>OX375875.1:29323268-29578268 GCA_947359465.1 Metellina segmentata | reverse complement strand
TGAAAAATCTCATCAGAAAAATCTGAAGAATCCTGATCTAATTAGCGTCGAGAATATTGTTTAATTTTTTTATCTCGTTAGTACGATAATGTTATGCACGCCGGGAGGAATTTTAAAGAAATATAAAAAATCTCAGAATCATAATGTGGGAAAAAATAGTGACGTACACTAATTAGAAAAAACAATATCTGTCAAGAGTTTAATACCTATATAATCGAATTTCTTACCTACCAGATAAGTCCCAATAAGTTAAGGTTAGTTCTTCGAAGTTAATAAAAAAATTCAAACCCTTCAGAAATGCTCTTAGTGATAACGAATTTTAGATGTCATCCCATGAATGGTTTTAGGATTTAGTTTAATTCCGGGTCTTATTGATGAAGAATATCACATTATTTTGACATTTCTTGTCGCTGTTATACAGGAGGTGACATTTTTGTCTTCCT
Source organism: Metellina segmentata (assembly GCA_947359465.1). Classification (NCBI taxonomy): domain Eukaryota; kingdom Metazoa; phylum Arthropoda; class Arachnida; order Araneae; family Tetragnathidae; genus Metellina; species Metellina segmentata. The sequence goes on along the minus strand of OX375875.1, from coordinate 29,577,825 downwards.
TAATAGGGTTAATAACGGACAGTTTCAGTCAACTGAAGTTGAATTTAAGCTTGGAAGTTGGCAGGTTGTTTTGGCAATGTATGGCGCAATGGCCATATTTGGCCAAGCTGGCTTAGAAAAAAAGTGTTTACAGAATTTACTTTTTAAGAAGATTTACGTAGTGATTTTTTATAATGCTTTTAACCACGTCTATAAATGTTTGTACAGGTAAATTTTCTGTGATCACTTTTCAAGTGCTAGGGTTATTAAATTACCAACATTCTCAATAGCGATAAATTGTGCCTATTATCCTTCGGACTATGGCTATAGATAGAACAAACGCGATTGTTGTACTTTTAAAATACAACTGTTGTAACGGCCGTAGTCTAAAATCTCTCTTGGCGCGATTTTCATAACTTTCAAGGTACAACTGATGTTATGGCCGTCGTCTAAATTCTTTCAAGGCGCGATTCTTATAACTTTCAAGGTACAACTGATGTTATGGCCGTTGTCTGAATTCTTTCTTGGCGCGATTCTTATAACTTTCAAGGTACAACTGCTGTACTGGCCGTCGTCTAAATTCTTTCTTGGTGCGATTCTTATAACTTTCAAGGTACAACTGATGTTATGGCCGTCGTCTAAATTCTTTCTTGGTGCGATTCTTATAACTTGCAAGGTACAACTGATGTTATGGCCGTCGTCTAAATTCTTTCAAGGCGCGATTCTTATAACTTTCAAGGTACAACTGATGTTATGGCCGTCGTCTAAATTCTTTCTTGGCACGATTCTTATAACTTGCAAGGTACAACTGATGTTATTGCCGTTGTCTGAATTCTTTCTTTGCGCGATTATGGTACAACTGCTTTACAAGCCGTAGTCAAAAGGTTAAATCTCTTCCCTAGCTTCATGGACTAGTGGCACTCTAGTGGGGTTTTTTTTTCTACGATGTTCACTGTTTTCAGTAAACTCGGAAATTGCGCTCCCGGTATACTCATGCTATCTTTTTCTACTTTTATCCCACTACTGCTTTCATTCTAATTTTTTTTTCTCCATTCGTTGAATTTTTTTACGCTGTCGTGTGTTTGGAGCAGTTTGGATAAATGTGGTCCTTGAGTCATAAAACTATCAACCTTTTTAACTTAGCGGGACGTACTGATTAGGTGCGATGTTTAAAGCTTAAATCGGATATTAGTTCCTAATATAACATACAGTGAAAAAATTTCAAATATGTATGAAGATAACGTAAGATAGTATCAATAACAAGAAAATAGTTCTGTACATGAAAAATACATTTGGGATAATGATAGAGATAACAAGTGGAGTTTACTTGAGCCACAGTAAGAACTTGATCCACATGGAAGGATGAAAAGTAAGGTAATTGAACCACATGTAAGGAAGAAAATATCATTTTTCTGTCATCATACTGATGTACGTTTTGCTCCATCTAAATCCTAGATATTGACCTATCTTTATTAGTCATACTTTGGAGGACTTGAAATATTGACACTTTAACTCAATTTACCCACATTACACCCCGGCACAAAAAGTGACACAACTCAAAAAATAAAAATTTTGATGTTATGTCATTGAAAAATATGCATGAGGTGCTCCAGCATGTTATATTACTATTCTATAGAGTAATAGAAGTTACCACCATAAATACTTACCTAAAGTTTAAAAGAAGCTTATACTATTTCAATATAAGTTTTATAGTATTCTTTAAGTTGAAGTTTCTCGAATGCTCCAATTTTGAATTCTGTCATTTTTCTTGCCGGGGTACGATATGTGTCTATCTACTAATTCATTACCGTTTTTAAATTCTATTGACCACTGGCGTTGCCCAAATTGTATCTTCCAACTACAGGGTAACTGAGGTTCCTCTTTCATCATGATAGAGGTCGACCCCGCTGACTCCGCCGAGCATCCCCACACAGCGTGCAGCTCACAGCGTTGCACTCGGTATCGGCCGAACGAACTCATTTCCGGGGGGATTACCTCTTAATTTAGGTTTCACCCTATCGCTTCCGAAATTGAAGGCGTTTGAGAGCGAGTATGCTCGCTGGTAATCGCTGATAAGACTCTCCAAATAAGTAGGTAATTGCCGCTTTTCCCAGAAAACTGTGCCGGGATTCAGCGGGGGATGTTTTCCAGGAACGGAGAAGGGGTCTAATTGCAGTCGGCAGGGATCGTTTTATCCCGATGTCCTTAATGGGGTTTTAAATGGAACGGCGGGCCGCGTGAAAAAACTCATTCGGCTCCACCTCATGCATTCATGGTTTATGGATGAGGTTGCCAAGCACTCTAGCCTGCAGCGACGGAAGGGCGCCAAGGCGGCGCCAGCTGGCGACAAAAGATCGAGAATATATGTCTAGAAAACAGTGTCAACACGTGCAGGCTACTCTGTGGTACCTTGGTATCAGGACCCAAGGTCTAAGAGGAGTCCCAGGAAATATGGAAGACTTTGAAGATAGAGAATATGTGTATCGGGGCAAGCGTTTAGGTACCCCAACTAGGGGGTAGTACCATAATACCGGGATTCAGATTGTAAGAGATTCATAGAAAATGTGAAAAGCTTTAAATGTAGATAATATTAGTCTCGATTACAATGTTAGTACGAGCGGGCCTCTAAAAACCCATGTATTGGGTACCATAGCCAAGGTAGATGTGGAAAGCTTTGAAGATAGAGAATGTGAGTCTCGGTAACAGTGTCAATACAATAGACATCAAGGTACCCACTTATTGGGTACTATGGTACCAGGATCTAGGTTTTAATTGAGCCCATGGAAATATGGAAAGCTTCGAAGATAGATAGTGTTAGTCTAGATAACAGTGTCAATACGGATAGTCATCAAGGTACCTGATTGGGTACCATAGTACCAGAATCCAGGTTTTAATGGAGCCAATGGAAATGTAGAAAGCTTTGTAGATAGAGAATGTGAGTCTCGACAACAGTGTCAATATGGATAGACACACATCAAGGTACCCACGTAAGAAGTACCGTAGTACCTAGATCCAGGTTCTACGTGAGCCCATGGAAATTTGGAATGTATTGAAGATAGAGAATGTGTGTCTCCATAACACTGATGTTACAGATAGGCATCAAGGTTCCCACGTAGGGAGTGCCATAGTACCAAGATCCAGGTTCTAAGTGTGTCTAGGGAAATGTGGAAAGCTTTGAAGATAAATAATGTAAGTTTCAATAGCAGTGTCAATACGAATAGGTATCAAGATATCCACGTAGTTGGAATCATAGCATTGGGATTCAGTTAATAATAGGGCTCCCCAGTAAATGTAGAACTCTTTGAAGATAGAGAATAGTTTACTCGATAACAGTGTCAATACAGACAAACATCAAGGTGCTCAAGTAGGAGAGGAGGTACTGGTACCGCAGTACCGGAATCTAAGTTCTGAGAGGGACTCGGAAATTTTGAAAAGATTTGGAGAATATGTGTCTCAATAGCGGTGTCCAATACGACCAGGCATCAAAGTACCCAAATAGTGGTATAATGGTGCCAGGATTAAAGTTCTAAGAGGGTCCAGGGAAATATCGAAAGCTTTTCTGTTCTGTTACGTGCTGTCTATTTGCTAAGTTCAAAAATATTAATATTTTCATTGCGTATGTAAAATGTGCACAGTAACTGCATAAAGCAAAATAAGAGAAACATTTGTGCAAGTTACATTTAAGAATTTGGAATTTTAATATTTACTGCTGCTGGGGGCCCTAAACATGTATTTGGAAGGCCTCTTTTGGTGATCTTTAAGAATACTCAATATAAACATACTTGGTATATAAGCAATGGGAAATAAATATATATACACGGATTTCCCCTATTAAAAATACAAAAAAAGCTCTCATCATTTTTGCTATTGTTAAACCAAATAAGTGGGGGGTTTACCCTCTACTAAATTATATTATCTCTTTAAATAGTGATATAATATTCATTATGGCAGCACGAAATTTTAAGGTAAATATGTTAATAACTATACACATAAATATTGAAACATATAGAACAATTATAAAATTATCTTTTTATTTTAATAATCAATACATTTACGGTTCATATCTCTATATGGATTTACCTCCACCTAATGTTATTCGTAAATAAGAGAGAAAATAAAGTTAAAAAATTTGAAACAGAATAAAGTGATATAAAAAATTTTTGAAAAAACGAATAATTCCTTCACAAAACTTAAACTTTATTTATTTTTAGATGAATTATTTTAAAATAACTTCCGTTTGATTTTTTAAATATGAATCTGTATATTTTTAACTTGAATTTCAGGCAATTACAATGTTTAAATGATTCTCTATATAATCATCCCTTCTTATCGATATTATTAATTAAAATTGCAGTCCGCTCGAAAACAGCTTTTAGGAATATATCGTCGCCTTACAGCAAAAACTTATTTATTGACAAAATGATTTCTTTGATTCCTGTACAGCTATTTAAAGACTCGAATACTATATCAGGTCCAAAAATAAAACTCATAAATGGTTAGATAATGTAATATGTCCCTTAGACACATTACAATATGACAATGTATTTCTTATCATCATGAAAATAAGCATTTAGTACCTGAAAAAAAAAAGTGTCTTATTAATAAATTTATATTATATTATATTAAATTTGTCGAGACATTTTAGGGTATCAAAAGAGCAATGTGTCGCCAAGTGAGGTAGAGGTGAAATATTTTCGCTCGCCATCTGTCACCCTTCGCTCGGGGGCTAACGACGCCATTTTTCTGTTGCCGCTTCTGATTTCAACCCGAAAAATGAAAAAAGAAAGAAAAGGTAACCCAAACGCATGGAAATTTTTTTTTAAAATTGCGCTCGTCACACAGAACGGACGTGACATATTTAATTTATGAGGCCTCTGCCTCTCTCTCTTTTTTCGAAAGTCTTCGAATTTTTACCCCACAAAAAAGGAACATATATTCACCAGGTGTTTGTTGACTGCGTCGATTCAGTTTTTGACATGCTTCCATAATTATGCAATCGGTTTTTATTTTTTAATATTGCGTTTGACATTTGTATCAATTAAGTCAAATGGTTTAGGGGTTTTTGTTGAAATGGAATTTTTATGTGGTTTTCTAATTGCTTTAAAGTGCTGACCATTTAGTCGATTCATTTTTTAAGTTGATCTGCTTGTGAATTTCAGTCTAAAGAGGAGTTGTTTACGTCTTAAAATCACTGAGTACTTGGTATTTAATATCAGGCATGTATCAAAGCGCTGCATTTTTAAATGTTTAATATTAGCACAGAAGCCTTGATACACAAAATTCAAAATGCATCGATTTATGTCATAATAGCTTACATTAGATTGACATTTTGTATTTATATTAAACTATGATAGTTCTAGGGAGTGATTTTTTTTTGTATAATGCAACCATTTTAGAAAATTACTAATGATATTCCAGAAATTAAATTTTTTCACGGATATTTCATGCTATGATTAAAGTTGCAAAACATATGTAATGTATTTCAGTAAATATTATTTATGTAGCTTGAACCTTTATCAACATGAAATAATATAATTTATTTCACGTTTTTAGCTAACAATAAATATGTAATTTGTATTATTTTACAATTGTTAACATAGCATTAAAATACAGTATACGTAATACATTATTGTAACATAAGTACTATTATCTTCAGTGAAAGAAGTTGGTACATTGTTATCTATATCTATAAAATTCAAATACCACTCACTGACTGACTCATCACTGTATCTCAAGAACTACAAGTCGTAGGAAGCTGAAATTTTACAGGGGGATTCTTCTTATACCGTAGGGGTGCACTAAGAAAGGATTTAGAAAAATTCGAATCCTAAGAGGCCTAAAATTGACCTAAGGCCTAAGCCAAAATCAATTTGAAATCGCCATAGAAATAACATTGAGTATAAAACGATTGCTGCACGCATCTCAGATTGCTTTACCAGTGTTGATAGAAAAACAATTTTCTTAAAATAAATTAAATTATAATGTTCATGTTTGAACTGAATTTTTACTTCTTTCCCTTATGAAAATAATATTTATAAATATTTGATTGATGAAGAAAGAATATTTAGAACATTTAATTTTATATTTACTTAAATTTTATAATGGAGCACGAAAAGCCCAAACGATAAACTCATTGATCATAAAAGCGTAGTTTTGCTATTCGGTATCTGGCAACCTCAGAATTAATGTTTAATTTTTTAATTTGATTTATAATTCTCTTTTGGGGATTCCCAAGTATTATAAATATGTGTTCGTTTTGCTTATAAATCATTGTCTTTATCAATATTGTTCAAGTTTTTTGTCGAATTGTTTTACTTTAGAATATATTCAGGAAATCAGACTTCAACATACTAGAACATATTTTTTTTACAGAATTCTGCCTTTTTTAAGTATCGGAATTTTGTTTCTGTTTGCTTATGTGTTCCGGTATATTACCTATTCCAGAAATATTATTTAAGAGTTGGATTTTATTTATTTATTTCCTGCAAAATATCACTAGACATGAGTAATTTCATGGTGGTATATGTATATTTCCACCAACTTTCTTTAAATCTTTGGTTGAATACGTAATAGTGTGTAGGTAAAAAAAATAAATAAAATTTACAAATCAAAATATTTTTAAGTGTGAATTTATTATTTTAAAATGACATGAAAAATTTCAAGAATAACTTTAAAATAAGATGGGTTACGTTAATTTAAAACTGGTTGTCATACTTTGTAGTTCAAAATATATTTCAAAATTTTGGTTTAGCTTTTCATTGAAAGACGATTAAATAAACTAAATTTCATTTGTTTTTCGTGTTTCATGGGCGTTATTGAAAGCTTACGCCATAGTCAAGTAACTACATCTATCATTCTAAATAGATACGTGCTTTCCATTTAGGAACCAAATTTCTGATCTTAAAAAGTACCATAAGGGTTCAATTTAAAACTGTATGTGTGTTGGAGAAACGGGAATTTTTAACAAGACTTAGTTGATCTTGAAATAATATCCCACTAAGTAATTTTGAAAAATTGAAATTTTATGTCTTAAGAGACAGAAAGTCGAGGTTGATTGCTCTATTTATTGAAGCTGTTCTTACACAACTTAGATGCATGTGAATCGTTCGTTGAAAGTGATTTTCTTTTTGTAAAAGCGCTGTAAAATCAACCTTCTGTTTATTAAAAAGTTGTTATCGATTGGGTTTAATTTGTCTACTCTGGTGACATGTATTTCAAACAAAATCTATATTATTACACATGTCACTGAATGGAATTTTCTGGAAAAGTGCATTTGTTTCAAGTTAAATTAGTAACGAATGCTGTAAAAATTTAATTTACTATCTTCTCATATTGATGATGAAATTCGAAAATATCGCTTACTAGATGAAAGAATGGCGCAATGAAAACATATTCATAGGAAAACTAAGTGCAAGACAATCCACCGAAAATTCGTCATTTTTACTGAAATTGAATGCACGGGATTATGCACGGGAACTCGAGAACTTAAAATCAATTTCAGCAGAAGTGTGAAGAATATGAAATGGATTATATGGTTGGATACAACATACACATGCATATTTGCGTCCGAAGAAAACTGTAGAAGCGACGGAGAAGTTAAATTGTTAATAAATGTTTTTCCCCGTACACTTAAATGATGCTAACATTCTTTTATGAAAAATAATTGAAGACTTTTCAATCAACATATTATTAATTCAACCCGAGCAAAGCCGGGTATTTCTGCTAGTCTTTTATAAAGATGTAATCTTCTTGTGCTCTTCATAACAATTATAAGCTGTTTTTGTTCATGTAAACAGTCGATCAGAAACGGTTAGTTACTTATTCATTGCGCAGTAGAAGCATCAAAACTATTTCTCACCAAATGTCTTGCTAAACCCTTTGAGTGGTTCCCACGTATCGACCTCCTTCTACAACCTGCAGTATTTATTTCCCTTATGAATTCTGACCATTTAAGACTTTGTTGAATAGAATACGTCTATTGGTTGTATGAATTCAGCCATAGATGCGGATATTCTGTCGTTACATGAGGTGCAGGTAATACTACACTACGCAGAAATCTCGTGGCGTTCAGAGCGCTAAAATGGATGGATTGCTTATGAATCTGAAGGAGTTTTGTGTTTGATTTCTTTATTTTAGACACTCGCATTCTATCGTTTTTGAGGTAAAGAAGAGCATTTGGGTGTATTAGTCGTTGCCTTGGGTTACAAATGCTTTTAGGAATCTGAATCTCTCCCCAAACGGCAATGTTGCTTTTCGGCGAATACACTTAACCGACAGGAAAGCCAGACTCAGGGCTGAGCGCGCTATCCTCTTCTTATTTTAAGTGGTACAGCTATACTCTACGTTTATGAGCGGTAGCAACGGCCTTGGCGATTTTTTTTAGCGAACTTCTAAAGTTGCCACGGAAAAAATTATTTCAAAACTCATTTTCTTTAAAAAATATTTTTCTTTTTACAACGGAAAATGAAAGCTTGAAAACACATTTGAGAACGTTTTAAAAAGTATATTTTTCTAAAACTTTCGCAAAAAGTGGCAAACTTAAACGCATTTCGAAACACATTTGAACCAGCAGAAAAACTAAGCTACGAATATTGGGTCAGAATACCCTGAAACTTGTCAATTATACTAAATATAGTAAGATTTTTGACAATAAAAAGATTTTTAAAAAAAGCAACAAATAATACAACCTGATAAGTCAGAAATGTTCCGGGAAAAAATAACAAAAAACGAAAATTCCACAAATGGCAAAAAAAAACTCTTAAACGCTTCGTGAAAAATGTTATAATAATATAAAAAATTCCATAACTGTTGAAATATTTAAAAAAAATTCCATAACTGTTGAAATACAAATAAATGAACCAATGGTATCACAGAAAAAAATATAAAACCACCAATGCAATCAAGGGATATTTTAAAATCAAAATAACCAATAGAAGCAAAGAAAAATTTTAAACAAACCAATAAAATCAAACGTTTTTAATGGATTTTGGAAGAATTTTTCTGTAATATTCAAATGAAAATTAAAAGTTACCGTTTGCCAAGGTTGCCATGAAAACCACAATAACCGTAAAAGACAGATGGGTTGCCTTAATCTACCGTAACTCGCTACTAGAAGTGCGCAAAAAGAAATCGCCAAGGCCGTTGCCACCGCTCATAAACGTAGAGTGTAGCTGTATCCTCTTGTTATTTCAAGTTAAGTATTGCAGAATAATACTCTTTTTTCTTAGAATTTATCACACCTCGATAAAAAAACCTCGATCACGCGCGATTTAAAAAATTATAAATATAGAGAGTAAAAAAGAAGATTAGAAATATTTTAGTGCATTGTGATATTTATAAATAGCTCGCCATATCTTTAATAAAAATGTGTGACATATCCTGATTAAATTTCTATATTTTGATAGAATTTCTTGTTTATTGGAGAAATAAAATATAGTTTTCAGTTATGCCATTTTCTCGTGGTTTTTTGTCGTCTTTACCTTTAGAATATACATTTGACGGGTATTTATATGAAGTATTTCTCCATTTTCTGCCCAGCTAAATGTAGATGACGGTAGTGTTTTGTGACTGAACGTGTTTCGTGTACTTATTCTAAACGTGAACTCACGTGGCTTGTTTCAAATACGATGTTAGCGCGTCTACAATAGAAATTCCAAAGAATGAATTCCAAATTGACTTGAGGTAGTTGTTTGGTAAATGTCAATTAGATTAAATGCCACAAGGCTATAAATTATATTATTTTAGTGTAACCTCTGTACGAAACACGAAAGTGTTTGAATAGCGGAAATGGAACGTGTGTATGCATTGAAAATAACTCTCAAACGTTAATTCGGGTATTTCGAGATAGATACTTTGGAAATGACGTTGGAAAAGTTATACAAAAAAGAATTAAATAGAATTTTGAGGAGAAACGACCATTTCTCTAATAAGAATCCTCTTAACGTGTTTCTTTTCAATACATACCAAAGCTATTTCCTTGTCAAAACACATTTAGATTACATACGTTTGAGGCTTGCATAGGGATTATAGAATTTTGGATGTATTTTCAGAAGAATTTACGGTATTCCCATGATGTGTTAGTTAATTCATTTAAGATCAAACATGGCTTTTGTGTTGTGGATAATTGCAAATTGATAATGGCGTCTTCCTGGTGAAACGTAGAACAAACTTTAGACGTATGTCATCCATAATAACAGGTTACGTGTAACTCAAAAACAGTTCTCAGTTCCAGGAACTTATAAATTTTCTTTGATCTGATGTAGAATTATTTATACCCCTTTCATCTGGAACTTAAGTTTAAGAATTTTTTCCATCTTAAGATTCATTTTTCTGTGGATAGAAAATTCTGTAATGCTTGTTTTAAATAAAGTTATTTACTAGTTTGTTAAAATAGTTTTCCTGAATACATCATAAATAGATTCTGAGGATACAAACCCCGTATCCTGAAAATTGTATTTTTATTCTGAGAAAATTTAATATTACTGAAAGGATAAGAAAGACTTTCTTGCATGCTAACAAAACAAAGCAAAAACGACCTCGTAATAATAGTCTTAAATGACATAAATCTTACAATTTTTATAAGTATATCTTTAATTTAATGACATTTAAGAACCATATATTTGTATCACATAAGGTTTCATTCGACAATTTAACAATGATTTGATATTAGTAGCTCTATCTGATCTTTGACACTTTTTGAGGTGAATCCGTAAAATCAGAACAGTACTGAAAATAGATTTGATATTGGTAGCACTAACTGATCTTTGACACGTTTTGAGGTGAATACGTCTTTAAAATCAGAACAGTACTAAATGCATGAAAGTTGAGCACTACACTTGTTTAGTCTTATGATTTAAGAACAAGATGAAGTATCCAGAAGATAAATACAACGTCGTATAGACAAAGGATGTCCGTACCTTACATGACATTCAGACCAAGTGCGCAGTTACACTGAACGCGGGGAGAAAATCCACAATCTGTCGAATTTTACGGTGCTTGACGAGCTTTCTGCCAGCGTAACTTTGGATTGCGTGTAGTGAGGACTGCGTAATTGGTGTCATTCGAATGCTACCGAACTATGCAACAATCACAGGTCTTCGATCAATGCAGTTATTTTCCAATATTTATATCAAACTTCACTGTAACGATCTCTTCCGACAGGTGATTGCGAACACAGATAGGTTATAAGAACAGTTGTTCTTGTGTTCTGGTTGCTACTGTTCTAGTGGACGAAGATCGATGTATGATAGTGCCTGTGTTCTCATACGATACGATACATGAAATCTTGGGTGCTGTTCAGGAAAAGAACACAAATAAGGACAGATTTGTTGTACACTTCAGAGGAGTGCGACGTGTTTTTGCACCGATCGGTATGATATTGTAAATAAATATAAAACGTCTAATTTAGGTATGCAGTGTCCTTCTGTTCTTGGCAACTCCTACACATATTGTCAATCAAATTAGACATAGCTCGGTCACTCTTACATTCACTTTAATCATTATAGCTCTAAATTAATTGTTGAATATTCACAAGGAAAAATTATTCCAACTTCCTATCTGCATCATTCATTCCACAATCAGGGTCAAGTTTTCGCTTCAAATCCAAGCTTTTAGTGCCTTGACACAGCCTAGTTCTTGTCTTCTCACTAAGCTACCAAGTAGTACTATTTTTAGACCTCCGTTAGTCACCATGGTCGTCCTGATAGGTGCCCGGTAACTTTTTCTGTTTTTAAATATCAGGTGATGAAAATAATTTCTGTAAAAAATATATTATTCATACATTAAAAATATATAATTCGCAATTTTTTATATGTTTATAAATATGAACGTATATTTTGGGGAAAAATAATACATTTCTAACTAGGTAATGGTAATTTTTAACTAACGTCGAACTAGATCAATACAACAGTATATTGACGACGGTCCTTGACCAATCCCCTAAGGGAAAGATAATTTTGAACCACGGTCAGAAGACGAGACAACACATGAGCTGGCACCCCATTCTCTAAACTTCCACACCACTCCAACGTGAGGACTTTCGGCCACGACAGATTTAAGGTGCACTAGCCGCCTCTACACCATACACTGACCCTAATTCGAACCAGGAACCTTCCGATCTAGAGCCTAACACCTTAAGCTCCAGACCGGTTGGTTGGCATATTTATTACTAGGAAAGACACGCTCTGCACCTTACAGAATGTTTTCGCATTTCTAAAAAAATACCAACCTATGGAGATTTAAGCACATCTACCTTTTTAGGTCACAGAAACAGTTAACTAAATTCTCTCAGCATAGTAATTAATCATCTGGTAACTCTAACAGTCAGAAATCATGAATGATTCGGTCGTCAAAATGCAGCTATTCTCTCCAATACTTAATAAACATGGATTCTCTGAGCACTATCTCAGCGCTTTAACCATCAGGCTGTTGTTAGTTACTGCGAAAGGTACTTTTCAAACAGCGTGGACTATCTCTGAGGTACATAACCTTCAAGTTCAGAAATGTTAATTAGACGTGATCACATGACATTTTAAATAATAGAGTTTCTTCTTCGTTATCGTACGCGTGCACGTACCGCACTCTTGGCGGTTTTCCCAACTTTTATCGAGTTCGTGCGCATACCCGTTTCCGTTGGTTGGCTGCCAAGTGAAACAGATTATATTTCGGTCCATTGCGCCAAATTTGGCACAATCGCGAATGGATGATGTAAAAGCCTTCCTAACTACCAAATGATGATAACATTTCCCCCTTAATAATCACTGGAAGATTGAGACATTGCTCTTCATCACACACGGCCTGGCCATCAGATCGGCCGATCGGTAGTCGTAGCAGGCACCTTTTGTATTTGCAGTGTCACTTTTTCTCTCCTTTCGAATGGCATCGATTTTGTGATTAAAAGAACATTAAGGGAGGAATTTGAATTTGAGTCTTTTGTTCTTTGGGAAGTGCTTTAATTTCCTTCTCTACGACTTCATTTTCTCTGGCAGGGACAATAGAACGGTGTATTAAAGCCTCGCAATCTAGGTTATTATGAGAGATTCGGGTGGGTATTTTCGGGCTTTCGGTGTGTGATTCCAGAAATCTAAGAAACCTCATTATATAATCGCTTTTTTTGTCTTTATTTTGTGGCGTAGTTTTTATTTCCATTTCGAGTTAATGATAATTTCGATTATTAACAATGAGGGAATTATCGTAAAGAGAAAATTCAAATCATATTCAAGAACATTAAAGTTGAGATCGAGGGATAACGCTAGTCTACGTAAGCAAAATCGAACCGTGTTTTACCAATGAATGTGAATTCAGCTTAGAATTACATTTCGAATTATTACAGACGATTAACTCGTTTTTGGAACTATATAAATTCCTTTTACAATTTGCTGACTTTTCAACTATATTTTATTCTTTTCCGTTTGCTAACTCGCTCTTATACTTAATACGAAAGTGGTTTTTATTGTACAGTTTCAGTACAAACTCAATTCGAAGATTTTATTTCCTCGATCCAAATCCCCAGCATGAAACATTTCGTGGTTACCTTAAAATATTGTTCATCGCCATTTTGGCCACGTTTGTCGTTTTAATCAATTTAGTGTTGACAAGAGCCGCGGTAGCTCAGTCAGTAGAGCGTCGGGCTCGCATCAGAGGGGTTGTGGGTTCTGTCCTCGGCGGAGTCTGCAATTCTGATGATTGAGAGATCGGCGCTTCGACCTGGCTAAAGACCGTCGTGTTCACTAATGGTGACTGGGGCACGTTAAATAGGTCGTAGTCACAATGTCTCTCATCTTCCCATAACAAATCAATACCTCTGGGAGTACTTGATCAGGGGGTTATCGGCCTCTGATTGAGATCTAAGTTACGATGTGTGAGTGAATGGATGTATGAAAGGGACCTTCCTGTAAAACGGATGTGTCATGTATGTCGAGCAAAGTCGGACTTCCTCCCAATGGGGCTCAATAACATGGAAGGGATAACCCCTCGCCTCTTGACGTCTTCGACGGGCCTGGTACTCCTCTGGTTTGCCAGTGTAGGCATGAGAAACAACAACAACAGTGTTGATCAATCAACTATCATATAACAAGACGGTATTTAAATTTGTTTACATATTTTTTACTAGAAAGGTGCTGAAATCCTATTTGAAAAACAAGCCTTAATCTGAAGGGCTTGCTAGAGGCCAGTTTTCAACAGAACAATAGTTGACAGCGTAAAAGGTAACTTAAAACAATTCCTCATTGTACACCAGGTTTCACTTCCATTATTCGCTTGCTCATTATAACTGTCACCCATTGAACACATCTAGTCGATGATCGCCAAATGACTAGTACACCACAGATGACACCACGCCAAATAAACTTTAACAACGTATGGAAACAGCATGAACTGATATACCCCACACATACACAAATACAACATTTGTATATGGAATGCATCTTTCTTTCAATACCTAGACGTGTGGCGCAGTAGTTATTACCGTCCATGGTGCTACACAAAATACTAATTTATTTGCTTTCCTCGAGTCGAACAACCGTAACGGTTATTCGACAATTCAACGATTCAACGACAATTCAACGACAAACGGACTTCAATAATTTCACACTTGCGTCTTATGTTTTTTGTACATTAAATATGGCTTTATTATATTTTTTCTTCTTGGTGATGCATTCATTTTCGACGTGTACAAAAGTAGGTTTATTACATTTATAATATATATAATTGCTTATAAACTGCAATCAAACTGACTATCACTCTTTATCTAAAAGCATTAGTTCTACTAAAAATACTCTGTAATATTCTCTAAAACTATAAAAATACTTTTTCTTCATGATTTAGTTATATTTGTGTCACATTTTACGTGTATCTTTAAAATAGGAACTCTAATTATTTACATTTTAATAGTTGTATATCCACAGGATGAGAATTCAGAACGGTCATATTTAAATTTGGAATTGATCCTTTGGAATTTTTATTAGGGATATGTGGAAATTGTATTCGTAAAACAAGAAAAGTGGTCACTTCCGAAATACATACAGGAAACACCCGTTCCACCACAAAAACAATACCAACCACAGCCGAAATTTACTTTACAGAAAAACCTTTCGTAGTAATTTAAAATTTTAACGATAATAATAAAATACTATTCTGAATTCCAATGCCTGTGAAAGAGTTCATGGAGTAAAAACAAGCAGGTCGAAATTCGAATGGCTTTTCGACACACCTGGATTTGATTCCCCACCACATTTGTGTGAGGAAGCTATCCAACCATTTCAATAACGCTAACTTATTCCAGTGAATGTCCACCTCTTCTCTCCTCATTCCCTAGTGTATTCGGTGTGCGCCGGTTTCAATACCTAATACAGATGCCAAAGCTTTGATGAAATCCATTTTAACCTCTAATGTGATATCGTAGTTCGCGTCCGATCATGCGTTGGATTAGTGAAGTCTTAACAAAACAGGATCATGGAATTGACATGGATGCTTTATATCTCCAGTGCGTTGAGCTGCGAATCACAGAGCAGGACCATGATTGCTTGCTTGGGGGAATGTATAGTAATTCACGTAGAACTTGCTTACTTCGGGCAGTGGTTGTACTTTGGGGTGTTATTCGTGCGATACCATTTGGGGCATAAAAGCGTGACTGTCGATAGAAAGGTTATGACAGTGTTTATGCTTCATGTCTTATGGAAGGGCTTAGTGTGCAGAGATCAGAAATGTAATTTCTTGGAAATGGAATAGGCTAGAAAATGGAATGCAATTGAGTCAATATGAATTGAGATGTAATACTAAAATATCATTTTGCCGACCAACCGATATAGTGGTTAAGGTGTTAGCCTCGAGATTGGAAGGTTCCTGGTTCGAGTCCGGGTCCGGGCATGGATGTTTGTAAACGTATGGTGTAGAGGCGGCTGGTGCACCTTAAATCTGTCGTGGCCGAAAGTCCTCACGTTGGGTTGGCGTGGAAGTTTGGAGAGTGGGGTGCCAGTTCAGGTGTTGCTTCGTCATCTGACCGTGGTTGAAAATTACGAGGTGTTGCCCTCGGATCTTTCCCTTAAGGGACTGATCCCGGACCGTCGTCAATAGCCCGTTGTGTTGCTCTAGTACGACGTTAACTAAAAATTACTATTACTACTAAAATATCATTGAGACATGTTTTATTAATTTACGTAACTGACTATGTTGTGTTGTTTTATGTATAAGTTCAGTCTTTCGAATTCTTTAAAAAGATATGTAGAGTGTGTGATACTTTTTATGCCAGTTATTTTTTTTTTAATTCTTAAGGTCGGCCAAAATTACATTCTAGTAATTAACAAAAGTTGAAGTACTTTGATAGTTAAGTAGGTAAACTAAAAATTCTTACTCTTAAAGGATGTTTAAAAAGCGAAAATTGTCTAACTATTCTGCAAAACTACTACCATAGTCAAAACCAAAATACAGTCCGTATCGGTAATATGGTCAGCTCAGAAGTCCAGAAAAATCAGACCATATAAGCTGAGTGACCCTATATGTGGAACAATACTACACTGTTTAATTATGTCAGAGTTGTATTCACCAATCAGAATATAGTGCTCATAAACAAATAATTAAACTTTTATGAACGTTTTAAAAATTAATTCTATTAAACGGGTTCTCTGGAGCGACGAATCAAGGTTCACCCACTACCGTTCGGATGACAGGGTCTGGCGTCTGCCTGGAGAACACCTCCATATAGCCGATACTGACTGTATGCACGAGGCAAAACTCAAGTAACGTAAGGCTTTTTAAGTAAACCCTTCCAAGTCACATGGTTAGGTGTTTCTTGTCTCATCGGCCAGTGTTTGAAAACTTCGTGTTAAATTTCACTTTATCTCGATTTATTTTAGTCCTGGTGGAGCACTTATAGTCCTTCCAAAATAGCTGATGATAATTTTTGTTTTCAGAACATCTTTTATTCGTCGCTTTTTAGAGTTTCACTCACTTGACTAAAATTATTTTACCCTTGTTCTATTTCAGTTTAGATTGTTTTGTTATGAAGCATATTATTTCTTTGAACAAAAGAAAACTTTTATACCCTTGGATCGATTGCTGTTACTTAACGTCAACATAATAAACGCCTTACTGAAAATTATAATTTTACAATACCATACTTAGTTAATTGTAAAACTTTGGTCAAACTACGCTACAAAACTTCTAATGAGACACTGTTTGTACTCTAATTATACCTTTAGAGTAAGTTCTAAATAAGTTTAATCAGGGCCGAGCAGAGGGAGAAGGAAACAAGTACTCGAGTCTCTGCTCATTTAATCTTGAAGGCTTTGGTCCTTTTGTGTAATGAGTGGAAGTCTGTGAAAACACGTGGTTATTTTATATTTAGCGTGCCTAATGCTTGTATAGGTGTTCATTCAATTATCTATTCTACAGTTTGCATTCATTATCCACTGGTAGGGCATGTCCTCTTTATCCTATCTCTCTAAACGTCAAGAGATTTTCAAGTACTGTACTATTTATTTACACTCGAATACACATAATGACAAAATGTCCTGAGTCGTAGTTTGAAATATTCGTTGAACGAGTTCGAAATGTCTAGAAGCTATGGAGAGAAAACTGCAGGTTACTTGGTGGATCAATACGTGGGTGAACCTCAGACGGATGAAAAATGTTACCTTCTACTCACATTCAGTTTCAAAAGGAAAATCCACCGACAAAATGTTTTAAAATAGACTATTTAGCTCATGGTACTGTCAATTTCAAAAGTTTTCTGAAGTTACATAGTAGGAGAATAACCACAGAAACTTTTATACAAAAGGTTCTATTTTGTGTCATTAAGACCCTGCTCTCTACAAGTTCTCTCCACGACCAATCTGAATTTCAAAATTATAAAACTAGACTCTTAATGGATTCATCCTTTTCAGTAAAATGTCAGTATGCTTGGGATATTCAGCCTAAACAAACCAGATGGAAAGCATGATTTTACATATTTTTTAGCTAAATACTCTTGCATAATATGTATCGAGGTTAAATTCAAATGTAGTTTATCACCTTTTTGTTAACGTTTTATCTGATTTCCGTTTAATCTAACTTCCGTTGACCAATCAACTATCGGTCATAAATTTGGGATTTTTATTAGCGATGTGCTGACATCGAATTCGAATACCAAGGCAAGTGAAGTTACTTTCCGAATACGGACATCAAACATATTCCGTCACAGAGACACTTCT
The DNA here is from genome assembly GCA_947359465.1 of Metellina segmentata. Taxonomy (NCBI): domain Eukaryota; kingdom Metazoa; phylum Arthropoda; class Arachnida; order Araneae; family Tetragnathidae; genus Metellina; species Metellina segmentata. The sequence goes on along the minus strand of OX375875.1, from coordinate 29,559,661 downwards.
GCCACCAACATTTAACTTGACAGGAAAAGCTTCTCATTCTCCAAACATGGGGTCGTGGTAGGCCAGTTGATAGAGTCGTGTATTAACTGGAGGGTTACGAGTTCGAAACGTGATCCAACCAAACACCGTGCTTGTTAATTTTGTCATGGCCTCAAATTTTCTCACTTTCTCGGGGTGTGGAAGGTTGTAGAGTGGGGGGTCAGCTCAGGTGTTTTCACCGTCATCTGAGTGTGGTCAAAAATTCGAGATGTTGTCCTCGGTTATTTCCCTTGGGGATTGATCACGGACCATCACCAATTGCCTTTTGTGCTGTTCAGTGCTACTATAGTTTAAAAAAATGTACCTATCTACTTAAATATGATTATTTAATCCCATGAAAGTAACAAGCTCCATTGGCCAACAACACACATAATAACTATTACATCTATTGGTTGAAAGCATCCTAGGAATGATTCTGTGGATCAACAATGCCAAAACTGAATATGTAGCCATGTAGTGAATACTACAAGGTGCCAAGCGGATATATGTGTGAACCTCTCAGAGATTGACATTGTTACATGCCCCGTCACAAGTATCTCATACCATATATCAATAAAAGCAATCAATCAACAGTATGGGTATTCATATTGTTATCTAGTTTGCTACGTACTCCGACTCTGGCAAGTTGGCATACGTGTCACGTAGTTTCGAACGAGTCTATTTATTCAAAACTCGATCGGAACAGGCGAAATGCAAAATACAACTTCTTACTTACCATTCTCCAAAAGTAAGAATAAAAACTGCTTTAGTGGATGCTGTGTTGTTAAATGCATGCAAATAAAACTATTCCTCGATCAAACTAGAAACGTGAATGCAAACATTTCTTGCTCGGATGGGAACCGTCATTACTTGCAAATTTGTTACTTGTGTACTATGTCCATGCAATCTAGTTTGAGAGGGTTTTTTGTATCTTTTCAGACGTGGTTGCCAACGGTGGCTGCAGTCGTTTCACGTGCGGTCGTTGGAGGGAGTGCGAAGTGAACTCTATGGGTGAAGCCATCTGCACCTGCCACAAGTACTGCAAGAAGAGGAAGAAGCCCGTCTGTGGCACGGACGGACGCTACTACGCCAACCACTGCGAGTTGCATCGGGAAGCATGCCTCACGGACACCAGCATCGCCATAGACCACAAAAGGCTGTGCCTCAAGAAGAGATGTAAGTTAAACTCTCAATGCTAGTCTAATCCCATTGATGCTTTTCCAATCAACCCTGTCGTCCTCTGAGCGTGTTTCAAAACTACGTGATGGTGTCCTCGGATCTTTCTCTTAGGGGGTTGAACCCGGACCGTCGTCCATAACCCGTTGCGTTGCTCTAGTATGACGTTAATTAAATTTACCATTACCAATCGACCATGTTCGAACATAACTTCTGTCCGACCTATTAATCAAATTCGGTTGGTAACAAATAGAGGGTTAATTTAAGGTTTAGAGGTAGGATAACCATCCTAGTGTAGGGTGGTAATAGAGCCTGGGAAACCGGGAAATCAGGGAATTCCCAGGCAATTTTTTAATACTGGAAATCTCAGGGAAAAATTTTCAAATTTCGCAAAAAAATCAGAGAAATTTTTATAACTTAGGCCCGGTACACACATCCGATTTTTCAACGATCGGCGCAGCTATGGAAACACGCAAGTGCGGTCTGAGATACATTAGATCCAATGGAGTAATGCATACATGCCTCCGGCGCCGCTGCGGTGACGCAAGTTCAACTTGCGTGGAATTTGTACCCCATTTCCCCACGGCGCCGCAGCTAGCCGCACATGCTTCTCCGGTCTGAAGTACCTTGTTTTCATAAATAAGTGGAATGTGAATAATAATTAATAAATGGTTGTATCCAGTAACGTCTATTTTGTTTCAAAATATAATTTTTTTACGCCAAGTAATCGAAATAAACACGTTTTTTTTCGATAGAATATTTATCGCAAATGGCGCAAAATGAGTACCTACGTCATTTCACGGTTGTTTGTGCATAGTTGGGCTCCGGTGCCGCAGCGGCGCCGCACATTGAAAAACCGAAAGTGTGTACCGGGCCTTAAACGGCAACTGTTATCGTTTATCCTATTTAGAGATGCGCGATTACGAGTACTTTTGATAATCGAATAAATCATATTCGCCGAAATTGTAATTCGAATAAAGAACACTGATGTCATAATTTTTGAACACCTCTAAAACCGCCGTCGCCGTTTTTTTCGCGGCCGCAGCGTCTCCTCGCCGTGAGGCCGGCGATGCAACTTGTGGTCTACAGTTTGAAATTTGTGTAACTAATGATGTTTTTTTTGGTGCATTAAATTAATAATTTTTGCTTGCATTTACATTTTTGTAGAATTTTTTCATGTATATATGCATTTATTTTGATGTATTCTATGATAATGTATGGTCAGGTGTTATGAGTTCATAATCAAAATATTTTGTATTTTCTCTCCAGTTTTTTTAATTGCTCTATTGTAGGAATTCTATTAAGGGTTCCAACCCTTATGGTGGCCCCATACCAACGGCGACAGCAACAGAGACAGGCGACATTTTTTCGCCTGTCTCTGTTGTTGTTAAAAAAAGACTTCACACCGCTAGCGACAGCAATTTATTTGTGCATGCGCATAATCTTCTTTTTCGAAACCAAAATATATTTTTTTCCGCTTCTGATTCTGCAAGATGACTGACGGATCGCGTCCACGTTTTATAAAACTCCTTTGACAGCGAAGACGATAGCTGTTAAAGCTTCTGGCTGATGATGAAAGAAAATAGTGAGTGGAAAACATCAACAGAAATCGGATTAGGCTCTATTCTGATTGCATGTCGGCATGGCGACAGAGACAAAAAAGTTGTACTTCCTCCAAGACTTGAAAGCGCAGCGACAGCAACAGAGACAAACCGGAAGAAACAAAATTTTTTAGTAATACGCATGCGCAATAACGAAGATACATGTTTTTTGTCTTTGTCGCCGATGGTGTGAAGCCAACTTTGCAATAACAATTAAATTATTTGAAGAGGAAGAATACAAAATCTTTGTGGAGAATTATCCTTTTACCCCAGCTGACCCTAATGGTGGCTTCACACCAACGGCGACAGCAACAAAGACAGGCAACATTTTGTTGCTTGTCTCTGTCGCTGTTAAAAAAGCTTTCACACCGCGAGCGACATGAATTTATTTGCGCATGCGCATAGTCGTTTTCGAAAGCAAAATATTTATTTGATTATTTCTTCTTCTTGCAAGATGGCTGACAGATCACGTCCGCATCTAACAAAACTCCTTTTACAGCGAAGACGATTGCTGTTAAAGCGTCTGGCTGACTATGAAAGAAAACAGTGGATAAGAAACATTAACCTAAATCGGATTAGTCAATGTGCTCAACAAAACTTAATTTTAATATAAAGAAATTAAAATTTCTTCCATATTATTTCCGTATATTTCACTGAAATAGTTCGCTGAAACCAAAGCTATAGAGAAAGCTTAGCTGGAACGTCAACAAAAACGCACGTAGTGAGAGTCACAATCTTTATTCTGATTGGCTGTTGGTATGGCGACAGAGACAAAAGTTGAACTTCTTCCAAGACTTGAAAGCGCAGCGACAGCGACAAACCGGGGGAAACAAAATTTGTTTGTAATACGCATGCGCAATAGCGAAGAAACATGTATTTTGTCGCTGTCGCCGTTGGTGTGAAGCCACCATGAATATTCAGAAATAATGTGTGGATACTGTATATCGATACCCATCACGGATCACAACATTTATTAAGGGAATTGTAAAATCAGGGAAATTTTTGTGACATTATCAGGGAAATAACTTTTTTTTTAGGATTTTGTTGCCACCCTGTAGTGGTTGTCTCGAAGAGGTATCTAGTCTTTAGCAAAACTGACATAATGGTGCTGATGATATGATGCAATGGCCGAATGGTTGCAGTATCATTTGGAGAGTGATAGACAGAAACTCTTAGTTGAAGGTTTTATAATATCTTGTGCTAGTGTCGGTCTGACTGCTTAGAGTTCCCGGGTCTATTACAGTCGACGCGCAGATGCAGGTCAACTTCCCAAACCCCTCCAGAAAGACATTTGAACCCCACATCTTAGAAATGTTGTTCGAAAAGAAGTGCTCTCTTAACTGATGAATCTAGTGATACTAATTAGATATGGTACCGAATTGCTAATATTAATCTTCGGAAGGGTTGAGTTAGATTGGGAATAAGGGTTTTTCCCCTCCAGAAAGACATTTGAACCCCACATCTTGGAAATCTAGTTCGAAAAGAAGTGCTCTCTTAACTAATGAATCTATTGATACTAATTAGATATGGTACCGAATTGCTGATATTAATCTTCGGAAGTGTTGAGTTAGATTGGGTAATAAGGGTTTTATGGCACACGATTCAATAACAGGCAAGCTATCCAAGCACAAGATAAAATAAAATTAGTCTATACATAGCAAACATTGAAAAATAGTGAATAACAAGAATCAAGAAATAAGACACTGATGAATAGGAATTTTAAAAAGCATTGATCAAAAGCATGAATTTATTAAAATGTAATAATTAAAACATGCTGATTAACAACCTGAAAATGAATTAGTAAAAAGAGAATTTAATGCGTGAATTTGTAGTTTTAAAATGATATAATAAAAGTTAGGGTACGTTCCGCTTATATTGATTGAAATTTGATTCAGGGCACCGAAAGCCCAACTGAGATGAAGTATCAGGACGTGTGCTTTTGATATGATGTTGATGAGATCTGTAAGATTTAAATAAGAAAAGGTGGGAATTAAATTCGTAATGTTGGGGAAATGTTGCATAAGTTTACTATAATATATACGGATGTTAACGTGGAATGAAATTGATAAAATCATCCACAATTAAATTCTGAAACATCTTATTTTGTGTTTTGTTTTTTACAAAGAATTAAAAATGCCCGAGTTCACTGTCTTAGTCGACTCTAAATCCTTAATACTAGCAATTTAATCATTTACTTGAAGATTTTAATGAATATGAAACAAATCTGCATTAATTTTATTTAAAGGGAGTAGAAAAATCCATTTTCATAGATTGTGAAATAAAGCACTCAAAAACTGAGAACTTCAAATTGAAAAGAAACCGCCTAGCGTCATTTGCATTGAAATAAAAGATCTATTAAATATTAATGACTGAAATTGTTGCTTTCTGTTTAATTTTTTCATTTCATTTCCCCTTTCTTCTTTTTTTTAACTCTTTTAAAACTTTAAAAGTACTTCGTCCTAAAAAATTACATTAAAAGCCACTTCAAAAGAATAAAAAATTATTTCTTTCTGAATGTGTTTTTTTTTTACTTTATTGAAGGTCTTTTATCTTCAGATGAGCATTGATTTACAATGTACACTATCTTTTATCCTTGATTTTAATAACTTTTTTAACTGGCTCCCCATTTAATACTCGAGTGCCCCTAAGCAACTCTCTATCCCTTAAGTTGATTTTAGATTAAACATGATGATAGTGTGTTTTTTAGTCTTTTAGTTTTTTAGAGCATTCTCACTCTCGGTTAGTTTTATAAACTGAAATATCTTGATAATCTTTTTCTAAAAACAAAAGGTTTCTCAGATTTTTGTTTGAATTATATATTCAGCTTCTTTTACTTTTACTTTAAATTTCTATCAAACTGAGATGTTTTGCCCTCATAAGTGAAGGAAGAAGTTTTATTTCAAAATGTTAAAGTTCATAATGAGTTTTTTGTTTCGTAAATGTTATAAACGATCACAGTTTTCAAGGAGAACCTTCATGACAAACTGTTCATTTAATAGAGATATGTTCAACAGTTATCAGCTTTAAATAATGTCAGTCATATAAAACATATCGTGTTAATTTAAAAATGTAAAGGTGAGGTCATATAAAACCTATCATGTTAATTTTAAAATGTTAGAGTTCGTAATGAGTTTTTTGTTTCGTAAATGTTATAAACGATCACATTTTTCGAGGAGAACCTTCATGACAAACTATTGATTTAATACAAATAGGTTCAACAGTTATCAGCGTAAAATAATGTCAGTCATATAAAACATATCATGTTAATTTAAAAAATGTAAAATGTGAGGTGTGAAAAAGATAAACATCGTTTTTTATTATTTACGTGTTAGTACAAGATAAGGAGTACTGATAATTAATTGGACACTAATATTGAAAAAAATGATAGTCTTGTCTAGATAGTCTAAAAAATGAAGATATTTTTCTTTAGGGTTTAAACCCTAAAGAAGAATATATGATTCAAATGTGTGTGTGATTTAGAATGTGAATAGATTTGAAAATTCAATTGGGTTCTTGCTCCTATTTTCCAAGCTTTATGGAGAGGCAAGAATAAGAAATACTGGACGCAAAAAAGACGAATACCAGAGAATAATTTTAATACTAGTTTAATTTGTTCTTTGACGTTTATAACCCAAAACCTTAAGATACGGTCTCCTAAGAAAGTAGAAGCCGTTATATAGCATTCGTAATACGTCATAATGCCGCAGGTATAACTAGGTGGCCGTCTTAACAGAGATCAGAGGTGCCAACTTAGACGGACAGAATACGGTGGAGAATGGGCAATACAGACGGCTGTCGTGGTGTATTTTATTCCAGAAACTAGACAATGTGACTTTTTTATTCTCTAGTCCAAGATTCTAACTTCAGGATCGTTGAAGATAGAGTAAAAATTTCAACGGATTTCAAATCAGCGTAAAATTCTACGCCAGATTGATACCAAAAACAAATTTATTATTCAATTATTTACCATTTCATTATTTACTTATTTATTAAATAATTATTTATTTGTTTAAACACAGCAACATTGAAGGTACCGTTCGGTTGTAAAATTTTCCGCAGATTTCAAATTCGTTGAAATTTTTAACCCATCTTTAACGATCCCGATTTTATAAAAACAAACTAAACAATGCCAGTCAAACAATTTTTTTTTTGTTTTCCTTCCCTCCGCTCGAATTTTTTGGTGCAGGAAATGAAATGTTGCCGCTACATGAGAAAAAACGTTCCCCAGCTGTTTGAGACCGCTATGACGAACGTCGTGCAAATGTCGGCTCCGTTAATTTCGGTACGCTCACAAACAGCGCTCTCTAGGAAACCAACGTCATCTGTTTGTATAAACAACATTTTCGTGACATCATCCACAGCTATATTACGGCTGCTAGATAACGGCTCCGCTTTTTTAGGAAACCGTAGTTTTAGCGATTTAAAGTTTTGGTTGTGGCGAACACACACACCGTCTTTCCAACCCCGTTGAATGACCAAGCTCAAATTATGTCCCCGTAGCGACCCTTCGCCCCACCGAAGATGTCTAAAAGCTTCAATTCGCATACGGGGGGCGAGTTTTTTTTTGATTTTTTGGTTGTTGTTTTTCTTCTCATGCGTGACGTTACTCAACAAGTATCAATAGCTTAAAGCTGCGTTTACAACGGAGTTGCAAATTTCTCCCCCACCAAAAATCAAATCTATTTCGAGAAACGACACTCATTTTATAGTCAAGATCTCGTGTCGGGGTGGCGATTTGGCGAGTTTGCAACTCCAATTTTGTTTTCCACCAGGAGTCGGTAAGGATCAAAGGATTGCAACTTTTGGGGAATATTTCTCCCAGACGAAATCTGGGATGAAAATGCTCCCCTATTTCGTCCCCTTTCGGTATTGCTTGACAATCACCGCTCCCCTCTGCCCTTCGGCACACCGTGGTCGCCCACGCCGTCTTTTGTTCCCAGTCTGTGGCATTTTGACGCTTGCCTTGACCACATCTCCCGCCAAACTGTCAGTGAGTGACCTTTTCGATTAAAATGACGTGATGAATGGTGATCACTCTTCTTTACAAAGGGGTGACAAGAGTGCTCACCCCTTTGTGTGGCCGATAAAGTCGACAAGTACAAATTTACACCGGAGTGGGTCGAAAAGAAGTCAGCATAGGGGAACGTAAAACGTCCTCGACACAAAAATGGGGAGCAAAATATTTGCAACTCCGATGTAATATAATGTCATTCATGTAAAACATATAATTTCAATTTTAAAATGTAAATTGTGTGGTGTGCAAAAGATAAATATCGTTTTTTATTATTTATTTGCTAGTACAAGATAAAGAGTACTGTTAATTGGAACAGTAATATTGAAAAAAAATTATATTCATAGATTTCAAAGGTATATTTATTAAATATTTTGTGGTAAAATACGCAACACATATGTACTATGACATGAATCCATGCTTAAATACTTAAGTCACAGGAATAACTAGTTTCCCTTTTATTAACACTTCCACTCCCCTGATGATTGTCTCGACGAAGTATCCTGTCATCAGAAAAAGTGACTAGAACTTTATGGATGGGATGTCTCGACAATAGAAACACTGACCCCATCTTGATCTTGTCATCATCTCAAAAATCAGCAATATCGTGAAGAACGAGATATCTCGTCAAAACCACTCTAAGGTTTAATGAGAATAGCTTTACAGTCATGGAAGCATTTCGATCTGTTTGATGATGCGTTCACTCCCCATTGAAACAAATAGCTCATCTCAGTTATATCCTCTTCATTGTCAACCATATAAAAATTATTTAAAATTATTTTTTTCTGATAAATATTATGAAATACTTCAAAGTTCTCAAGTAAATCCCTCTTTTAGATCATTGGTAGCTAAACATTTTAGGTACACATATGTGTACCTCGGGTCTCAATTATGCTGAAAGCGTAATAATTTTCAAATTATAAGATATTGGCTTAAATTAGAAAAACTATGTCCTCATATATTTTAAGAAATTATTAACTAAAACGCATTAACTAAAGGATTTAAATCACTAAAAACAAATGAAATTTACTTACTTTTACGAGCACGTTGAGTTGACGCCATTACTTTCAAATCGATTTTGAATAATAAACATTCCACAAGAACTACCAATTTATATTGCCATCTATTGGTGCCAATCGAAAACTTTGACGTCCACGCACGTGTACCCAAGTTTTTAACTACAAATTATTTCAGAAAGGTTATTTTTAAGGCAAAAGAGTCGAGTTCAACGTATGTGGACCTAGGTAGCGAAGAGGATACGTGTTGATGGTCATCGTACACAAATTTTCGCCACAATATGTCTACAGGACTCGTAGTGTTATCCAAGAGTGTCTGGGAAAGTATTCGTGGTGTGGATTTGATATTGTGACGGGGTCCTATTTGAATTGAAATAACAACCTTAACTGAGACAGTAGTATTAAAATGAGAGGTTCAGAAAGGTTAATAGGGAGAAAAAGTAAATGAAAAGCGAAAATAACATAATAAAAAAGGATTTAAGCTAAATAAAAATAGGGAAGGATTTTATGTAGAACTAAATAAAATTAAAACGACCGAGCGTTTCAACCATCAAACCAATATTATTTAAGAGAATCGCTTAAGTCTTTGAAGTCATAAAACAGACGTTAAAGTCTGTATTACTCCTTCAGGGAAAAATTACCTACTGTGGAAACTGACTGTAAAATTGATCAGCCCCTTTTAATGGACTTACTTTCAGCATTTGGAACGCTAAATAAGCCTGTAAAACTAGCATAAAGGAATAGTCCTGAAAGAACAAATACACACAGAACTATATACAATGTAAAATCACAGAACTACAGAAAATAGAAGAGCACGCGGATCTACAGACAATGGTAAGACACGGAAAACTACACTCTGCAAAAAATATGCAGAACTACAAACAATGGTAAGCCACGCAAAATTACATTCTGCAAAAAATATGCAGAACTACAAACAATGGTAAGACAAGCAAAACTACATTCTGACGAAAATATGCAGATCTACAGACAATGCAAAAGGCCAAATTACAAACTTGAGTCTACTTTCCTCTGCAAAAACTGAATCCTCATTCCATGATTGTTTCAGTCTTCGAGTCGACGACCACCGACATCGAGACGGCGGCCGAGGACCTGTCCACCGGCCTCCCCCTGACGACCATCACAGCTACAACCGACCGTCGGACGGATGAACCTTCCTCCTGGACCAACATCCCGCAGCCGGACATGCGGACGGTCAGTCCCTCGGCCCCTGCCAGCACAGTACAGCCGCTGACTACCATGAACAACCACCTGGAGGCTGACCCCGACATGCCACCCCAGAGGGAATGCAGCCAGCAGGACTACGACTTCATGAAGGAGAACCTGCTGCTCTTCAACAGCGCCAAGCTGACGGATTCCAAGAAACCAGGTATGTTGATTAGAGTGCTTATGGTCCTAGTACATTTGGAGACATATCTAACGCTTGTTAGACGTCAAATACCCTACTGTGTTTGGATGTGTACACCTGCAAATGTCACTTCTAGCCCACGTTAGCAAGTGTGTATACCAGAACACCTATCTATAATATTATAAAAAGGAAGTGTTTTTCTGTTTGTTTTCTACACGGAAAGTCTTGACGAATCTATGACACTTACAGTTATGGGATTTGGCACACAAGTAGTCCCAATTTTCGGGTCACGCCGAATTTTAAAATTCAAACATTTTTAAATGAATTTAATTATTGTTTAATTTGAAATGGCAACAGCCTAAAAGATCGTAGTTTCTAAATTTATTTTTCCGTGCTTCCGTTTGATTTTGAGGAGGAACGATTTGTCAGCAGACTAAAGAACAAATAAAAAATTTTAACTGAAGTTTTGCAGTTCTTCTTTCTATCGTTAAATATAGAGTAAAAATTTCAACGGATTTGAAATCGGCGGAAAATTTCACATCAGATCGATGCCTAAAAATATGATTTTCTTTAAATAAATAATTTTTAAATTGAATATATATTTTATATTTTCGCAAGACATGTGGCGTCCAATGGCGTTTGAGAAATCAACAGATTCAATTTCCTGCGCTCATACGATTTTAGCGAAGGAAATAAAAACAAATTAAAAGAATTTTGATTGGCATTGTTTAGTTTGTTATTTACCAGCTGAAAAGCCTTATGCCGAAGTGTCACTCTGTACATAATTTGGAGGTGGCTGTTCAAGATTTGTGGGCCTATCTGCCTCAGGACAACATCAGACGTCTAATCAACTGAATGCCGGACCGTGTTGCGGCATGTATTGCTGCAAGAGGTGGTCCGACGCGTTATAGAAGTTGCACTGTCTTTGTCTAATTGTATCCACTATATTTTTTTAGATGTCTTGATTTTGGGATCAAGTGAATCTCTCATCTGTATCATTATATGTATTAAATTACATTTCAATCTGATGCCCCCTTCTTGGTGCACTATTTTCAATGTTCCTGAGTGTATAATAAACTAGGCGATATTTGAGGTAATGATGCCTAACGGAAATTTAGCTTGACTTACTATATACAGATCTTCTGAGGGCAGTGATCTATTTTAGTACATGTCAATGGCGTCGCCAGATGTCTCTAGCGACGCCACTGACCCTAGTTACTGAATACAGAGTCTGTTTCGGTCATGGAGCTGATAAGGATTTGGACCCCAGTAGTGTAGGGAAGGGTTAGAAGATTGATTAGTTTAGGTTTTATGGAATCAAATATAACCTAACTAGCCACTGCGTGGCTAGCCTGGCTTTACCCTTGCCCGTGGTGTTGGTTTGCTTAACAAAACTGTTAATTAAACACTGGGAAGTGCCATAGATTCGTCAGGACTTTGCGTGCAAGAAACAAACAAACAGACAAACACTTCCTTTTATAACATTTGAGATGAAAACAGGTAAAAAAAATCCAAACAAGCAACCAATGAACGATTAAACAGTTGATTAAAAGAGAACTATGTGTAGACAGTATGAAAACAAAAATAGAAATAGAATTCAAATATTTTAATCAAAGTGAGAGGAACAGTAAATGATATTGTCTCTGTTCAAAAAGTAAATGTCACTTTTGCACATTTTTGTTTTTAAATATTAATAATTTTTTTTTTCAATTTTGAAGTGGGGGTTGTACTAACAAGTAGAACACTTGTTGGCGATATAAGGCAACCGAAGAATAACATTCGATTTTTTTTTGTAAACAAAGGCCTCTTTCAATATTTGAGAAAACATTTTAAAATATTTTCACAACATTTCAAACGTATATGGTTTTATCATAGCAGCAGATTAGCAGGCCAGAATGAAGCAGTGCAACTTTGTCTTCCAAAAAGTACTCCATGGTAGAGTTGGGTAACACTTTTATACATACTACTACATCGTAAGTTAATTTTTGTAGTGGTGGCTAAGCTTCGGTACAATATCAGAATTTAGCGGTAGCCTAAATTCCATAGATTTACGTCACTAGTAGAATGATTGCCATTTGCGAAGACTGTGAGAGCTGTATTAAGATCACAGTTGTAATGAGTAACTAGCACCCGTGAGGAAAATGCTAATTTCTGTGTTTTATTAATAGATTAATCGTCAAAATGTTCAAAAACGACAGTTAAAACCCATAAAATGAACTTAATTGATTCAAAATTCAAGTTTTAAATTACCGAAAAGTACATGACCTCAAAACGCTACGTTACGTCACTGTGCACCACGATGTAATGTTTACGTTTGCCTAGCGCGTTGAAATTTCATATATTGCTCTTTTAATTTTTAAACAATGAAATGTAATATATATATATATATATATATATATATATATATATATATATATATATATATAGCTATTTCAACGTCGCTATCAAAGTAAACAGACCATCATGGGACTCAGTGACGTCACATGAAGCGGCGTAGGAAAACTATCGTTTTTGAGATGAAGTAAATAGTACGAGCATGAATTTTTTTTAATTTTAGCTCTTCGGGCTATAAAAGTAAAAAAGAAAGATACTTTCCATCAAATTTTACATTTTCTATATTATAAAAATATAACCAAAAACGTTCAAGTTCCTCATCGTCCTGTGTTACCTTTAGCAGCCAAGTGTGAGTGCCTTTGTGAAGTTAAGGCTGAGCTGCAATTAATGGAGTGAAGTCTTGATATGAGCAGTGTCTGCTATCACAGAGGTGGTTGTTGAAAGTGATTAGCATCGCATTGGCGATTCAACAATCTATCGTGGACCATCCATCAAAGTTGTAAATTTTTGCGTGTTCCAATCACGTCCATCGGTCACCAATTTAGCAAGCCGGAATAAAACAGTGCAACTTTGTCTACCAAACAGTACTCCATGGTAGAGTTGGGTTGCACTGTTATATATACTAATGCATCGTAAGTTAATTTTTGTAGTGGTAGCTAAGCTCGCTACGATAACATCTGGGTGCAACGCATACAAAATTGTACCCGTTAAGAAAGAGAAATTGAGACGTCAAAATTGTATTCCAAGTAAGATTAATTGCTATCCTGAATTTATATTATATCCTGAATTCATAATACCAACTGTCTTAATATGTAATATTTAACCATGTTAGAAAAATAAATATTTAAATTTGCAATTAAATATTTTTCTTTTCCATCTTTTTCACAAATGTGACAACTCTATTGGAGTAAAATTCCAGTGTTCAATGTGCCACTTACTTTGAGACTTTAGTAAAAGTTAACACAAGCAGATGGAAATAATGAGTTGATGAGAGATAAAAAGTGTTGAAGTGTAAAATACTTATAAAAATTTTATAAATCCACTGCAAGTAAAAGTTTTGACCAATTAAAAGACTTGAATGGGATTTTAAATTAATAGAAACTCAGGTAGGGAAAATTAAGGACGTACCCCAAATAGGATATCATATCACATTTTTCTCTTCGCGACTTATCATATTATGTGTCTTTTAAAAGTCTTGATTTTAAATCCTGTTTATTCAAATAGGTAAATAAATCTGAAAAATCGATACAAAAAAATGTAGATACAGTTCACGGATTTTTTGCTAATGATGTTTAACGGTCGTTAGAAAAGACTTCAAGCGTACAAGGCCTCTGAGGCACTGCGAAAATCTTTTGAACTCTGCACTGATGAATTTTCTTTCACATTCAAGCTACAGAAAAGTTTATTCACCCCGACCCCTTATGCCTAAAGCCCTAATTTATTCATCAACACGATCGTTATTTATTAATAAATTCTTAATCTAAATGCTGCATTATAGATCCTTAATGTTTTTTGATACTTAATTGATTTTAATATATTTGACATTATTTTAAGGGTTGGGGTATAGAACTACTAGAGCCTTCCCATTATTTTTAATTGTTACTGCTCCTTTAAGGACCAACACAATTAGTAGAGAATCTCTATTTTAAAACATCTACTATTCAAAATGCATACTTTGCATTATGTAAATAAAGTAGTACAATTATTTTTAATAAATTATTATTTTATTATTCACAATATAGACAGTGAAAACAGTAAAAATTACGCAATTACGCTGTCTTGAACTGACGTATATATCCTCTCTTGGTGTTTGAACATTTGACTATCGTTCAAATCAGCATTTAAAAAGTGGCACCAAAGTAAAAAAAAAGCATTTCCAAACACAGGATTTAATGTTTTCTTAAACTTATTTGGCTTATATATAACAACCACCAGAAAGTTATTTTTGAACTTAGATTAACGTGGTTATATATTTTCGTGTGCTTATTGGTAGGTCTTACATGGAAAAAGGTTACCGAAAATAACGTAAAAAGGTGAACTTGAAGTATTTTTAAATGTGATATACGTGTCAGATCTTAGTATTCATATTCGTTTTCAAACAAAAATGCATATCTAACCTCGGCTCTCCAATATAAAATAAAATCGAAGTAAATGATACAAGGAATGCTAATGCATTCCATTTTTAATTATTTACGAAGTCCGCTGTTTTTGCTAGTTATTTCTTTAAACTTCGAGATAGTTAGATTAGTAGGGTTTCAACGGTATGAAAGTACATCTATCGACGATAACTTTTAAGGTATTCTGCAAATAAACAGCCAAGGTGGATCAAGGGGGGTGCTCAGTAAATATTTAAAGTCCTGAACAAAACTGAAACAAAATATGAGGATAGCATAGTTGTTTTAAGCCCACTTAATGCCAATGGAGATCGTAGTCCTGCATATTTTATGTCAGTTGAGATAGTGTAGAGTGTGTTAATTATTCTTTTCCTTTCTATTTTAACTATCAAAATTAATATATCGTCAGCATACAAGTGAAACACAGAAGGTCAAAATTTTCAAGATATGATATTTTCAGCTTTTCTAAACAAGAATGTCGTAATATTTTGGCTAATTCACTAAGTTATTTGTTCTTTGCATGAAGGTCAGGTAAGCTAACCTTGATTAGGTTAGACTTCTTAAAAAACAGGGTGCTTAATTTTTCTTTCGTTTACTAGGAACTATATTTTTGACTTAGTGTGCAGCACTAGTAAGCTGACCATATTAAACCTAATAAATTTAATTGGATACAATGTAAATTATACTGTTTTGGTCTTCATTCTAGCTAAATTAAATTTACATTGAATAAAAAAAAAATTCGTTTTTTATTACTTTTTATTTGTTATCTAGACAAATTGTCACCGGTTTATTTCTAAGCTACAAATTCCAGCATGTTTACTGTATTCTTCAAAACCTAATACGTGTATGATCATGAGAATATGAATTACAAAAAAATTTGTTTCTAAAAAAATAATTTTTCAAGCTTAAGAATCAATAAAATTGGTCTAATTTTCATAGAAATTTCATTTTTCGAAATATCTCTCATTAGTCATTACATTAAAATAAGCGATTGAGTTATGTCAAACCAAAACTGTAAACTTGAAAATAAACTATAGAAAAAATAATAACAAAATTGTCACATTAGTTTAAAGCTTCCCATTAAACCTCTAAGTGGTTTCGACGAGATATCTCGTCTATCAAGATATGATCAATACTGATAAAGACGATATATCTCGTCGTCGAGAAATCGTCGATGTTTTTATGAGACAAGATCAATATCTGGTTTGTTTTCTTCCAATGACAAGATATCTTGTCTGTCAAGATCTAGTCAGTTTTGCAAATGATTGCGTTTCTTTATGAAATATCTCGTCCACTAAGTTTAGTCAGTTTTGCTAATGATTGCGTCTTTTTTAAATATCTCGTCCCTCAAAAATCTAGTCAGTTTTGCTAATGATTGCGTTTTTGATTAAATATCTCGTTCATCAATATCTAGTCAGTTATGCTAATTATTGCTTTTTTTTACGAAATATCTCGTCTATCAAGATCTAGTCAATTTTTCCAATGATTGCGTCTTTTTTAAATATCTCGTCCCTCAAAAATCTAGTCAGTTTTGCTAATGATTGCGTTTTTGATTAAATATCTCGTTCATCAATATCTAGTCAGTTATGCTAATTATTGCTTTTTTTTACGAAATATCTCGTCTATCAACATCTTGTCAATTTTTCCAATGATTGCGTTTTTGATGAAATATCTCGTCGATCATGATCTAGTCAGTTTTGCTAATGATTGCGTTTTTGATTAAATATCTCGTTCATCATCTAGTCGGTTATGCTAATTATTGCTTTTTTTTTTACGAAATATCTCGTCTATCAAGATCTAGTCAATTTTTCCAATGATTGCGTTTTTGATGAAATATCTCGTCGATAATGATCTAGTCAGTTTTGCAAATGATTGCGTTTCTTTATGAAATATCTCGTCCACTAAGTTTAGTCAGTTTTGCTAATGATTGCGTCTTTTTTAAATATCTCTTCCCTCAAAAATCTAGTCAGTTTTGCTAATGATTGCGTTTTTGATTAAATATCTCGTTCATCAATATCTAGTCGGTTATGCTAATTATTGCTTTTGTTTTACGAAATATCTCGTCTATCAAGATCTAGTTAATTTTTCCAATGATTGCGTTTTTGATGAAATATCTCATCGATCATGATCTAGTCAGTTTTGCTAATGATTGCGTGTTTGATTATATATCTCGTCCATCAAGATCTAGTCATTTTTGTTAATAAATGATTTTTTTATGAAATATCTCGTCCATCAATATCTAGTCAGTTATGCTAATGATTGCGTTTTTTAATAAAAAAATCTCGTCCATCACGATGTAGACTGTTATGCTAATGATTGTGTTTTTTATGAAATATCTCGTCCATCAAGATCTAGTCAGTTTTGCTAATGATTGCGGTTTTTTTATGAAATATCTCGTCCATGAATATCTAGTCAGTTTTGCTAATGATTGCGTTTTTTAATAAAAAATCTCGTCCATCACGATGTAGACCGTTATGCTAATGATTGTGTTTTTTTATGAAATATCTCGTCCATCAAGATCTAGTCAGTTTTGCTAATGATTGCGGTTTTTTTATGAAATATCTCGTCCATCAATATCTAGTCAGTTTTGCTAATGATTGCGTTGTTTAATAAAAAATCTCGTCCATCACGATGTAGACCGTTATGCTAATGATTGTGTTTTTTTATGAAATATCTCGTCCATCAAGATCTAGTCAGTTTTGCTAATGATTGCGGTTTTTTTATGAAATATCTCGTCCATGAATATCTAGTCAGTTTTGCTAATGATTGCGTTGTTTAATAAAAAATCTCGTCCATCACGATGTAGACCGTTATGCTAATGATTGTGTTTTTTATGAAATATCTCGTCCATCAAGATCTAGTCAGTTTTGCTAATGATTGCGGTTTTTTTATGAAATATCTCGTCCATGAATATCTAGTCAGTTTTGCTAATGATTGCGTTTTTTAATAAAAAATCTCGTCCATCACGATGTAGACCGTTATGCTAATGATTGTGTTTTTTTATGAAATATCTCGTCCATCAAGATCTAGTCAGTTTTGCTAATGATTGCGGTTTTTTTATGAAATATCTCGTCCATCAATATCTAGTCAGTTTTGCTAATGATTGCGTTGTTTAATAAAAAATCTCGTCCATCACGATGTAGACCGTTATGCTAATGATTGTGTTTTTTATGAAATATCTCGTCCATCAAGATCTAGTCAGTTTTGCTAATGATTGCGGTTTTTTTATGAAATATCTCGTCCATGAATATCTAGTCAGTTTTGCTAATGATTGCGTTTTTTAATAAAAAATCTCGTCCATCACGATGTAGACCGTTATGCTAATGATTGTGTTTTTTTATGAAATATCTCGTCCATCAAGATCTAGTCAGTTTTGCTAATGATTGCGGTTTTTTTATGAAATATCTCGTCCATCAATATCTAGTCAGTTTTGCTAATGATTGCGTTGTTTAATAAAAAATCTCGTCCATCACGATGTAGACCGTTATGCTAATGATTGTGTTTTTTATGAAATATCTCGTCCATCAAGATCTAGTCAGTTTTGCTAATGATTGCGGTTTTTTTATGAAATATCTCGTCCATGAATATCTAGTCAGTTTTGCTAATGATTGCGTTTTTTAATAAAAAATCTCGTCCATCACGATGTAGACCGTTATGCTAATGATTGTGTTTTTTTATGAAATATCTCGTCCATCAAGATCTAGTCAGTTTTGCTAATGATTGCGGTTTTTTTATGAAATATCTCGTCCATCAATATCTAGTCAGTTTTGCTAATGATTGCGTTGTTTAATAAAAAATCTCGTCCATCACGATGTAGACCGTTATGCTAATGATTGTGTTTTTTATGAAATATCTCGTCCATCAAGATCTAGTCAGTTTTGCTAATGATTGCGGTTTTTTTATGAAATATCTCGTCCATGAATATCTAGTCAGTTTTGCTAATGATTGCGTTTTTTAATAAAAAATCTCGTCCATCACGATGTAGACCGTTATGCTAATGATTGTGTTTTTTTATGAAATATCTCGTCCATCAAGATCTAGTCAGTTTTGCTAATGATTGCGGTTTTTTTATGAAATATCTCGTCCATCAATATCTAGTCAGTTTTGCTAATGATTGCGTTGTTTAATAAAAAATCTCGTCCATCACGATGTAGACCGTTATGCTAATGATTGTGTTTTTTTATGAAATATCTCGTCCATCAAGATCTAGTCAGTTTTGCTAATGATTGCGGTTTTTTTATGAAATATCTCGTCCATCAATATCTAGTTAATTATGCTAATGATTGCGTTTTTTAATAAAAAAAATCTCGTTCATCACGATGTAGACTGTTATGCTAATGATTGTGTTTTTTTATGAAATAGCTCGTCCATCAAGATCTAGTCAGTATTGCTAATGATTACAATTTAGATGAAATACCCCTTTGAAAAACCACCAGTTGGATTAAGCTAGTGCCACTCGAACGTTCCGGTGACGTAGAATCAATAAAAAGTCCTCGTGCATATATGCTGTCACATTTAGTCTTGAACGCAAATAAAGGCAGAATAACCTATTTGCTCAATGTGACATTCATCACTCGATTTTTAGACATCATTGAACAAGGCCATTTTAAGAGATTAAATGTTCAGATTTGAAAACTTTAGAGGTCGAATTTGAAAACATTATAGAGAGAGGACTGAAGGGACTTAATAGTTCGTGTATTTGGGACTTTCTTTAAATCCTGTATCTCAAATTATGACGGATTAAGATTTGTATTATACATTCTCATATTACATGAGTTATATTAGCAGAAAACATGAAAGTTGTTCAGGTGTATTCACGATGTTCACGCTTCTATAGTCAACACGCCCAGCTTCATACCTCTGGAAGTGAATAGTTCTTGCTCCTTATGGAAACCATTAACTTGCTCATAAGAGATTTGTTTTAGAGCTCTCATAAATCAACGGAGTAGGCGCCAATTAAAGGGTATTCTTAGAACGCCGCTGCGTTATTTACACTTCAAGACTATCCCGTCGCAGACTTTATGATGGATATTAAGCAATTAATCATAATTTTCAACACGGAGTCGAAAATTGTTTCAGCTATGATGCCAAAATATGGTTTTACACGCGATATTAAAGCTGCCCTACCTTTAAACAGTGTATCCCAATAGGGAACTAGTATTTATATAATGAAAGCAAAGCTTTAGGATTTAAAAGTGAACTTTGGGTGTTAAGGTTGGGGTTTTGTTTTAATAAAATTGGGGAAATGAGATATTTACTTAATTAGTAATTCTTGTGTATGGTATTTGTGCAACTGAGCCTTTATCATAAGCATATTGTTTTAGGCGTAGTAATTTCATTTTGAAGTATTTTTTTTTTTTTATTTTGTTCGTAAGTGCATTTCTTAATTAACTTTACTCTGGTACAATAGAAAACGTTTTCTATATAACAACACTACATAATATTCTAACTTTATGGTCCATCATCAAAGATGACACATCAGATTTTCAACATTACCGAAAACATGATATGAAATCAGAGAAAATAAAATAATTAGAAAAGCAAAGTAATCAATCCGACACGAGAAGAAACATTGTTCGGTTAATTTTTTTAAGTTCAAATATTTCGCGCAAACATATCCGTGACGTTATTGGATCACACTTTATACAGGGTGGTCCCGAATTCATGGTACAAACTTTAATGGTAGGTACAGGACATTGTAACAATGATTTATTGTATAGGAATGTATAGTCGCAAGTGACGCGGTGAGGCGTAAACAGGGGAAATAAAAGGAAAGAGAAATGGAGTGATCGGTTGGTATCATTGCCGGTAGAGGGCAGTAGATGTCTAGCCGCTGTTGAACATGATGCATCGCAGTAGGGAAAAGCGCCATTCACAATTGTGCTGCCGTAGACGATGGGTGACTTTACGTATGCAGAAAAAGCAGACATGCATTACATGTACGGCCGTGCAAATGGTAACGGCAGAGCTGCGTTACGAATGTATCGCGCGGAGTATCCTGATCGACGAATGCCGGATCATAGAATTTTTCAACGGTTACATCGTCAACTTTGTGAAACAGGTGCGTTCGACGTCAACAGACATGGCGCTGGTCGAGTAAGAGCTGTACGCACTCCAAGGCTGGAAGAAAGCATCTTGAACATTGTGGCTGATAGACCCGAGTCAAGCACAAGAACTGTTGCGCGTGACGTAGGTGTGAGTCATCAGACTGTATGCAGAGTGTTAAACGAAAATCGCTTACACCCCTTCCATTTTCAGAAAGTACAAGCATTGAATCCGGCAGATTATCCTCGCCGCGTGAACTTCTGCCTGTGGGTGATGCAGCAATGTGCGTTGCAGCCGGATTTCGTAGATTATGTGCTATTTACAGATGAAGCGACATTTTCACGCGAGGGTGTCTTTAATGCGCACAATTCCCATGTGTGGGCAACCGATAATCCACATGCAACGCGTCGACATGCGTTTCAACAACGTTTCAGTATTAATGTGTGGGCTGGTATTGTGAACGACTTTTTGATTGGCCCATACTTACTACCCACGCGGCTCACTGGCGGAAGCTATCTTATTTTTCTGAAAGAAGTGTTACCACAACTGCTGCATGATGTTCCGATCGCCATTCGTAACCGCATGTGGTTTCAGCACGATGGGGCGCCAGCACACTTCAGCACTGATGTACGGAATTACCTGAATGCCACGTTTGGTACTCGATGGATTGGGCGTGGTGGACCAGTCCCTTGGCCACCCCGATCTCCCGATTTATCGAGCCTCGATTACTTTTTATGGGGACATCTAAAGCATCTTGTTTATGAGACTCCAGTTGACTCAGATGAGGATCTCGTCGCTCGCTTATCTGTAGCTGCTGCAGGTGTGCGTGAAATACCAGGCATCTTTGAACGTGTACGCCAATCGCTCCACTGACGCTGTCAAGCATGTATCGATACTGGTGGACGCAATTTTGAACAATTACTGTAAACATGACACTTGTCAACAACGCTTTCAATAAAATCTTTGTTTTTCCTTTCGGCCGTTATTTCCCCTGTTTTCGCCTCACCGCGTCACTTGCGACTATACATTCCTATACAATAAATCATTGTTACAATGTCCTGTACCTACCATTAAAGTTTGTACCATGAATTCGGGACCACCCTGTATACTCGCTCTATCATTGACTAATGTTATATTTAAATTATCTCGTTCCTGGGGCCGACCAACCGGTATAGTGGTTAAGGTGTTAACCTCTGGATCGGAAGGTTCCTGGTTCGAATCCGGGTATGGATGTTTGTAAGCGTATGGTGTAGATGCGGCTGGTGCACTTTAAATCTGTCGTGGCCGAAAGTCCTCACGTTGGGTTGGCGTGGAAGTTTGGAGAGTGGGGTGCCAGCTCAGCTGTTGCTTCGTCATCTGACCGTGGTTCAAAATTACGAGGTGTTGTCCTCGGATCTTTCCCTCAAGGGACTGATCCCGGACCGTCGTCAATAGCCCGTTGTGTTGCTCTAGTACGACGTTAACTGAAATTACCATTACCATCCTGGGGTGGCGGTAGCCGGTTGCGAGAGTAAGGGATTAGCAACATAATGGTTGAGAGTTCGAAACTCGTTCCACCCAAAGACCATCATGTTCGGGGTCTGTCGACATTAAATCTCAAAAGTCCTCACGTTGGCGGTGTGTGGAATTTTAGAGGGTTGGGTGCCGCCTCAGGTGTGACCTCGTCATCTGTTCGTGGTATTAAATTACTAGGTGTTGTTCTCGGATCTTTCCCTTCGAGATTCACACAGGACCGTCACCAATAGCCTGTTGTGTTGCTTCAGTGTCATATTAATTCAAATACCTACCTGTGTATTTATAATAACATTATAAATCCTGAGATCTATGACTCTTCTTTTGATCATGGCATTTCCTTTATTATTCTCATGGTTTTAGAAACTAAACCTAAGGCCCTTTTCACATGGAGTGTTACTAACGCTCGTTTTCCGGTCAGCTTTATTTATGCATTAAATTAGGTTTATATTCCCTTAATTCAAGTTTCTATCTTTGCGATCGTTGAAGACAGTGAAAATTTCAACGGATTTCAAATCAGCGTAAAATTTTATGCCACATCGATACCAAACAGATTTATTATTACAATTTACCGTATGACTGTTTTATTATTTATTAAATAATTAATTATTTATTTAAAAAATATCACATTTAAAGTATCGATTTTTTGTAAAATTTTTCGTATATTTCAATTTCGTTGAAATTTTTATTCTATCTTCAACGATCATAAAGATAGAAACTTGAATTAGGATAGTAAAAAACATACTTTAATGTATAAGAAAAGCTGATCTTGGAAAACGCCTCATGTGAACAGGGCTTTAGGTTAGCTTTCTACTAAGAGAAAGAAATAGCACACCCACCAACTGTCCATTCAGTTAATTCAACTACCAACCTGTCATTTGTTAAAGTCATATACATCAATGTACTTTCACGATACGCAATAAATAAATTTTAAATCATGACAGATGTAAAGAAACGAGTCATGTAAGCGATGATATTTATGATAAAATAGCAAAAAAGTGCAAGGGCTATTTTTATACAGAAACTCGGTGAAAACTCGCCTGCGATAGCAATTAATATATTAATTAATACGTCATTTTGTGTATCTGACAACTCCAGTAATATGTTTAATTTTTTTAGTTCCATTTAGAAAATATTAATTGAGTTGTATGTAGTTTAATTCAATTCAGAGTTTCTGTGAGAGTATTTCTGAGACATGTATTTTTAAATAGTGAGATTTATTAATTGACTTACATTCTCTGAATATTTTCAATACTACGCTTCTGAATTTTTAACATAAACAAGGAAGAAAATCAAGGATATGTTTCAATGAGATCTCATTACTTAATTATTACTCAGCAAAGATAATAATAAGCACTTTAATAGCAGAACTGATTTATGGATCCCGTTGTAGTCTTGTTTCAACCGGTTTTACAGAGAGTTTTTCCATATTTAATTAAATTTATTACCTAACTGAAATTAAATGCATCCATTAGTACATACACTAACTACCCTACAATAATGAACCGGAGCCAGCGGATTTGCATAAAATTCAACTAATTGATTGGGGATGTTTTTCGTGGTACGGCCTGTGACTTTGTATGTTTTCCCAGTTAATTTAACGCCGACGCCTACATGAACATTTTGGACAATCAGGTTCTTCCTACGCTTTGGCAATTTTATGGAATGGACGAATGTTACTTCCAGGACGAAAACGCTCCATGTCATGTTGCAGCCTCTGTCAAGCAGTGGTATCAAGATATGAATGTAAAATGTCTTCCCTAGCCTTCTCTGAGTCCTTACCCATAGAACATATGTGGGACGAGTTAGAGCGACTCGTACGGACCAGGGAACTACGTCCGAAATCTACAGCTGAGCTGACGACATTCTTACAGCTGGAATGGACACAAATACCCATATCTGTGTATTAAAACCTTGTTGAAAGTATGCCCAGAAGGGTTGCTAGTGTAATTGCAGCACATGGGGAACCATCTCCCTGTTAAAGCATGTATTCTTTCCCTTATACTATCACATCTTTTTGTCCGGTCCATTATTGTAGGGTAGTGTATTTTTTTTATTTACGTACATTTGTCTGATCCATGACAAAAATAGTGACTGATTTTGTATCTTAAAATAATGCTGAAGCAAGTCATTTTAATTCATGGGTATTTTATGCATGGGTTGCGAAGTTAGTAGTACTAGTGAGAAACAGATTACTGTGTGCAGAAACGGTTTGTGTTTAACCACTCTTATAAAAATACTAGGGGGCCTGCCCCCTGCTCGCTAACGCTCGCCAACCTCGCCACGAATGTCTAAGCTGTAACAAAATTAATTTATTCACTATAACGTAGGTCACATATAAATACAATCGGCTCCAGTGCGAGATGAACTAATAAATACAATCAAAATAAAATATTCACCTTCATTAAAATTCGAAAGTAGTTAGGTAGTTGAATTAAGTCGCACTAGGGCAACGCAGCGTCCGGAAAAGATTCGAGGACAACAACTCGTAATTTTGAACCATGGTCAAATGCCGAGGTCAACACCTAAGCTGGAACCTCACTCTCTAACTTCCACGCTACACCAACGTTAGGACATTTGAGGCAATGTCAGATTTAACATGCAGCAGCTTTCACGTACATGATGGTATTTGTTTGGATCATGTCATTAAATAACAAAGTAGCAACCCTCCTGGACCTGTGACTGTTCCAACTGGACTACCTTGGCTCCGCATATATTTGCATTGTATAAAAGTTGGTGTTACTCAAGTTTGGGTTGATAAGAGTTATTTAACTTGCTGTTTTGGCGAACGTTATGAGTACTCTTATTTATCTATATGTATATGGAGTTAAAGATAACAACTGTAACAAAAGTATGACATCTATACGTGTGCATAATATGCGACCATATCGAAGGCACTCCGCCCAAACTAGAAACCAGCAATGGCTGTTTTCACTTAAAAGCCTATTTTAATCTATCAACAGGTCTCTCATATAAATACTGAAAGTTCCAAATGCTTTCATTTTTCTCGTTTCTACCATTTAAAGACCTCTCGTTTCTACCATTCCAATACTTCTCAACTTTTTAATAATGTCGATCCTTTAGCCTAGTTTTACTCGAAGGTTTAGAAATTTTGTCATCGATATGAGGGCTATGAACACAAGATTTAAGTCAATATCTCGCCTTAGTTTGTTTGACAATGAATAAGTTAATTTGGCATTTCTTCTGAATGATGCTTCATTGCAATGCGTGACATTTTCTTTCCAGGCAACGAGTACTTGGTGAGCATCATGTTCTCGCACTACGACCAGAACAATAACGGCCAGCTGGAGGCCGAGGAGCTGTGGCAGGCCGCCGAGAGGGATCACCTAGGGCAGCTCTCCAAGTCCTGCATCCTTGCCGATATGCTGCTCTTCGACGACACGGACCGTGACGGCACTATGTCTATCAATGAGTTCTACCTCGCATTCAGTAAGTTGGACAGTAAGTGTGACCCTCCCCTCCTCTTCCCTTCCTTTGCTTGACCATTGGTGTGACTTCCTTTCTTATTTTTTCACTTTCGAAGACAAGACAGACAGAACGTGATCTCGCACTTATTAACAAAAGCTTGATTGAATCTGCCTTCAAATGACGAGGCGAGTTTGTGTACACTGTAGGCTCGTTGTATATTAATGTAGAAATCATTGCCTAGAAACCAATGTCCTTTCTGCACTACATCACATCTAACTGAACCAATTGAAACTTCCAGTAGAAGTTTTTGGCAATATAATTAGCCTTCGCTATATTGACCGAACATTATTTTTCTTTGCTATTTTATCATTTTGGAAGATAAGACAGACACAACATGATCTAATACTTATTACCAAAAGTTTGGGTGGAGTGGTCGTTCACGGTAAGAAGGCGATTTGTCGCCAAATATGGTAACCTTCACCTTTTGCGGATTTTCTTCACATCTGCCGTTTTTGTAATGGCAACCCTATCTGCTGTTACGGAATTCGGCCGCCATCTTGATTTGGCGACAAAAATTAGTTGGCGACAAACGTCTTACCGTGAACGACCACTCCACCAAAGTTTGAATCAAATCTTTCTGCCTTTAAACGACGAGGTGAATTTATTTACTATGTTGGCTCGTTACCTATTAATGCATAAACCTTTGCCTAGAAACCAATGTCCTTTCTGCACTACATCACATCTAACTGAACCAATTGAAACTTCCAGTAGAAGTTTTAGGCAGTGTAATTAGCCTTCGCTATATTGACCGAACATTATTTTTCTTTGCTATTTTATCATTTTGGAAGACAAGACAGACACAACATGATCTAATACTTATTACCAAAAGTTTGAATCAAATCTTTCTGCCTTTAAACGACGAGGTGAGTTTATTTACTATGTTGGCTCGTTACCTATTAATGCATAAACCTTTGCCTAGAAACCAATGTCCTTTCTGTACTACATCACATCTAACTGGACCAATTGAAACTTCCAGTAGAAGTTTTAGGCAGTGTAATTAGCCTTCGCTATATTGACCGAACATTATTTTTCTTTGCTATTTTGTCATTTTGGAAGACAAGACAGACACAACATGATCTAATACTTATTACCAAAAGTTTGAATCAAATCTTTCTGCCTTTAAACGACGAGGTGAATTTATTTACTATGTTGGCTCGTTACCTATTAATGCATAAACCTTTGCCTAGAAACCAATGTCCTTTCTTTACTACATCACATCTAACTGGACCAATTGAAACTTCCAGTAGAAGTTTTAGGCAGTGTAATTAGCCTTCGCTATATTGACCGAACATTATTTTTCTTTGCTATTTTATCATTTTGGAAGACAAGACAGACACAACATGATCTAATACTTATTACCAAAAGTTTGAATCAAATCTTTCTGCCTTTAAACAACGAGGTGAGTTTATTTACTATGTTGGCTCGTTACCTATTAATGCATAAACCTTTGCCTAGAAACCAATGTCCTTTCTGCACTACATCACATCTAACTGGACCAATTGAAACTTCCAGTAGAAGTTTTCGGCAGTATAATTAGCCTTCGCTATATTGACCGAGCAGTATTTTTCTTAACTATTTTTTCACTTTTGAATACAAGACAGGCCTAACATGATCACGTACCTATTACCAAAAGTTTGATTAAATCAAGTCTTTCTGCCTTTAAACGACGAGGTGAACTTATTTACTCTGTAGGCTCGTTATCTATAAATGTAGAAATCTTTGCCTAGTAAGCAATGTCCTTGCTGCACTACATCAAATCTAACTGTACTAATTGAAACTTCAAGTAGAAGTTTTTGTCAATCTAATTAGCTTTGGCTATATAGACCGACCAGTATTGAACCCGATTGTAGGCACGCTGCTTTTCGTAACGCAATTGATTATGTCGGTCTTTTCGGCCGATGAATGTAGGCAATAAAAGAAAAGAATATATGCAGCTGTAATCAAATATCTTTTGCAACTTTTAACCAACGCGCATTTCCAAGAAATGAATTTTCCCATGTCAGAAAAATTATTTAATATGCCGAAGTACAAAATGGATCTTTCTCATCGGGAAACACCCCGGATCAAGGTCAATAGCTCGTCGTGTTGCTCCGGTTCGACGCTATTTAACTACCTACCTACGACCAAAAATTCAAGTTTTAAAATAAGAAACTTATAATTGCACTTGACAATCGACATTCGAAACATGTACTTTAAAATAGTAAAAATATATTATACTATCACAAAACAATTGATAGTCTTAAATCATAAATACTCACAAATTTTCTAAATTCATATAAAAAACGGAAGCTTTAGTGTTCTCATAATTTATACATTCAATTTCAATTGGATACACTTGTTGGATTGTTTGGATTAAAATATTGTTAACAGTGTGGGCGTTGGGTTCGTGTTAGTTTGGCGATTGTATGAGGGATTACATTTCTAATCTAGTAATACCGCTCTTTCCGTTCACTAGACGGTTTATCAGGATATAAGCTTTGGCGAGTATTTATTTCCTCAACGGGGAAAACTAATGTCACGCTCACAATGCCCGTTTTTCAACAAGATTTTTAACATTGTTTGGTATGCAATTTCTCTCTGCGCATTGTGTGTAATTACCAATAGGTGCCAAAACTTTATCATCAAGGGCATTTTTTTTGTAACTAGGCAACTACTACAGATTTGATATCTCGTGACATAGCACGGTTTGGGTAATCCCAGTCTTTTTCGTCATTTACATGGGCAACAAAAAATGTTTGACGTTATAGGGTACAAGAACTATTACCTGTCTGCGCGTCCTTAGTAGCCAATTTTACGTTTTAATGCACACGTTATTTGCATTTTTATAAGTACTTGAGTTAAATCTGACAAAGAAATAAACATTTAGCTTTTTAAACATTTTAAACATAATGAATTTTACCTTTTCAATTTTCCCCATAACACTTCTACGTTCAGACTAATTACAGGACGTATTTTTATGTAGTAAAAATTCTATCGAAAGTTTATTTTTTTAGATAAAAATATAATGGATGCACACTTTTCAGAAACGTAAATACTTTTGAAAACATCTTTCATTCTAGACCAATCTCGGCTTCATATAAGATAAAAAGTAACAAGATATGAGATTTAGGCGGATTTAGAATGTTATGGATTTTATACACAAGTATAAAAATCAAGACGGCAAAGTTATACCAGAATTTTGTGCTTTTATCATCCGTGAAATAACTACGACGAAAAATAAACCTATTTTCTTTCCAAACTATTCTGTAGTTTAAACCACAAACAAACCATAACAAATTCCTTGACTTTTCTTTCACTCAGAACGCATGCTATTTCGGATGAAATTATCATCATCTCCTGCTTCAGAGATACAAAGAATGCCAAAAAGAGGAAACATTGGAACACAAAAGAAACTTTACTACATGGATGAGCCTGCAGTTTATTTTAAAAGGAGTTGAAAAGTAACAAACTCGAGTAAAGTGGAGTTGTTTTAATGGTACATGTCCTGAAAGATTATGATGATAAAAACTGATTTTTTAAGAACTTTCCAATATTTCTTCTTACAGAATTGAATTTTTGAATTCGAAGCATCAGAACTTCTTACTTTGTTATATACAGGAATACTCTTAGAATTCAGGCTTAGTAGTTACAGAAAATTCATATTTCAAGGAGGATTTTAATTCAGAACATTTTAATTTAATATTTAATTACGCTTTTATTACTCAACTCTCGAAATGGAATTTTTTATAAAGCCCTGGAATTACTCAAATGATGACTTTTATTTAGATAAAAAAATGTCACCTTACAAATTCTACATGTGCAAAGAATATTTATTCTACCTTCAGTTATTTAAACAGGATTTTTTAAATATTGAGGTTTGCAATATTATCCACTTTATGTTTTTAAAAATTGTCCTCTTTTTAAATATTGACTTTTTCTTGCAATTTCCTTTTCTCAAGCTACATTGCACACAACAGTTTCTATATTACCCGCTAGGTACACTGAAAGACTAAATCTGTAGTAAAAGGATATATATATATATATATATATATATATATATATATATATATATATATATCGAATTTAAAGTAAAAACTTTCAAACTTTCACTCTGCTAAATTAAAAGCAACTTCGAATTCAGTTTTTGTTCATTCTACTCTTTTCGAAATCCTGTTTGTCTTATATCTTATAACTATCGGCATTCTACTAATTCGAATAATCGATAGTGTGTCGGTTGTGTAGAGAACACAAACCATATTTTTTGTTGTTGGATTGTGAAATGAAGTAAATTTGAAAGTGTGTTTATTGTCAATATTCAACATTTGACAGTTTTAACTATTAAAGTTCAGTTTGATATTTACTAATTAAAAGCCTGTTATTTTAGAGTATTTCGGTTGTTTTTGAAAGACTTTCCTTACTGAATCCTCACTCCATTCAATTCAAAGTTACAGTGACCCAAAGCTCGCCCATCACCGTAGAATTTTGATATAGTGCGTATCCCTTCCCCTCGCTCAGTGAGCCTGTGCACTCTGTCCAAAGGTCATGTCAGGTACGAACATCGGTACAGATGTCGTATCCGAGGCATGTTTTGTCGCCAAGTAATTTTTCTCGCCAAATGAAGATGGCGGTCATCTTGACCATTCGGTTTGTTATATATGACAGTGGTGCGCAAACTAAAAGCTGTAAGTCATCCTATGGATCCAATCGAGATAGTTATATTGTTTTAATGGCAACTAATTTTGAAAAGCCTGTTTCACATAAGTAGGTCGATTCAAACTGAATCAAAATATTAATTGCATTTTTCTTCAAATCGGCATATTCGTTTCTAATCGATGCCCAAAATTTTTGCCAAGTCAGACTTAAATTGAATGCGCAGTGCTTCGTCGCTTGAATCATCAATTAACTGTTCTTTTTCATTTAGAGAGGTATTGGATTTAAAAATATCAAACGAAAATGGATCACGTATCCAACCTAAGTCATTATTTGGAAATTTTACGAGCCTTGTCGAAAAGTTTACTTCCAATTTAATCATATGACGGGAAATGATGTTTTTAGCTAACAAGATGTCCATATTATTTTCTTTATTAAATTCTGAAAACCACGGAAACATGTAGGTTGTTTTTGTTTAATTCTCCTTGCCAAAGTATCAGTTTATTCTTAATAGCTTCAATTTTACTGCTCCATTCTAAAATGTTTGTATTCTTTCCCTCTGAACTTAAATTCAAATCGTTAAGTTTTTCGAAAATATCAACCATGTAACCGGATTTTCCGAACCAATCTTCATTAATGAATGAACTAGCCAGCATGAGTTTCTTTTTCTACCAACAAAAATATATACTTCGTTTCTCAAATCGAAAAAACGGCGCAAGATTTTGCCGCGTAAGAGACATCTGACTTCGGGGTATGTAGTAATAATGTCTCATACACAGAACCCATCTTACTACAGAGTATTGAAAAGAGACGACTATGTAGGGCGCTGTTGCTTTTAACCCCTTGGGTACATTTGATGACTGAAACTCGTCATGCACTTGTTTTGCCTAAGTTACGGATAACAAGTCTAATTCATCATTTAAACTATTATAAAATTTAAAATGTACATTCTTGTTCATGGCAAGAGTGATTGGTGTTGTGCGATTCTCCTTGAATCAAATTATTCAATCGCACTCTAAAAAAATACTTTATATAATCTGACTCCATTCATAGAAATATTTACACGGCTGCGTTATCAGACATTCTTTTTTGGAATGAACGCGGAGATCAGAAGCTGTGCGATCTCTCTCATACTGTTGCCAAAAACTCATGCCTTATCAAACGAAATTATACGAAAATATAACAATAACTAGTGAGCAAACGATAATACGAAAATATAACAATAATTAGTGTACAGACGATAATGCGAAAATATAACAGTGACTAATGCGCAAACGATAATCCGAACTTTTCAAATAAATCTGTACCCAAGGGGTTAATGTAATTAATTACAATAACAACATCCTGTAATATCTTGTGCAATTCTTCTTCAATGTATTTTGTAACAAGAGCTTATCTATGAATCATACAATGGTTGAATAATATATTGGGAGCAATTTTCTTTTTCTTTGTTAACCCTCATAGTCCTTTATTAATACTTATTAATGCTTCAGCACCATCAGTGCAAACTGCGACAGCGTGTCCAGGTAAGATCATTTGTTTCAAAATATCTAAATAATTTCAAATATTTTCTCCATTTGTTTTTCTTTCCAATTTTTTACAACATAAAAAAATCTTATGTTAGGCCTTCTTTGTAAACGTGTCTCTCATAAACAATTGATTGGGACAGTTTAGTAATGGCAGTAGTTTCGTCAAGTTGTAAAGCAAATACAGGAGAGTTTTGTAATCGTTATAACAGAACTGATTCTATGTTACGTGATATGGCGGAAATTCGGCGAGATACGGTATCTCTTAAAAATGCATGTTAACAAAAAAGCAGTATGTAAACACAGAAAACACTTGAAGGAACGTAAGAAGCAGCAAAACCTAACTACTGAGGCACAAAAGAAAAGAACTGCACGCTCATCTATGTGATCACAGTATTAAGACTAAATAGCAGGGGATGGCACACCTAAATTGGAAAAGCTGTAGTAAAGATGGTCACTGCTAAACGTCAGACAGACCGAAGTTGCATATAAATCCCACCAAAGATCAGGTAAAGAGCATCCCAAATTGATAATATTTCGTATCACGATGTCTGTTTACCTGCCGATGTATAGGTATTTTTTATAAATAATATTATCTCCTTTCACTATTTTACTGGTACCTGATACTTGTTGAAGAAAATCCTTATAATTTTTATTTATTTTCTAATAAATTGCGTTGAATTTGGGGACCCACAAAATTTTTCGCGCTACCCGTGGTTTGCCCACCACTGATATATGGAAATTTAGGAATGCACAAATAAACAAATAAAAGTAAAGAATAATTTGAAGCAAATTTTCTGGTTTTGTTTAAGCAAAATCCACACGGTGAATTTTAACCAATCATAGAACGCGATGAATCCAAATTTCATTGCTATGGAATGAATCTAAACGAACTTTCACGGCATAAGGTTGCCTCAAAGCTGGATCAAAACATCAGGGTTACCGTTTTTGGCAACAAATCGCCGTTGCCTTGGATACGACACCTCAGCCCGGACGTCCTTCGTCTACACGACGCTTTATTTATTTTCTGAATGTTTTATCTAGTTCTGAAATCATAAGACAATACAGTTGTAATGCGTTTTTGTAATGCTCGACTTTTCATGCATTGCTTAGTATTGTTGCTATTTTAAAGACGTATTTAAGTCAAAAGTATAGGCGTTTTTAATATACTACTATAAATGTTGACTTCTAGGACACACACACATCTATACATGCATCATAATAAAACTCAAGCTATCAGAAACCATTGAATCAGTATACAAATTCCATTCACTCGTAACAAAGTCTTATGGCGATGAATTTATTTATAATTATTCTTTTATGATTCAAGTGAATTAAGTTCAACTCTATTCACATAACGCTATGAAAACTTTTTCAAGTGTTATTCCAAATTACACACCACCATTACTAAGAGACCATCCAATGCAGATTATTTTCAGTATAATAAGAAAGAGGCTCTAACGACTTCACTTCTGAGAGGTTTTTATTCTCTTCTTTTGTGAAGTACCATAATTTGGAGGGGCGAAGAAAACGAATCGAGACTGCTTGGGTGAGTGCCGAGGAAACAGGTAAATAAAAATGAAGCACAAAACTTTACAATTTTGTTTGGAAGTACTCTCCTTTTTGAAGAACATTCTTAATTTACACTTCGTCTAGTTAACTTTTGAAGTTCTACACTGGGTTTTAAAAACCGGGAATGAAATGCCGGGTAAATATTGATTCGATGATTGGATTATTTTAGCTTAATCTGACTATCGTTATTATTTTTGCTAAATTTGCTTTTGTTTTTAAGACAATACTTCAGATTGCTATGTTTTCGTGAATTGAAAACTCATTTGCAAGGAACTTACTCTTTATTTTAACATTTAAGGAATACATATCACACGCGAGCATTCTAGTTGAAGGCCGAAAGGCAAACTCAATTTCTATCAATGCCGACCGTTCAACACTGTTCTGATCGAATACTGATTCTTATTCTTCCAAAATTCCAGCTAAAGAACAACTTGACATTATATTCTGATCACATTTAATACAATTAACCCTAAAGTAATAATAGAACTTCACAAATTTCGACAATTCCAGAATCGAACTTCACAACAGAAATCAATTTTTACCATCGGAAAATGCCGCCGAACGGGATTGATGGCGGGTTGGAGAAAGTAAACTTAAGTAACAATTAATTTAATTTACGAAACAACAGACTGTTCTCGAATATCAAACAGAGGTCTTATAATGCGCATCGGAGAGTGGTGTGAGCATTATAGGAGCCGAAATCGGATCAATTTATTACGGAGCAACTCGGAGCACATCAAATTAAAATGAGCCAACCATTTTCTATTCCACTAAAAATGTATTTTCATTCTTCCAAAATCCGAATTCCAAAATAAGGTTTAGGCGCTAATTAAACTACCGAAAAATATGCACGGAAAAATTGCACACGTAATAAATATTAAAAAATTAAATTAAAATGAAAAACACATTAATCACACGCGTTCGTACAAGCACGTTCCAAAAGAGATATGTTACCTGAAATCTAATCTGGAAGGTTTCCGTGAGGTCTAAGGTTAACCTGAAAGTGTTAACAAGATCGTGTGCTAGTGTAATATGTTTTTTTATCAGAAGAAAAAAGAAGTTCTGACTCCTGTATATTTCATTATCCTACATGGCCGAACATTTGTACATTGGCGAATGGTAACAAACGGATGTAAATAATATAAAATCCACTATACGATATTCTTTCGAGCTATTCACTCTACTGTCGTTTTTTGGTACACAAGAACACATTGGAGAAAGACAGGCTTAAGTGACAAGTGAATAAAAAGCCATTGGAGTAGACATTCAGTAACTAATTATAGCTATTAAATTTAACTGTACACTTTTCTCCATGTGCTTTATTGGAAATAAGAATTACCACCAGTAAAGAGTATACTAAAATCTGCTTTATATTTTTGATTAACTTTATTTCATTTGTAGGTAAGAAAGGTTCATACCAATGCTTATATTAATTATTAATTTGGTACATCTGCATTCCCTGTCCCGTTTGGTCGCCACGCTTTTGGCACGTTTTTTTGCGCACTTTTGGGAGCGATATACGGCAAGTGAAGGCAACTCGACTTTATTATGGTTATACCGTTTTTATGGCAACCTCGGCAAGCAGAAAGTTAAAAAATTTTGTTTTGAGTATTCTAGAAAGTTCTCTTTTATTGTGAGTTAAATTGTCTTTTGATTTCATTGGTTCTTTTTAAAAAAATGTTTCTTTGGATACATTGGCTCTTTTAAATTTTTTTCCGAATCATAAGTTTTACGTTTCATAAGTTGGAAGAATTAAAACGTTCAACATCAGGTTGTATTAAAATTGTTTCCTTTTAGTGTTTGAAAATGCCATTTTGTGTGGAAAAAAACATGTTTTTTTTCAAACTTTTCTGTTTTTTAAGTTAATACGTTTCCGTTAAAGTTTATTGTTTTCCATTGTGGGAAATAAAAAAAAAAACATTATTTTTAAGAATTCTTTACTTGGCGACGTTAAGAAGCGCCACGAGTGTATTCACTAAACGGGGCAAAGAATGCAGCTGTACCATAAATTGATATAAATGGTGTAAAATGATTCAATCATTGATTAATATAATTAATTTAAAAAATTTAGCTCATATGCTCTGAATGGGTCTGCTAGTATTTGAAAAAAAAATTCGTGTTTTCAGGTCATTTCCATATATTTATGCATTGAGTTTCCACCATTGGCATCTATATATATAATTCTCTTACGTGGCACGCAAAAAAGAAGTTATTTGTAATCGCGTTTTGGCAACACTGTACGATTGTTTGTTTATCGCGAAGTCTCGCGCATCGATTGAATTTATAGCGTTATCGGATGAAATTTTACTGAAAAAAAAAAAGGAAATTTTAATGAGCTGTTGCAGTTAGTTTATAATAGAAATCAAAGAAAGCGGAGGATCTTTTCAGGGCCATTTAAAAAACGGTCCTTTTCAATGCCAACAATTATAGTTCAACAAGACGCTTGCACTACAACTTTCGGCAACAAACTCAATGAAAAAGTGTGGGTCGTTTGAGTGCTGGGAAAATGAACACACAAACAACATGCTGGGCATTCAATTTCCAAAGCAACGCTCACATTTCGAGTCAAAATTTGCAAAAAAGTTTCATTTGAATTCTGATTTTAGAGATACTGTATATATTTTTTCTGTAATACAGCAAATTTAGATTTGAAAAACTTTTTTTGGTAACATATTTTATAAACAATCCCTTCTGCTAGGACACATGTCTTCATTGAGGCCAGCGAAGCGAGCATAGGTTCGCGCAGCGAACCAATGAGGATTGCGAAGCAATCCTCCGGGGGTTGGCGAGCGTTAGCGAGCAGGGGGCAGGCCCCCTAGTTGAACTGAAAAAGACTTCATCTCAATTTGTAGCTAAATAGGAATCCTACATTTGTATTAACCTTATTTGTACTAGTACTTTGCTTATAAACTTGTTTTTTTTTAGTTCATTGTTTTATTTTATTTCATCATGTTACCAACTTCTACTAAAAATGTTCTCTTTTGAAATACTTTGTATTCTGGTACCCATTCGATCGTAACACAAAATAATAGTTAATCCAAAAATATTTTAAATATGTCATAGCATAAAAATACTCGGTATTTTACATAGTTGGGAAGTATTTTTTTATGTTTGCGTCTTCCAATGTGCTTCTGTAGCGTATTAATAAATCATGCATTTAAGATGGATACAACAAGATGAAAATAATCTTTCCTTGACCCATCATGCTCAGCATTTTCAAAACATTTAAAAAAAAGCGATTCAAGTTCAAGAGTTTTTTTTTTTTTTTTAATATATTCCACGCTTGAAAAATTGAAAAATCTAAGAGCACTATAATTTCCTCGACATGACTGAAGGAAATCTTTCTTATAGAAGGGTCACTCGCCACTTTTTTGTATTTTTCCCCTCTTAGCTGAGTAGTTCTGATCCTCTCAACTCAACTCAACCCTCCCACACACACTTCGGCCATTAATGAAAATTTTCCGAAGCGAGCGAAAAGATTTTAATAAAATGTTCCCGACTTCCTCCAAATAAGAACCCGTATTTTTTCGGAGCTGTTTAACAAATAAACGTCCATTAAGTGGAGGAAATTATGCGTCTCTGAAAGCTCAAAAAAATGTGTTTCGGCCTACGACACTTCACTCTGTCTCTGGCGAAGACTTAAAATACCCGATTTTTATATTTAAAAAACCTCCCTCGGAAATTAGAAAAAAAATTGAGAAAGAGCTCAATTAAAAATACACTCAATAAGCAACTGCTTCATAAGGGGAAAAAATATCTCGAAATCGCTGATCATTAAACCTCCGGAACACATTCCAACTCTACTAAATGAAAATCCCTCTTCATTCTGTGGCTTTTTGGTAAAGGAAAAATATATACGTTATAATATACGGTGCCTTTTTTTTTCCTCTTTCTCTTTTTGGCTTTGAGATTATTTCTCGTTTCTTTCAGCTTCGTTTAGGTTTGTTTCATCGCTAATTAAGGTGGTTGTCGATCGGAGAAGAGCCAGCGGGCTTCTAGCTTCCGGCCGGAGGCCACTAATTAAAAGAAGATAGTTTTCCGCCTCCACTACCTGGCGCTCGCCGAGGCATTTGTTCTGACACACTGTCCGCTGAGATTGCTTACATTGTTTCGGGTTCTATTGATGAAATTAACATTCGTCGATGGCCCGCTTTGCTTGTTTTGTCGGAGGATGTATATTCAATTATTTTCTGCAAAAAATGGATCAGCATGGGAGAGATTTTCAGTACAAACAAACCTGCGAAGATTTTGATTCTGTTTTATGAATACGATTCCAACACTTCGGCAGTAAAAATTTCAAAAAATAAATTCCGAATTAATGTATGCTAAGGCCCGGTGCACACATCCGGTTTTTCAATGTGCTGCGCCACTGCGGTACCGAAGCCCAACTATGCACACATAACCGTGAAATGACGCACCAACTCATTTCGCGCCATTTACGATAAATATTCTATCGAAGAAAACGTGCTCATTTCGCTTATTTGGTGTAAAAAAAAAAGTATATTTTGAAACAAAATAGACGTTACTGGATACAACACTTTTATTAATTATTATTTATATTCCATTTGTTTTTGAAAACAAGGTACTTCAGAACGGAGACTCATGTGCGGCGCCTTGGGGAACTGCGGTACAAATTGCACGCAAGTTGGACGTGCGTCGCCCCACCGGCGCCGTAGGCATGTGTACACTGCTACATTGGATCTCTTGTATCTCAGACCGCATTTGCGTTGCGGCAGCGGCGACGGACGTTGAAAACACCGTATGTTTGCACCGGGCCTAGTTCCAATGGAGTAGTGCACACATGCTTCCGCCGCCGCTTGCGTGCAATTTGTACCGCAGTACCCCAAGGCGGCTCACATAGTCTCCGTTCTGAAGTACATTGTTTTCATAAACAAATGGAATATAAATAATAATTATTTTATGGTTGTATCCAGTAATGTCTATTTTGCTTCGAAATATACATTTTGTACACCATGTAAGCGAAATAAACACGTTTTCTTCGATAGAATATTTATCGCAAATGGCGCGAAATGAGTTCGTCTGTGCAGTCTGAG
The DNA here is from genome assembly GCA_947359465.1 of Metellina segmentata. Lineage (NCBI taxonomy): Eukaryota > Metazoa > Arthropoda > Arachnida > Araneae > Tetragnathidae > Metellina > Metellina segmentata. The sequence continues at coordinate 29,521,198 of OX375875.1, read as the reverse complement.
ATACATTAGATCCAATGGAGCAGTGCACACAAGCCTCCAGCGTAGCTGGGCGACGCACGTCCAACTTGCGTGCAATTTGTACCGCAGTTCCCCAAGGCGCCGCACATGAGTCTCCGTTCTGAAGTACCTTGTTTACATAAATGAATGGAATATAAATTATAATTAATAAATGGTTGCATCCAATAACGTCTATTTTGTTTCAAAACATACTTTTTGTACACCAAGTAAGCGAATTAAACACGTTTTCTTCGATAGAATATTTATCGCAAATGGCGCGAAATGAGTACTTGCGTCATTTCACGGTTATGTGTGCATAGTTATGCTTCGGTGCCACAGTGGCGCCGCACGTTGAAAAACCGAATGTGTGCACCGGAGCTAATGGGTTGATCACCTGTTTAAATAAAACGCCAAACCTTGCAAAAATGACAAACTTGCACACCAAGCCAACGCGAGAACATTCGATACCGCGATTTTACCTCCACCAGATCCCACGTACACAACGGTCGTTTGTTGAACACAAGTCTTGAACGGAAACCGTTCGGTTGTTAATGGACCGCAGTAGCAAACTTCTCAAAGTCGTGGATTAGCAACCAAAGGTTTCCGTTCGAGACTAGGTTCAACCAACGATCGTTGTGTATGTGGGATCTGATGCACGTAAAATCGTAGCCTCTAATCTCGAGTTGGCGTGGTGTGCTGATTTTTGCTAAGGTTTGGCGTATAATTTAATAGGTGATCATTCCACTATCATATATTAATTCAGAATTTATTATTTGAAATTTTTACTGTCGAAGTTCTGGAATTGTATTTGAAAAACTAGCTAACTGACGTCATGTTCAGAATGGGTTGACAATTGTCACACGCCATTCATAATGGGCTCCGACAGTCGACCTTGGGTCAGTCGATTTTTGAAAAATTGTGAAAGCTTTTTAAGTATTTAAGACTACCATACGCGAAAACATGAACTGCGATCATCGTCCATGATTTTCCCTCCTTCAACTCGTTATAATTCCTATTTTTTTTTTGGCAATTAACGATGGAATTGAAACCAGAATCGAAGCTTAGGACGCCAGTTGTTGAAGCACTTTGTTTACGTTTTCCTATAAACTAATTTGAAGACTAGACTCACTGAAATCCACGTGATTTGACTATCAACTCGTGGGGGCTGAACTATATGTGATACACTAGGAAACGTATACACTAACAAACTGCCTATGTACAAAAAAATGCAAGAAATGCCAGAAATGTGACAGTTGGTATCAATTTGAATAAAAGTACAGATTTTGTTCGACCGTGACATTTAATGATTTTGACCTTTAATCATTTTGTTACTTCTCAGGTACTAAAATTTATTTTACACAACAGTAATTTTCTTCATTCTTTACACTGCAAATGATTGTTTGATTAAATTATCAGCATGATTTTTTTCCTGGATCATCCTATAAATATCATATGCCTCTCCACATAATTTCCTCATTCTCCTTATGGTGCATGTTTTTATGTGTAATAATGCCTGCAATTTATATCTGTTTCCCATAACGATAAAAGCATTAGAGTGCTTTCTTATAAATAATATTCAGAACGTGTTTTATTGTACTATGTATTGATTTTGCAACTAAGTATGTATAAAATTTTGAATGATTGCTTTTAATTTATGTGTTTGTGATTTTATTCACTGGTATACAATGTATATGTTGTCTACCTACAACTAGAATGATTCTACACAGAAAGATGCTGTAAATTTCCAAAAAAAACAAGACTATCCACATTCTATATGGGATTCTTGAAGCCTTTGATTTGGGCACATTGGCACACTTTGTCATAAGTAGTGTATGTGAGACTAGACGAACACGATTGCAACGGGCTACATTCGAAATGTTGGTATGTAAGCCATCGCCAAAAGTGCCAAGAACCTCATCCCGCTCAAAATGTACGAAACCTGTTTCTATAGTAATCGCTAGTACCTAGACTTTTTGTCTAGAGCGCTTGATAGACAGACAGATATATATCTTCATATTTTCCATATCATATTTATCTCCCCTTTAAGGATATAAAATATAAAAAAACAGTATTTCATCTTTTTTTAAGTTTAAAAAGCATTGCCATGGTAGGACTGATTAAGAACCCCGATCTCTGGTGATAAAAACTTCCTTCAAGTATTCAGTTTAAACCTTCTACCCTTCTAAATAAAACCGTTCTGAGTCGACACACTTCTAGTAGATGTTCTTCGACCATCCGAAGCATTTCTCAACGTCATTTTTTTAGTCCCCCATCAGGTGCTTCGTCGCACCTTTCTTTATTTCTTCTGCATTCTGAAATCTTTCTCTTTGAATATTATCTACACTTTGGAAATCGGCCAAAAGTCGTCCGCACGGAACCATGTCTGAAAAGTAAGACAGCCCAAACCTGTGCAAAGCCGTATTTGGATAGAAAAAATAACGCGTTGAAATGTGATGCGGGCACCGAAAAGGTATGGTGAGGAATCTTTCAATCGCCACTCTGAGTTGCGGTCTATTTTATCTAAAAAAATTTCGTAAACGATGGATTGAAGTTGTGGCGGTAGTATCAACCTTCCTGCTTCTCTTAAAGACTTACACAGTCAATGTCATTTTACTGTTTATTCTTCTTCGGCAGAAGAGATAGTTTTAAGAGTTGTGTGATGGTCCCTACTAGAGATTCGCATCAGTCTCTTCGCAGAGGATGTCCAGATAAATTGTATTTAGACTTTGCCTGGATGACCCGCTTTGGTCCGTGGATGGAGCCTCTGTCGGGTCAAGAACGGCTGGAACTCCATTTCTGATGTCTCATCAGAAATCTATTGTTGCCCGTTCCTGCAGTATTTATTTCGGATGAATATCCATTGTAGTGATCTCTGCATCTGTGGTATGGAAGCAGTCACGGTCCACTACGTTACCACCTGCCCTATCACTTCTCATCTATACATAAAGGAACCATCAACTCAGTACTTACGACGCCTGGCTGTTCATCCCTTGCTACAAAGAAAAATCATACCAATCGTGCGATTTGTGGCCTCCAGGAGTTTGAAATCAAACCAGCGGTTCAAATTAACTTTTGATTACGACACTTTAATTGCCTCTTTAACCTCATAGAAATATTTTTACGGCAGCACTTGAGTGGTGCATTTCATGGCCTCAAAATTTCTGCTTTGCATCACACAATTTTTTTTCCTTTCCTCAGATGGTCATCTTTTACGAAATGGGAAATTTTGTTTACCGTAAACCCTTCGTAGGGTTGGTATCCCCATGATGGAGTTAAGTAAGTTGTCTGACCAGATGACGGGCCTCAGCCTGAACGTTGCCTAGCGTGTGGAGCTGTCGTTGATGTAGTTCATCCTTCACGACAATTTAGCCACCTTCCCTCGCTGAGTTTCCTCTTCCCCCTTCGTTAGGGAAAGACAAAAAATCCACTTTCCACCCCCTTTTCGACTCTCACCTATCCAATAGAAATCCTATGTTCTGATCATTTATAGGAGCGAACCATCAACATGATTCAACAAGCTAAGGTTCGAAGTTGGATCATAACATAACACAGTCAGGTAGCCTTTCTTGTTTCCGTCACATCGCCCCTGAGGTGCCTACTCTTGATGATCTACTCTCTTCCTGGTTTTCGAAAACAAACTCAATAAGGTTTTAGCCATTCATTGGGAGTAAAATAAACCTTATGGCTTATAACTGGTGTCTGTCTTTGTTTAAGCGAAATTCGTTGACACAGGACTCAGCTCCCATCATGATTTTGTTACGAAACTAGACACATCTTAGCCACATTCCAGTTAGTTTGGGGCAACCGGTAGTATTAGCTCAAAACAAAACTGCCATGAACACAGAATACATGTGCAACTATTAGAGGCATTTTTTGTCACGCTAAGTGTAGATTGGAGTAGTATGTTTGAGTAGTGTTGTTAGTTGGAGTAGTGTTGTTAGTTGTAGTAGTGTTTTGCAGCGGTGGTACGGACTTTCTGTTCATATTCTAAACTTGACGTCACTGGGCTTGTTTTTCGAATTTGGATTCAGCACGTCAACATTTCCAAATAATAAATTCGTATAAAAGAGTTTATTAGTCAATACCAAATAGATTAAACATTAAACTTCACCAAAAAGGCGATGTGTAGCATTTTATGATAACCCCCGATAAGAATCATGCACGAGCGTTTGAGTATTAGATGTCTAAAAAAAACTCTCCTTCTGGTTTGCACATTCAAGAAAGGATGTGAAATAGGGGGATAAAATTATCTCGTTATGTTAGTTGAAGATATAAGATACTTTTGGACTAGTCATCAAAAGGGTTTTTACTTTAGTACAATAGCTGGTTAGAGAGATATTAATTTCTTTTCTTTCATTGTTTTGAAGAAACTACAAATTTACAGAGAGTAAAAACTAATAGTTTTCTTATTTTTAATATAGGTGTATCGGTCGTGTCTTTGGACAAAGCTCTCGAGGTGAATCACGTAACAGCGAGAGTTGGTGACAATGTGGAAATCAAATGTGATGTCACGGGTACCCCACCACCCCCTATCGTTTGGCGGAGGAACGATATGGATCTGGCATCGCTAAATGAAGATGAAATCAAAGCAAGTTCCATTTGAGTTCCTATACAATTTATTTTAATTCTTTGCAGCCTATGACAGATGTACTGGTATTACATGTTCTTATGGTACAGTGTTCCACGAAACCTATTTTGGGAGTAATTTGGCCATCGAACAAGTAACGCCATGTTTCGACCGTGTTCTGCTTGGACCAATAAGCTCATTCAGTGGTCAAAAAAAATCTGAAAAAGATTCTTGAGCAAAAATAGTTTTAGAAACTAGAACAAAGAGTAGCACGACTCATTACGCAATCAATCATTGTTTGGGGTCACGAAGGGTAGGAGTCGAGCAGTCGACATTGTAATCCAAATGATTGCCTCACTTAGCGCTGCATCCCTTTAATTACATGTGTCGTCGAACAAATTCGACTTGTTTTATCTCCTCTTCTGTCGATTCTTTCACGGTTTGCCGTAACTTGGAACATCCTTTCCTAAACAACTGAATAGACTTTTAAATGCGGTACGTAATGGCTACAGAATTTTTCTCTTACTTTTCCGTTTCATGCTTAATAGCCCAATGTGTTGCTCTAAAACGACGTTAATTATAAATACCAATACCGTTTCATGCTTAGCTTTTTTATGACTGTGCATATAATGATATTGTAAATAATATGAAGTATATTTCCCTTAGATACCATGAAAACGTATGATCGAGTATTCTCAATGAGATAATAGGCTCGGGCTACTAATATATTTAGTGTTTGTTTCATCTTACAAAAGTATTACGCATAAGTGTATCTATATATATTGCTTGACACAGATCAAAACGATTCACAGTCATTTTAGATTAGCACTACATAATGCATACGTTCTTACAATATATCCACAAATTTACATAACTCAAACACATAACTATTTACACCATGAACTGCGTCGATGATGAGATTCATCTCCCAAGATTAAACAGGACTATATGACGAGATAAAATAGAAGTAGTTTGTACCTGTTCGTTGACTTCGATGTCGTGTCTTGAAGTTGACGCGGTTTTTCTGCGATCCAGTGTCCAAGAATAAAAGGGACTTTATGGCTAGATGGAGTCTTGGAAAGGAATTTTTAATATTTTCATCGACTTCTACGTCGCGTCTTATGGTGTGGTTTGAGCGGTTTATCCAGATCTTGAGCCGTAAAGACAAATAAAATTAAACCGGTGTATATATCGTGCTCAAACCCAACCCACCTTAAATATAACTTTTATCGATCCTCTGTGGCAGTATTGAGATCCAGCGCCCTAAAACAAACAGGAGTCAATGACGGGATACATTTAAAAACTCCTTCTATCTTTTCATTAATTTCGATGCCTTGCCTTTGGCGTGGTTTGTCCATGCTCTGGACCTTGTTCCATAAAACCAAACCTAACCATCTGTGCATAAAGCTGTTTCAACACTAACCCACCCTGAATCTTACTCTTTGTTCCACCAAAGGCGTCGGCAGTGATATCCAGCACCCGAGCATCAGCTGAACTGTATGACGGGATTCAGTCGAAGAAAGCCCCTGCCGAAAAAACTAATCACCTCTCATCTTTAGGATTCTTAAAACGTGGTGAACTCCCAAGAATAAACAAGACTATTTCGAGATATAGTTAAAGAATCGTCTTCGTTCCATTGATTGCGAGGTTGCAGCTTGTGTTTGGCATGGTTTGTTCATGCTCTGGATCTTGTACCATAAAACCAAACCTTTACATAGGTGTATAAGGTGTTTCAACATTAACCCACAGTGAATATCACTCTCTTTGATCCACCAAAAGCTTCGGCAGTGAGATTCAGCACTAGTGGCACTGTATGACAGTATGGATTCAATCGAAGAAACCTCCTGCCAAAGAAACTAACCAGATCACTTCTTTAGGATTCTCAAAGCGTGGTGTTCCCGAGAATAAACAAGACTGTATTGCGCAAGATACAGTTGAAGAATCGTCTTATCTTTCCATTAGATTCGAGGTTTCGATTTGTGTTTGGCAAGGTTTGTCCATGCTATGGACCTTTTGAAATAAAACCAAACCTAAACGGTGCATAAAGCTGTCTGAACAGTAACGCACCTTGAATCTTTCTCTTTGATTCATCCACTGCTTGAGCATTGATATTTGGCGCCCGAGCATCAGAGGCACTGTATGAAGGGATAGTCGAAGAAGTACCCCCGATAGTCAAGAAACTTATTACCTCTCTGCTTTGCATTCTTACAGCGCGGTGAACACCCGAGAATAAACAAGACTGTATTGCGAGATACAGTTGAAAAATCGTCAAATCTTTTGATTAATTTCGATGTCACAAGTTGTGTTTGACATGATTTGTCCATGCTTTGGACCTTGTGCCATAAACTAAACCTAAACTGCATTGCATAAAGCTGTTTCAGCATTAAGCCACCCTGAATATCACTCTTTGATCCACCAAAAGCGTCGGCAGTGAGATCAAGCGCACGAGCATCAGCGGCACTGTGTGTCAGGATTCAGTCGAAGAAGCCACCTGTCGAAGAATCTAATACCCTCTATTTGGATCCTTAAAGTTCTGTGAACATCCGAGAATAAACAAGACTGTATTGCGAGATACAGTTGAAGAATCGTCTTATATCTTTCCATTAATTTCGAGGTTACGACTTGTGTTTGGCATGGTTTGTTCATGCTCTGGATCTTGTACCATAAAACCAAACCTTTACATCGGTGTACAAGGCTGTTTCTACACTAACCCACCCTGAATCTTAATCTTTAATCCTCCAAAAACGTCGGCAGCGAAACCAGCATCCGGGCATCAGTGATACTGTGTGACGAGATACAGTGGTAGAAGCCCGAAGAAACTAATCACGTCTCTTCCTCTGAGATTCTTAATTTTACGCGCGGATGCATTTTAAGAATGCCGAGGCCGTTACTCTATCGATCCTACACCACCCAGAAATGTTCATTCATATTCTAATCCTATTAATTTTCAATCAGGACAGGGCCTGCACGTATTAATGACGGACCTTCTCTCCGCTGGCGTCGGTGCGTGTATCCTCTGATTAGAGCGCCTTCTCGGATCCCTAGGTTAGCAGCTAATGTAATGAGGGCATGCGTGAGGCTGACTTTAGGGGTTGCGCCCGTCTTGGGTTAATCTAAAAACCTCTGGCATTGTGCCCGCCTCGTCTGATCTTTGCTGAGATGAGATTGACTTTGGATGAGGGAAAGGCACAAATAACGACGAGTCTCTTTTGAAATGTGAGGCTTGTGCATGTGTGAGGGTACATAATGAATGCTTTCAAAGTGAAAGTTGGATGTTTCATCTTTCGTACTTGTATGATAAGCTGGATTTGGTTGTTTTGTATGGTTTGGTGTGTCGCTCTACAGTTGGTTGATTAGTATTAATCCGCCAAGGTCGTTTCGACGAGACATCGCGTCCACCAATATCTGACCGATTTTGAAAATGACGAGATATATTGTCATTTAGAGGGAATTCTGAATTTTTTTACGGTGGCGAGGTCAATATCTCGTGAGTGATTTCGACGAGATAGCGTGTCCTCCAAGGTCTGACAGATTTTGAAAGTGATAAGATACCTCAGACGTCATTAAAAGGGTTTCTGAATTTTTTTATGCTGACGAGGTCAAATTCTGGTTAGTGATTTCGACGAGATATCGCGTCCTCCAAGGTCTGACCAATTTTAAAAGTGATACCTCGTCATTAAAAGGGTTTCTTAATTGTTTTTTACGGTTACCAGGTCAATATCTGGTCAGTTTTTTCTTTTAATGGTGATATTCCTCGTCGAGACAACCACCAGAACGGTTAAAGGCACTAGGGCCAAGTTGTTCAAATTGTGCAACATTGTTTTCTCTGTCAAGAAAATTACCTACAGCTTGCAGATTGCTAAGGCAGTAAACAAACACACGGAGGTACGGTCAAATTTTGAAGTAGCAAATTCTTTTTGAACGAAATGGTTTTGTGGTACATTATTCTCGCTTGAAATAGATCTTGACTAACTTGTCAATATTTTAAAACACCTATCTACCAATTGTTTAAATTGTTTTAAAGAGCCAGAAGAAATCAAGTAAATTATTATTTAATTAAAGTCATCCCGAAGTAACACAGCTGGCAATTGGTGACGGTCCAGGATAAAACCCGAAGTGAAAGATACAAGGACTTCAACACATCACGGTCAGGTGACAAGGCTCAGGCTTTCAGACATGAGCTCAAGAAAGCAGTAAAATAAAGTTATTAAAGGCCATGCGAATCCTAAGACTTGCAATTAATCACGTGCAGAATGTACTTTGTGTGATCAAACGTATAAATGCTCCCTTGTACTTTAGGAAGGTTAAATTATTTCCATAATGTATCTTCTGTAAAGATGGCTCACAATGCGAACAGTATGTGAAACGAATGAGATTGAAACAACAAATGCACTTATAGATCTTTATTTGATTTTAATTTTATAAAATCATACTAACCAAAAAACTTTTGACTCCATCGAATCGGAATAATAATCATATTTTCCCCAGTGTTAAATCTTTTTACTGTCTTCTTAGAAGATTTAGTCCTCATATTATTCTAGTATTTGGTTGTAGAATTCTCGTCGAAGCTCATTTAGTAGTAAGTCAATTCACACACACGACCAGTGATAGTGGACTGTATGAATTTTATTATTGAATCATGAATTCAATCACCAATGGACAATTCTTCCCTGTGAAGAATATAACACAAAAGGGTATTGTAACCTAAGGCAAAATCCCTCATGAACTGCGGAGCACGCTGCTGTCTCTACACGCACTCAGAATACGAATGCAAAAAGGAAAAAGTTGGCGCCTAAAAAACAGATATTACCTGACCTTTGTTATGAATGTTAGAAAGAACATAGTTCGCTACTGTTACTCGTTGATTCATATTTCTGTTTGATCCATCCAGAACATTCCATGTCGAACATTCCATCCAGAATATTCCTTGCAGAAATTCAACCTTCGTTATGAATGAAAAAAAAAACATAGTTCGCTACTCTTACTCGTTGATACATATTTCTGTGTGATCCATCTAGAACATTCCATGTAGAATATTCCATCCAGAATATTCCTTGCATAAATTTAACCTTTGTTATGAATGTAAAAAGGAACATAGTTCGCTACTGTTGCTCGTAGATACATATTTCTGTGTGATCCATCTAGAACATTCCATCCATAATATTCCTTCCAGAAATTCAACCTTTGTTATGAATGTAAAAAATAACATAGTTCGCTACTCTTACTCGTTAATGCATATTTCTGTGTGATCCGTCTAGAACATTCCATGTAGAACACTCCATCCAGAATATTCCTTGCATAAATTCAACCTTTGTTATGAATGTAAAAAAGAACATAGTTCGCTACTGTTACTCGTTGATACATATTTCTGTGTGATCCATCTAGAACATTCCATGTAGAATATTCCATCCATAATATTCCTTCCAGAAATTCAACCTTTGTTATGAATGTAAAAAAGAACATAGTTCGCTACTCTTACTCGTTAATGCATATTTCTGTGTGATCCGTCTAGAACATTCCATGTAGAACACTCCATCCAGAATATTCCTTGCATAAATTCAACCTTTGTTATGAATGTAAAAAGAACATAGTTCGCTACTGTTACTCGTTGATATATATTTATGTGTTATCCATCTAGAACATTCCATCCATAATATTCCTTCCAGAAATTCAACCTTTGTTATGAACGTAAAAAAGAACATAGTTCGCTACTCTTACTCGTTGATACGTATTTCTGTGTGATCCATCTAGAACATTCCATGTAGAACACTCCATCCAGAATATTCCTTGCAGAAAATTCCAAACAAAATTGAATCATGGAAGAAATAAACAGACTACAAAAAGCGAAGAGGATGGTATGAAGGCTTCCGAATTACTTTTCAAATTATTACGATTAAACATTGGTTTGGGCCTATCAAGTTAGTAGAACTATGAAACAAAACTTTACGACGTGTCATTCACTAAACCATCTTTCAGCGACAGTAAAGGCTTTCAACTAGATTCGAGTTGATCATTCTACAATGAGGACGAGTCACTGCGCCCATCACTTTGCTCTGTCATCCGCAGATTCTAACTTAATGCTCTGGAGAGGAAGACTTAAGAGAAGTGATTGATGCAGCGTGATAGATCGTTGGGGTCTTGTGGTCACCACTTCATTCTTCGGATGACAAACGGGTGAAGAGTGATGCATTAAGGGAATTAACGGGATTTTTTTTTCATATGCATGCGAACAGAATATGTTATGAGCTTAGAACTTGAAATAAATGACCTCCCTTTCTTCGGCGTATTTACTTTGGGCAACAAGACTGAGTGAACTACATAGTATATAGCTATCATATTTTCTTAATACGTCATTTTTTTGACCCCAACATAAAATAAACATCAACAAACGATGCTTTTTTAACACTGTTATGGCATCAAAACATGAATTCCTTTCACATTAAAGCAAGAAGAAAAATTGAGGCTTGCGAGACGAATTTAATTTTTCTAAGTGAACATACAATATCCGCTGAATAACACCTGAAAACTTTTAAATAAAAAAACAAGCCTTTTAATAGTAAGTACTGCTACCATTTCACAGTTGGGAACATTAAATAAAAAAAAATTGAATGTTTTCCCCTTAATACTGGTTGCAAAAAGAAATGCGCATAAACGAAAACAATTCATAATATTCCGTATAGATATGGAATTAATTTGGACGGCAATTCATAATATTCCATATGAATATGTCATTCATTTGAATGGCAATTCATAATATTCCATATGGATATATATTGAACATATAGATTTCAATGTATGGGTATATATCTGTGCTCAGATGGCAAAATGTTATAAGTCACTTTTTTTAATTTTTCGTGACAGCAATTTTAAGATTCATGATTCAACATGTGGTTCTGTGGTTTGTGATGAATTCCAATTTTCCCACCTTTGTTTTTTTTTTAACTGAAATAAAAAGACTTACGACATCTTGCCACCTTCTAAACATTAACAAAAAAGACTCCAGGATGAGACTTGGTCAATTTTTTGGGAAAAGTGACTTGTAACATTTTGCTATCTGAGCACAGATGTATGGGTGGATATAAACTGTATGGACACTGCAGAAATACGGAGGAGGATCCTTCTTAGTGTGGGGTTGTTTTCTTAGTTAAACTCGGACCATTGCTTTATGTACCTCGTACCATGAATGGTGACGTGTACCTCGACGTTCTGGATAATTCGGCCTCGCCTACACTATGGCAATACTACGGCAATGATGGTTGTTTCTTCCAACAGGATCGAGCTCCATGTCATACTGCAAAACGTGTGCAGGACAGGTTTCCTAAAAATGAGGATAATTTGCTTGACTGGCCTGTTTAGAGCCCCAATCTCAATCCGATCTAGCACATGTGAGACAAACTGGAACACGAAGAGTACGACACCGCCAAGCACGCCCATCTTCGCAACAATCTCTTCTCACAGCCTTGCAAGAGGCATGGCGAGCTATTGCTGCCCAGGCTGACAGAGAACTTGGGGAAAATATGCTTCGACGTGTTGCAGCTGTAATATAAGCAACAGGAGGGCCTACTCGTTACTAAATAGAATAATAAAGCACTTTTACTGAAAAACATGCAGTGTCCAAATACTTTTGTCCATATTGGGTATATAGGTGGATGTAAATGGAAATATATGCACACATATGAATGAGAAAGAGATGGGTGTGCTGTATTTGAACAGGACCACACATTTCCAGTCCTTACAAAATGCAGAGAATTTTTAATAGAAGTCTAGAATCAATATTTGAAAATATAACTATAGTCACAATACAGATAAAATTTTTATTCAATGATATCAATTTAAAGGTTATGTGAATGGATATACTTACTGTGTTTGATAAACCTCGATAAATATGCAGCTATATCTGGGACCTGACATTGTTGGTTTTTTTTTTCTAGGTTTTTGTAGACGGATCCCTGTACCTGACGAACGTTCAATTGATTCACGGAGGAAACTATACCTGCCATGCTCAGCACAACAGAGATGTCGTACAAACGCATATCTTGCACGTGCATAGTAAGTTAAATATTTTATGCTGTTAAACTAGTACCATCGAAATTGTCTTTTTGCAAGATCACAATTTATTTATTTCCAATAGTGGAATTGAAAAATACGAATGAACACAAACATTACGTACACAAACACTAAATGCGCAGACCTTAAATACGCAAATATTAAGCACACAAACGTTAAATACGAAAACATTAAATAAATAACTCATCGTCTCCAGTGATATGTTAATTAATTACCATTATCAAACATTAAATATAGAAAAATTAAGTACAGAAACATTAAATACACAACGCACATTAAATACACAACACATTAAATACACAACACATTAAATACACAACGCACATTAAATACACAACACATTAAATACACAAACAGTAAATACGCAACTATCAAATACACACAACTATCAAGTACACAAACATTAAATACACAAACATTAAATACGCAACTATCAAATACACGAACATTAAATACACAACACACATTAAATACGCAACTTTCAAATGCACAAACATTAAATACACGACACGCATTAAATACACAACACATAAGAAATACACGATACAGAAAATACACAACACACAAAATACACAACACACAAAATACACAACACATTAAATACACAACACATTAAATACACAAACAGTAAATACGCAACTATCAAATACACACAACTATCAAGTACGCAAACATTAAATGCACAAACATTAAATGCACAAACATTAAATAAGCAACTATCAAATACACGAACATTAAATACACAACACACATTAAATACGCAACTTTCAAATGCACAAACATTAAATACACGACACGCATTAAATACACAACACATAAGAAATACACAACACAGAAAATACACAACACAGAAAATACACAACACATTAAATACACAACACAATTAATACGTAACTATCAAATACATAACTATCAAATACACACAACTATCAACTGCACAAAAATGAAATAAACAAACATAAAATACGCAACTATCAAATACACAAACATAAAATACGCAACTATCAAATCCACAAACATAAAATACGCAACTTTCAACTACACAACCATTAAATGCACAAACATATAGATACAGGGAATAAGAACAAGAAATCATGACCTCAATTTATTTTTACCTTCCCAAAAGTGTTTTATATTGGGATGGTTGGGTTTTGGATTTTATTTTGCATGGATCATATTTGATCATGCTCCGCCAAACACAAGACAGACAACGTCAAGTAATGGACATACACACACAATAAAAGTTATACTGACACAAAAGAGAAAAGGTGGAACCCAGGGAGGAATCTAACCTACGCCGCCTACAGCTTTTCCGGGGAAACTCCATGGAGTGCCCTGCAGTGGAGAATATGGTCGTTAATGAAGAATTGGTATCTGATGAATTCTCCTATGCAGAGAGGACAGTTGGGGTCAAGCAGGACACCTATAAAAAGAGATACACTTCCCTGCTATAATGGACCGAACGACAGCGGATTTGCATAAAATCCAACTACTTGTTGGGGGGGGGGGGTTTGTGGTATGGCCTGGGACCTTTGCACGTTGTTCCTAGTCAATTCATCGCTGACGCCTACTTGAACATTTTGGACAATCGGGTTCTTCCTACGCTCTAGCAATTTTATGGAATGAACGAATGTTACTTCCAGGACGACAACGCTCCAATTTATGTTGCAGTATCTGTCAAGCAGTGGTATCAAGTTTTAGATGTAAAACGTCTTCCCTGGCCTGCTTAGAGTCCCGACCTAAAGACATATAGAACATATGTGGGACGTAGAACATACGTGTATGTCCCCATAGAACATGTGGGACGAGTTAGAGCGACGCTTACGGACCAGGGAACCACGTCCGAAATCTACAGCTGAGCTGGCGACATTCTTACAGCAGGAATGGACGCAAATACTCATAGCTGTGTATCAAAACCTTGGTGAACGTATGCCCAGAAGGGTTGCTAGTGTAATTGCACCACGTGGGGGACCATCTCCCTATTAAAGCATGTATTATTTCCCTTATACCATCACATCTTGCTGACTGGTCCATTATTGTAGGGTAGTATATACCCGACAAGAAACCCGTTTTCAGTGTTAAAGTGAGCAATAGTGTCACTGTAATGCCAATCAATTATAGTTTCGTGTTTCAGTACCTTCCAGTCCTTTGAAATGCGATTCATTAATTCGTCATAAGTATTTTGTTTTGTACAAATTCGTTTTGTCGATCCTTTACTGTAGGAAGAAAAACTTCCGCCACAAACTGCAAAACTTCGGATCCCTTCTTTACCAGCATCAGCATGCTATTTTGTATAAATTCGGTAATGTCCCATGATCCACTGTTTTCCTCTTATGTCATAATTTACGAATGGATGTCTGACAATCCATCACTTTCAAGGGTTGGATTAAGGGATGAATTAATGGATGAGAGGGCAGCTCCAAAGTCAGACAAGATGTCAACTTTTTTTACTACATAACGGAGGACCCCAGTTGATCTAATGCACAAAATATAATATCACATGTAAAGTGGCGCATTTTGGTCCAGTTTCCAGAATACTATAATCACGCTATAACAAATAATGAAATGGTACTTTAGTATTCTGATATTTTTGACAAAGAATAATTTAGATTCGTAGAAAGTACCCCTTCATTTTTACTAATACCTTAACTTCGGCTTTTGAGAAAATTATTTCCGTTTTATATTATTTTCCGATTTTATATTTATAGACAAACTACAAAAAAAATGCATTTTATTTTATTACTAGCCACTGCGTGCCAGAACGGCGTTGCTCGTGACAGTTCTTTTCGTGTTTTCAGGTGTGACCACTGCTCGCTAACCACCGGTGATTACTACGAATTCCTATTTGGTTTTCTTCACAAACCAAATGGGAATTTGTAGCCTATTGGATAACAGCCATTTCGGAGTTGCCCGGGGTGTTGGTTTGCTTCGCAAACCAAATTAATTAATAATGGAATGGACCAAATTAATAACATTATGGAATTTAAGCGTACAGAAACGTTGCTGTTGTTCCATCAATTATCTTAGTTTCACTTCAACGAGTGCCTAGTAGGTAATGTGCAGATTATCTAGGTAATTTGAGAAATGAAACAATTTTCGGCACTTTAACGAATCACCCTAGTGAATCTGCACATTACCTAGATAATCTGTAGAATAACTGATTACTGCACTTTAGCGGTAACATAGAAACGTTAAAGAGCTGTCACTGTAGCTCAAAGATAAGGAATGATTTCATACCTAGATTAAAGTATGTACAACATGCTTTAAGGGATAAGGAGCCATCGGTTACATTTTTACACTGAACTCTAACAACTGTTATCCCAAAAGATCAAACTTGGAAACACCGCCTTAACTATCACTGAAGTATAGACAAGTTAAGAAGCTGTCACTATAGGCAAAGGACAAGGAATGATTTGAAAATGTCTTGGGACAGAGTATGCACTGTATCTTTAAAAAGAATAATGAGTCATCAGGTACTTTTAAAAGCTGCATATTAACAATCGTCAACCTTAATGATACCAAACTTAAAAATACTGCCTTCTTAACTAGCACGGCAGTGTAGGCACGTCAAGGGGCTGTCACTCGAGTGAAAGGAAGAGGAATGATTTCAAAGTGTCTTGTGTCTCTTGCAGCTATTCCGGAAGTGCACGTGATCCCGAAGCTGCAGTCACGGGCCCCGGGGGAGCTGGCAGAGATGGAGTGTCACGTGATCGGAGTGCCCACCCCCGCCGTGTCATGGCTCAAGAATGACGAGGAGCTCAAGCTCATGACCGACAAGTACACCATAGTCGGTAAGTGCGTCTCTTCCATGCAGTTGATGGACACGAACAAGATGGAGGCATGTGTATGCTTGAATGGGGGATAAAAAACTGGTTTACTGACATTTTATATTTTATCGTTACCTAAATAATGTTAGTTTCCTGTGTGAATTAAAATACAAAATTAATTCCCGGAACAAAAAGAATCTTTTAATCGTTGTTAATGCGGCAGATTTCACGTAATTGAGTAACTGTCGTTTGGGAACAAACCTTCAATTCAATTCTGTTGAACTTCACGAAATACGGAGTTTCTTTATCGAAACGGTTTTCGTGTTTCCAAACAACTACAATCTCTCTCTCGACTGATATTTTATTAAGATGCATGTGCATAGGATTTTATTTTAAAGCAGTTTAATTGGCATTACCATAAATACGAAACAAGATCAACCTGTGTAAAACTTTAAATTAAGTAACAAATTTTTTTTAATACGAAAATATTTTACGTTTATTTTAAAGAAAGAGAGTATACATTTAATTGCCAAATCTCCGTTTGCTACACGTTAAAAACACGAACTTTCTGTACAACAGCTTATCTTGCAATAATCTTATCACTGCAGTGAAGCAAATTTCACTAGCAGTGTTGTTTCTGTTCCCTGTTGTAAATAAATATACTTATTTTAATCGTATAAAAGCCTCAGAATTCATGACAAGCTACTTTTATAATTATGATTTGTATTGTTTTGAAAGATTACTAAATTTTGATTCATTATAACTAATCTGGCCGTGGGACTTCACGAGATTAATTATAATTTCTCTGAATATTTCCTTTAATTTAGTGAATTAAAATATTTTCAGTGACTGCTTAACATTTTTTATGGCTATCACTCTGAATTGCAACTGAAAATTAAAGTTTATGTCATGTTCTTAATTTCATGTTTTCCCGGAAAAAAGGAAGAGTGGATAGATTTATAGTTCAAATAAAATTTAAGGATGCAGTAGAAGACAGTTAATAGAATTTAAGGATGCAGTAGAAGATAGTTAATAGAATTTAATCACCCTATGCAAATAGTGCCGTGAGTAATTTTAACTTGAAATAAAAACGGAGAGTGAATAAGGTTATAATATAATTAGTTCTTCAGAAATGCTAAGATGCGATGGAAGATAATCTGGAAAAGATGGAATAGCGTTAATTTAATATTTAATATTTAATTAGCTTCCCCTAAATTCATTATATTTCACATTTCCCCTTATATTTCATTATTGCACTCCATAACAAAATAATCTAAGCACCAAGAAGGAGCTGTCCAGGAGTCGTGCTGGTTCTCGATTAGTTTGGAACGGCGCTGACTGGAGACGTATAGTCTTTAGTGACGATTTCCGTTTCCAACTGTATCTGAAGACTTTCAGAGCAGCGTGAGGATCCTGACCCTTACTATTGCACACCACACATGCCCACAACAGGGTGTTAGGATCTGGGGTGCCATTTCCATCCATAACCGAACCCCTTTGGTAGTCATTTCTGGCACACTTACAGCGCAATTGTACATGGACGACATTCTACGACCGGTAGCGTTACAGTTCCTTTTGTAACAACCCGGACTTATCAGCAAGATAATGCCCAGCCGCACACGACACGTATTTCTATGAATTGTCTTCAAGCTTTCCCAACACTTCCTTGGTCGGCTAGATCTCCTGATCTCTCTCCCATAGAGCACATTTGGTACGTTATGGGAAGGCGATCGCAACCATCCCGGAATATTGACCATTTAACCCAACAGTTGGAGATGATTTGGCAAGAAATTCCTTCCGGGAACTTTTTCAGTCTATGCCACGCCGGGTGACTGCTTGCATCCAGGCCAGAGGTGGACCAACGCCTTTTTGACTTCCCTTTGTAACGGTCAAACTCTGAAATGAATCATTCAATTGTTATGAAATTTTAATCGTTTCTTTTTTCTATGTATGGACTCCACATCCTCCAATTTTTATCGCTATCAGACTACTCCTTCTTGTGCGTCGATTTTTTTTTGTTATAGAATGTATTTAGCATCAGAGTAGTTTAGTATTTAAATGAATTTTGATGTAGTAATTTGATTTGAACTTTTAGGCAATGGAACTGCCCTTCTTGTGGGAAAGATAACTTACAGTGACACGGGTGCCTATATGTGCGTGGCAAGCAACCCAGCTGGAATGACGAGAGACATCACATCTTTGATCGTTCAAGACCAACCTACACCAAGTATGTGCCTAACCTAAAAAGAAACCTTTTATTCATTAATTCATTACTCATTCATCTATATGTTTACTTAGGGTAACTGCTCCAATTATCGACTACCCTAACTATTTATCTGTATCTCAGCCTCCTGGGTTTGGAAATCTAGTAGGAAACTAAATTAATAACACGACACTATTCTCCTTTGTTTTCCAGAGATCATATACCTTCTTTACTTATGTCAGTTTAAGCTAACTAGTAAAACCTTAAAAAGTTTCCCAAGAGAATTTTCAAGAGTGGGTTCCTAATATCGCCGGTGCAGCTACACGCTACGTTTATGAGCGGTGCAACGGTCTTGGCGATTTTTTTGGCGCACTTCTAGTAGCGAGTTAAGGTAGATTAAGACAACCCATATATCTTTACGTTTATTGTGGTTTTCATGGCAACCTCGGCAAACGGTAACTTTCAATTTTCATTTTGAATATTCAAGAAAGTTCTTGCAAAATCTGTTAAAATCGTTTGATTTCATTCGTTTGTTTGAAATGTTTTCTTTGCTTCCATTGGTTATTTTGATTTTAAAATATCCTTTGATTGCATTGGTCCTTTTAAGTTTTTTTTTCTTTGATACCATTGGTTTATTTTTTTTGTATTTCTACAGCTGTGGAAATTTTATTTTATTATAATTTTTTTTCACTGCAGAGTTTTGACATGTATTGTTTTTCGCCATTTGTGGAATATTCTTGTTTAGTATTTTTTATTTCTCAGAACAGTTCTGATGTATCAGGTTGTATTATTACTTGCTTTTTTTTCTTTTAAAAATCTTTTTCTTTTCAAACAGCCTACTGTATTTAGTGTAATTGATAAGTTTTAGGGCATTCTTACCCAACATTCGCAGCTTAGTTTTTCTGCTGGTTCAAAAATGTGTTCTGAAATGTGTTTAAACTTACTACTTTTTGCGAAAGTTTTAAAAAATATATACTTTTTAAAACGTTTTCAAATGTGTTTTCAAGCTTTCATTTTGCGCTGTATAAAGAAAAATAGAGAAAAAAAGAAAAAGTATAAAAAAAATATTGAAAGAAGAAAAGAGTTTTGAAATAATTCTTACTTTGGCAATTTTAGAAGTTCGCCAAAAATTATGATTTGGAAACACTTACCTGGATATTCCCTGAATGGATTGGAGACAAAAAATACGTTGATCACAGCCTCAAATACTTCAAATGCAATTGTGTTGTTGATATAACTGATAGGAAACTTGCCGGTGGCGCTACGTGTGGCAAAACCCTAGATCGTCAAGGTCACTACATAAACTCATAGTTGTCGCGCATAGTAGCTTGCAAACATGAGTAGGCGATATTAAGCACAGGGGCGATATTTGGAACACCTAACCTATTTTTTATTTATTCATTGCTCATGAATATTTGAATTTATATCACCTGCTTCGTCTTTCAATTTTTCATTGGTTTAAGTATAGATCGCCTTAAAAATGACTATATCTCTATAACAGATACTAACCATCTTTTTTAGCGCTAATTTTAAATTAATTCAAATGGATTTTTTAACTTATTAACTTCCTGAAAAGTCTTTTTAACCTCCTTTAGGACTCCATAACTACCCACTCTTCGCAATAACTCAATCTTATTTATTTACTGCATGCTATTTCTCAGATGCCCCAGAAATGAGTTCACTGGTTTCTGTCAATAGTACAGTTGTCAATTCCCCATATATTGCCTTACTGTATCCATCTTTAAGATTCCAAGAGTCAGCTAAATGTGAAACAAAATGGCGCGGGTAAAGAGAAAGAGCAAAGTGTGTGTTCCTCACTTTCAAACCTTATCTCTTAGTGCAGCCAGTTGTGGTTGTGGAGGAGATTTTACAGTTGTTCACTGAAGATTTTGTTTATTAAATGGATATTTTTTTATCCATTTCTCCGTGATTACACTCTTTTGTGTCTTGCCTTCATCTTCATACCAATAAAGGTTTTATTTTCGCTGTTGTTTAGATGATTTTCTCGTGAATAATTTATGACCATCAATCTTCATTTCATTACCTTGACACTTTAGGTCGTCCAACTGACAAGAATGTATACTCACCTTGTTGAAAATGTGACTGAGCTGTGTAATATTTAAATCATAGGGTATTTACGTTTCTCTTTTTACATTCTAGTTCGTTGTGTACACATGTTATTTTGAATGTATGCACATTATAAGGTAGACCACGACCTGTGTAGAGACGCCCGAAATTAAATGCTAGTTATCTGTGAGTGATCCGGAATATTTATACACTCAGATCAAATATTCTTATTTGCGTATTTTTCGGATCCGCCCATATTTTGTCACCAGGTCATGGATATGAAGAAGGCCGACCAACCGGCATAGTGGTTAAGGTGTTAGCCTCTACATGTCGAAGGTTCCTGATTCAAATCCTGGTCAGTGCATGGGTGTTTGTAAGCGTATGATGTAGAGGCGGCTGGTGCACCTTAAATCTATCTTGGCCGAAAGTCCTCACTTTGGGTTGGTGTGGAAGTTTAGAGAGTGGGGTGCCAGCTCAAGTGTTGCCTCGTCATCTGACCGTGGTTAAAAATTACGTGGTGTTGTCCTCGGATCTTTTCCTTAGGGTGCTGATCCCGGACAGTCGTCAATAACCCTTTGTGTTGCTTTGGTTCTAATTTTTAAACCTAAAAACTAATTGCTCTGTAGTAATGAAACTTTGCATATTATACAACTCATTTTACCCATAAAATTACCTGTTCTCAAAATATTAGCTTGGAGTTTACTGGGTTTTTTTGCAATGATATTTTGAAATTACTACTGTAAAAGTAACACTTTATGCGAAATTGGTTCTCTTATATTTTTGCTCGTAAACACTAAGGTATAAATGATCGAAACTTTTATTTAAATATAAATTTAAATTAAAAAATTATCCATAAATTTGTTTACCGATCTTTGAAATTCCTACCCGTTTTCACTGAAATTAGAGCTTTCGTATTCATTGATATTTCTAAATTAGCAATTGTTTTGTGTGTTTGGAAATGAAAGTCCCTTCCAATTTTCTTATCTTGTCCACGCCACTACAATCTGCTCCTTACTGATAACTATTTTTCTACAATTAAAAACACGATTGCTGTATCTTGGCATTGTATATTTATTTGAAATAGAATATATAAAACAAAGAGTAACAACAAAATTCGAAAAACTAGCAGCAAATTCAATCCAAACAACCGCACGAACAAAAGAAAAGTCAGAAGTAGATGCTTGAAACCAGCATGAAAACAACGTGTTCTGAATTGTAAATAAATATTCTTATAAAAGTTAGTTCACTTCATTTCTTCTACAAAAGGTTGTCATTCACAGAATAAAATAAATAAGTGTTTATAAAAAAAAGAAATCGTTAGGCTTAGAAAGCAGCAGCAAGTTTGTTTTGGTATGAGCGGGCGTGGCACCCTGCATTTGACAGATGGTAAGCAATTTTTTAAAAGTAATTAAAAATTCTTCTATTGCAGCTAGAGAAATAATTGTGACATAATTAGAAGTACGAAAGTTCATATTTGTTTAGAATGCAAACACTGGAAAATGTGTTTTTTTAGTCGAAATTCGTGAACCTACCCCTTTAAGAGCTTTGTCTCCATAATAACGTTTTTGTAAAGCTTTTATCCAGGTTAGTAATGTATGAGATCCATGTACCAATTTCAAGGTGCATGTAGAAACTAAATTATTTTTTCTAATATCTCGTCTTTGAAAATTTTAATCACTTTGAATTGTTTTCCTCTGTGCAGCTGCTCGGTCTGAAGAGCGTCGGTTCTTCGTGTTCCACGACTGGGGCGTGTCTGTATTCGACCCGGACAACTGCAGGCTGTACCACCAGATCCAGAGCACGGACGTGATTCCGGGAACGCAGGAGTACGTGTGCGGTGACCGCGGCATCAACTGCTCTTGGGGACACGCCATCAACGTCGCTGACCGATACGTATACGTCACGCAGCCTACCAAAGACAGGGTCCTCATCATATCCAGGGTGCAAATGGTAGTCGTGGACGTAAGTACTCACCCCACCGATGTCCCTCGCAGACTTGGGGGGAAAAGTAACGAAAATATCCGTACTTAACCCCCCTGGTTCGCACGCATATATTCTTTCTACAACCTACTCTTCCATGCATCACCATTACAGTGGACTAGCGTTTTTACAAACTCGTGGGTACTGAAAAAAAGTTCGTAAAATCGAAAATTATAAAAATACAGCTTGCGCAATCCTTTATTCACTAGCGATTCGAAAAAAATCCGCTAGTTTCATGATAACACTTCGGTAAACATATGATTCCATAGAGTTCCACACATATATTCCTTCTGCAAGCTGGTCTTCCATGCATCACTATTACAGTGAACTTGCGTTTTTACAAACTCGTGGGGACTGAAAAAAAGTTCTAAAAATCGAAAGTTCTAAAAATACAGCTTGCACTAACCTTTATTCATTAGCGATTCCAAAAAAAAAATCAGCTAGCTTCATGATAGCACTTTGGTAAACATACGATTCCATAGAGTTCCACGTATATATTCGTTCTGCAACCTAGTCTTCCATGCATCACTATTACAGTGGACTTGCAGTTTGACGAACTCGTGGGGACTTAAAAAATAGTTCGTAAAATCGAAAGTTCTGAAAATACAACTTGCACTAACCTTTATTCATTAGCGATTCCAAAAAAAATCAGATAGCTTTATGATAGCACTTCGTTAAATATACGATTCCATAGAGTTCCACGTATATATTCGTTCTGCAAACTAGTCTTCCATGCAACACTATTACAGTGGACTTGGGGTTTGACGAACTCGTGGGGACTGAAAAAAAAAAGTTCGAAAAATTGAAAATTCTAAAATATGCAACTTGCACTAACCTTTATTCGTTAGCGATTCCAAAGAAATCAGCTAGCTTCATGATAGCACTTCGATAAACATACGATTCCATAGAGTTGATGTTAAGAATCTCAAAATTGTCATCTTCAAAGAACCGACGTAGCCCTGACAGCCATTCTGTAGCTTCTTTGATAGTTGGTTTGGAGATGGTTTCTACGCATTCTTCTTCATCGGATTGTTCTTCGGCTTTCCCGTTCAACACAAAATTGTTTTTACATCATCCGATATCTCCTCTGTGCATGCTTGAAAATTCTCGTCCGCAATCAGAAAATCGTGAAATGTAAGGTTTTTACGAACTAGAGGATCCTTTCGACGAAGTTCCTAGATCAAGGCTTTATCTGCACTGAGATCGGAATCGCTTTTGGGGATTTTTCCGCCCCCTTTACCAACATGGGAGGTCCGAAGTCTAACCAGTCTGAAGAAATTTCCCCTTTTCCCGTCGTATTTTTCCTGTCTAAAGGAAAACAATGCAAAAAATAGGGAAATTGATTTCGTAAAAAAGAGAGAATGTGTTATTTTGGGTTTTTTGTAAATCGAAGGGGAAATTAACATTATTTCTATAGAAATAATGTCTACTACATTGATCCCAAACAGTAATTCGGGACCAACGTAGTAGTTTCTTAAAACGTGCAGTACGTAAATTGGAGGTTCGTAAAAACAAGAGTCCACTGTAAAACTGTTATGACTTTCTTTTCCAAAAATAAATTTTTCTGAGTTCCTTTCATCCAACAGACGTTGTTATTTAATCTATTACGTGTCTTAACCCTCAGGGCATCACAAGATTTACGAGTTAAGTAGTATTGTTTCTACGCTACAAAGTACATAATGACTAAATAATCACATCATTAGTTGAAAGGTTCCTTTCAACCATTAGAAATATTTTATTACTCCTTTCCTTAGAATTGAATTCGTTGGAAAGATTCGTTTACCCATATCGTTACAACAGAATCATTTAAAAAATTCTTACTGCTCATTTTCTTAGAACAAAATCTTTGGAGTCTACTGCTCGTTTCCTTAAAATAGAAAATCCGTTTTAAGGGTTCTATTGCTCGTTTCTATAGAATATAATATTTTAGAAAGATTCCACTATTCGTTTCCACGGAATAGAATCCGCAGTAAAGATTCTATTGCTCATTTCCATTTTTGTAAAGATTACATTGTTAATTTCCTTGGAAAAGAATCCGCTGGAAAGGTTTCATTACTCATTTCCTTGGAATAGAATCTTTTGGAAAGATTCCATTGTTAATTTCCTTGGAATATAATCCATTGGAGAAATTCTATTATTCATTTTCTTGGAACAGAAACTTTGGAAAGAGTCTGCTGCTCGTTTCCTTAAAATAGAATCCGTTCGAATGGTTCTATTGCTCATTTCAACAGAATAGAATATTTTAGAAATATTCCATTATTCGTTTCCATGGAATAGAATCCAGTGTAAAGATTATAGTGCTCATTTACTTAGAATAGAATCTTTTAAAAAGATTACATTGTTAATTTCCTTGGAATATAATCCATTTGAGAGATTCTATTACTCATTTCCTACGAATATAATATTTTGAAAAGATTCCATCGTTAATTTCCTTGGAGTATAATCCATTATAGAGATTCTATTGCTCATTTCCTTAGAAAATAATCTTTGGAAGTTTACTGCTCGTTTCCTTAAAATAGAATCCATTTGAAGGGTTCTATTGCTCCTTTACATAGAATAAAATGTTTTAGATAGATTCCATTATTCGCTTCCTTGGAATAGAATCCGTTTCAAATATTCTGTTGCTCATTTTTATAGAATAAAAACTTTTGTTAAAATTATATTTTACTTGGAATAGAATCCATTGGAAAGATAAAATTGCTCATTTTCTTGGAACATAACCATTGGAAAGAGTCTATTCGTAGTTCGTTTCTTTAAAATAGAATCTATTGGAAATATTCTATTGCTCATTTCCTTAGAACAGAATCCATTGGAAAGATTCTATTTCTCATTCATTTCTTTAGATCAGAATCCGTGGGAAAGATTCTGTTGGTCAATTGATGTCAAGAGGGAAGACTACAGATTGCAAAGTGGTATTATGCGAGTGAACCCCTCAGAAGGTTAAGGCCCGATGCACACATCAAGTTTATCAACGTGCGGCACCGAAGCCCAACTATACACACATAACCGTGAAATGACGCAAGTACTCATTTCGCGCCATTTGTGATGGATATTCTGTAGAAGAAAACGTGTTTATTTCGCTTACTTGGTATACAAAAAGTATATTTTCAAACAAAATAGACGTTACTGGATGTAACCATCTATTAATTATTATTTATATTCCATTTCAATATGAAAACAAGGAACTTCAGACCAGAAACGCGTGTGCGGCGAGCTGCGGCGCCGTGGGGAACTGCGGTACAAATTGCATGCAAGTTGGACGTGCGTCGCCGCAGCGGTGCCGGAGGCATGTGTGCACTACTCCATTGGATCTAATATATCTCAGATCGCACTTGCGTTGTCGCAGCAGCGCCGCACGTTGAAACACCGTTAAACCGGGCCTAAAGAGCAATGGCAACTACCCTTACTTGGAAATCTCGTGCAACTTCATAAATTTGTATCATTTCCAATGTGCAGGTTTTATAAAGATGTGAATCCTTACAAAACCTGCACATTGACGTCTTTTCCGAAAGAAAACCATCATTATTCTTTCAGAACAGCAGCTGTCAAAAATTCCGGAAGAGTACAACAATGCTCCTGCATGCTCTTAGCCAATCTATCCATCTTAAGGGGAAAGGTTTTCAAATCGTTTTCATCTTAATCATTCCTCATCTAATTTTTTTTTCCGATCGTAAAAACTAAATAAAATACAGAACTTTGGAGGATAATCTCGATTGCGCTTCATGTTAAGGATATGAAATTGTGGCCATGAAAAATGACTTGAGTTATTGTCAAGCACTGATGATAAATTACGTTGCAGGTTGTGGTGACAGATAAAGTGCCTGTAGATATCCATTATGTCCCCCACTTGGACCAAGTGTGGATCTTGTGCTGGAGGGGACGAGAAGACCGAGGGACCAAGACCATTCAGATCATCAGGGATGCCAGCCAGAAGAAGAAGCACCACACTGTTCATCCGGAGCCTGTCGACGGACACTTTGACCTGGTAAACCCTTATGCTTGAATCTGTATATTGATATAATTGACTCGAAAATATCATTTTTCAGGAAGATACTACTTTTATGCTCGAGCTCGTTTTAATGTTTTACAACAAGAAGTATCGTCTACCTTTGTATAAATAAACAATACACTATCCTACAATAATGTACCGGACGGCAAGATGTGATGGTATAAGGGAAATAATACATGCTTTAATAGTGGGATGGTCCCCCACATGCTCCAATTACACTAGCATCCGTTCTGGGCATATTTTCCAAAGGTTTTGGTACACAGCTATGGGTATTTGTGTCCATTCCTGCTGCAAGAATGTTGCCAGCTCAGCTGTAGATTTCGGACGTGGTTCCCCATTCAGCAAGCGCAGCTCTAACTCGTCCCACAAATGTTATACGGGGTTTAGCTCGGGACTACGAGCAGGCCAGGGAAGACGCGTTTTCCTAGAAGTAACATTCTTCCATTCCATAAAATAGCCAGAGCGTAGGAAGAACCTTATGTTCATGTGGGAGTCGGTGTTCAGTTGACCAGGAACAGCATGCAAAGGTCCCAAGTCCATTCCACGAAAAACACCCCCAAACAAGTATGCAAGTTTTATGCAAATCCGCTGGCGTCCGGTCCATTATTGTAGGGTAGTATATATGCGACTGCTATCACGGCAAATGTCGTCCTATAAGGTTTATTGTTACTATTTCAAAAATATTCAC
Organism: Metellina segmentata; assembly: GCA_947359465.1. NCBI lineage: Eukaryota > Metazoa > Arthropoda > Arachnida > Araneae > Tetragnathidae > Metellina > Metellina segmentata. Next base: position 29,493,853 of record OX375875.1, on the reverse strand, counting down.
CTAATTCTAACTACGAAATCGAAAAACTAAAAACAATGAAGTCTCTGTTTCGGTCTTAAGTATTGTGACCGATTGACGATACAAAATAATAACATAGTCACTGTGTAATAGTTTATGTCTTCTCTATATTGAACAATAGACATTAAAAATCTGGTAATATTTTTTAAGTATCTATATGAATTAATTTTGTTTCAAAGCTGTTCTAAGCTATCCTTATTCTAACCTAGACAAGGCGAGAAACATACATTTTTGGACAGCTAATCACCATATTGTTTTAACAATATATTTTGCAAGTTCCTATATTTCAACTCAAATTGAATTCCCTTCCCTGACACCGAGATTGCGTGGAAACTAAATTTCCACTGTTCTATTCTCAAAAGTTATTACTCCCTTGTACAATGTTACATTCGAGGGCTCGATTCATTTAGGGACCTAATGAGTAGGCATGCTTGGAAATAAGACTTAAATTTGAATTTAATTCCAATCTTTCTGGAACATCAAGAAGACCCGATGGTCCGGCCATCCATTGATTTGACTGGTCCTCCTCTAGGTTCAACATGATAATTCTATTGATTTTTTCCATTCTTTCTTCACATTAAAAACAATTGTAGTATTACAGGACATTGTCAATACAAAAATGTTTGCAACTTACACTGTGCCACCTGACAGAGTTTATCTGTTATCCACTAAGCCGACCAACCTGTCTGGTGGTTAAGGTGTTAGCCTCTAGATCGAAAGGTTCCTGGTTCGAATCCGAGTCACTAAATGGATGTTTGTAAGCGTATGGTGTAGAGACGGCTGGTGCAAGTTAAATCTGTCGTAGCCAAAAGTCCTCACGTCGGGTTGGTGTGGAAGTTTGGAGAGTGGGGTGCCAGCTCAGGTGTTGCCTCGTCATCTGAACGTAGTTCAAAATTACGTGGTGTTGTCTTCGAATCTTTCCCTTAGGTGATTGATCTCGGACCGTCGTCAATAGCCCGTTGTGTTGCTCAAGTACGACGTTAATTACGTGGTTCAAAATTACGTGGTGCTGTCCTCGAATCTTTCCCTTGAGAGATTGATCCAGAACCGTCGTCAATTGCCCGTCGTGTTGCTCTAGTACGACGTTAATTACGTGGTTCAAAATTACGTGGTGCTGTCCTTGAATCTTTCCCTTGGGAGATTGATCCAGAACCGTCGTCAATTGCCCGTCGTGTTGCTCTAGTACGACGTTAATTACGTGGTTCAAAATTACGTGGTGCTGTCTTCGAATCTTTCCCTTAGGAGATTGATCCAGAACCGTCGTCAATTGCCCGTCGTGTTGCTCTAATACGACGTTAATTATGTGGTTCAAAATTACGTGGTGCTGTCCTCGAATCTTTCCCTTGAGAGATTGATCCAGAACCGTCGTCAATTGCCCGTCGTGTTGCTCTAATACGACGTTAATTACGTGGTTCAAAATTACGTGGTGCTGTCCTTGAATCTTTCCCTTGGGAGATTGATCCAGAACCGTCGTCAATTGCCCGTCGTGTTGCTCTAATACGACGTTAATTACGTGGTGCTGTCCTTGAATCTTTCCCTTGGGAGATTGATCCAGAACCGTCGTCAATTGTCCGTTGTGTTGTTCTAGTACGACGTTAATTAAGTGGTGCTGTCCTCGAATCTTTTCCTTGGGGGATTGATCCAGAACCGTCGTCGATAGTCCGTTGTGTTGCTCTAGTACGACGTTAATTTAAAAAATTATGGGTTCGAATCCCAGTTTGTAAGCTCTTGGATGTTGATTTATGTTCTAGTTTCTGTAATTATTATTTTATTTCCAATGTCAGGCAGAAAAATAAGTAAAATACATGAAACAAAGGTTAGCAACAAAAGAACATCGGAAAAAAAAATTGAAAAGAGAAATTGACAAAATAGCTGTCCATTCTTACTCTAGCCTCCTAGTATCGTCCAAAGAGGTTACTACTAGAGAGCGGGACCTCTCGACCGCTCTCTAGTAATGGCCCCCAGTTGGGACATTTCTCTAGTAGGGAAATTTGAATGAGGCGAATGTCCATTTCTTGGGATTTGGAATAAAGAGGACAGCAGGGTCTATACCGAATTCTCGGAAGGTACAGATGCTTTTCAAACAATCGTGACCAGTCATACGTAGTGTTATAACAAACAGCTCTTGCCCGTGAAGCATCTGGGATATATTTATGGTTAATAAGTCAAGGTTTGTTTGAGTTTCTAGCTATTAGTCATAGGTAGAAACGGTTCTTTGATTTTTTTTTTATTGATATGGCATCTTTTAATATTACGAGAGAGGTCTGATTGAGATCTGTCCCTCTTAGGAGAAGCGGCGAGTTCAACCTATTGCGTACTTCCTCCCAAATAGACCCTCGTTGTGCCGAAGACGTCAGTGGTCGGCCATGAAATAAAACACTTAGTACTTCTCTCGCTTGTGCACAAAATATATCGAGAAAACGGGTTGTCCGGCCCTTCAATCGATTCTTTCCAATTCGTATGATTCCTTTTATTGCTCCTTCCCGGCATTAAATCACTTTAAAATAAATGTTAATAATTTCAAATTTGTGTTTCATTAAATAAAAATAAAACGCAACTAATCAAAACTGAAAGCTTTGAACACATATATTTAAACACAAGATGATTAGAAACAAAATTAACTGCTAGTTGTAGTTAAATTATTAATTAATTAGCTTTAAAATATTTATTAATTTTTGAATAGTAAAATTGAATAGAAAAATTAAACTTTTAAATTTCAGATTTTTGTAAATTTTAGGATATGGGCACAGCTTAAACATTTTTCACGGTACATTTCGGAGGCAAATGCGTCCTTGCTTACATTTAAAAGACTTAGTGGTTTTCCTCAATGCAATTTCCAACTTTATTCTTTTCTTTTAACCTTTTAACTACGGCTATTGATATAACTATCGCGATTCTTATGATTTTCAAGGTACAACTGCTGTAACGTCCGTTGTCTAAATTATTTCTTGGTGCCATTCTTATAATTTTCAAGGTGCATATGATACCGGCCGTTGTCTAAATTATTTATTGGTGCCATTCTTATAATTTTCAAGGTACAGATGATGTACCGGCCGTTGCCTAAATTATGTCTTGGTGCCATTCTTATAATTTTCAAGGTACACATGATGTACCGGCCGTTGTCTAAATTATTTATTGGTGCCATTCTTATAATTTTCAAGGTACAGATGATGTACCGGCCGTTGCCTAAATTATGTCTTGGTGCCATTCTTATAATTTTCAAGGTACACATGATGTACCGGCCGTTGCCTAAATTATTTCTTGGTGCCATTCTTATAATTTTCAAGGTGCATATGATACCGGCCGTTGTCTAAATTATTTATTGGTGCCATTCTTATAATTTTCAAGGTACAGATGATGTACCGGCCGTTGCCTAAATTATGTCTTGGTGCCATTCTTATAATTTTCAAGGTACACATGATGTACCGGCCGTTGTCTAAATTATTTCTTGTCGCGATCATGGTACAACTGCTGCACCGGCAGTAGTCTAAAGGCTAAAGTCTAGTACATTACTTCAGAACGGCATTAGAGTGTTGATTTAAGAAGGAGAATTAACAGAGTTCTTGTATTGTTTCAGGTGAGTGGGCTGTTCATCCCACCGACCCAAGACTTGGGCCACGGGTGGAAGTATGGATATGTGGTGCACACCAACCAGCGAGGCATGTACAAGCTGGACTTACAGGCCATGAAGTACATCAAGACTGTGGACCTTACTCCTTACAACTGTGCTCCCAAAACGGCAGACTTCTCCACTCTAGGTGATTAACCGGTTAACTCTCATCATTTAAACCGGAGGTGCACATAATTCATGGGACTGCGGATCGGATACTAAGAAACTGTTATCAAATATCCATTTCAGGGAGTTGTCCAGTTTTTCCATTAACAATACTTGACTACGGGAGTTACTCCTCAAAGTATCCCTAAGTTCTCGCGATGTACACTTCTTTTGGTTCAAAATTGAAGACGTTTGCTCATACAAATGTCCTTATTTCACCGATTTCTTATATCTGCCTTTGAGCAAAATTAGCGCACTGACTTTTTGAAATCGATCAAGTTAAAATAATTTTCTCATGTCGTGTTTAGTGCTAATGGAGGCAAGATCTTTCTGGCCCTTATTTGATCCACATTTAAGTACACCCATTGTCTTAAACCTTTCTGGATTTTTATGTTAAGGTGGTAGTTTTCGTTCGAGAGGTTTTCTCTCTAAGTTATGCATTAAATATTGTTTAATGTTAACAAAATATACTTCGTTTTGCTCTAGTACTCCCTAAATAGGAAACATTGCATGTGTGAAAAATGTCAATGAATTTTAATTTGTGTTTATCTTGTTTGATAATAATTTAAAATTCTTTGAGATATTTTGAAACTAAATTTCGAAACATCAAAGTAACTTTTAATTAAATAATTTTGCTATGAAGCGGAAGGTTATTGCATCAACTATCAAAACATTATGCTTCTACAAAACATGTTAAATCAAAAAGAAGGAAATGCAATGCTTTTGTGTGTAGTGGGCTCTTGAACTATTATATAACAGCGTATTTAGTAAACTTGATATTGTTAAATAAGCAGTAGATTATTCACATACTTCACAGATCCAAACGTTTTTAATATTTAAAAAGTTACATATATACACATGGAAAATGCATGTGAAATTTAAGATATTCAAGGAAGAAAATTCCATAAAACGTCCCATGTGCATAAAAGTACTGAATGTGTTTCACTTATCAACAAATTCCAAGCCTTTGTGTAGTAGAATTATATTCCTCTAATGTTTGGTCTTTGTTCAAACTCTGTGTTCTCTTCTTTTCAGGTGGATTTGCTATTTTAGAATGCCGAGAACCTATCACGGACCGTCCTACAGGTCAGGTCGTGCTGGACTACCTTACTGACACAGTTCTGTCACACAAAACAGCTCTCTATGGACAGCCGCATGTCTCACCAGATTCCAGACACGTCGTCACGCTAGAAAGAACCAACAACAGCGTCATCATAGTCGCCCAGCAGATAACTGAAAATGGTACTTCATTTTGACTGTTTTATGTCACAGCAACCCAATGCTCTCCAATGCAATTGAAACCAACTAATTCCAATTGCAACTTAATTTTAAGTTGTAAATTCTTTTCGGGCGGGAAAAAAACAGGTGGAACCAGTTGCTTCCGCTACCAAATGCAAGCGCATGATAAATGTCAGCATTTCCTTAATATGTAGTTTATCGACACTTCAGCGACTTTTGGCTTTTAATCTAACTAGCGTTGAGGCGTAAGTAACGTATGTCGGTACAGCTACACTCTACGTTTATGACTGATGGCAACGGCTTGGCGATTTTTTTTGGCGCACTTCTAAAGTCGCCAAGGAAAGAATTATTTCTTAACTCTTTTCCTGTCACAATTTTTTTTCTTTTTACAACACACTTTTTAAGCACATTTCAGAACGTTTTAAAAAGTATATTAAAAAAAAATTTCACAAAAAGTAGTAAGCTTAATCACATATCAAAACACATTTGTGAACCAACAGAGAAACTAAGCTACGAATGGTAAGAATACCCTGAAACTTATCAATTACACTAAATACAGTGAGCATGTTGAAAAAGAAAAAGATTTACAAAAGAAAAAAAGCAAGAAATAATACCTGATAACGTCAGAATTCTCGTAAAAAATAATGAAAACGAAAATGGTCAAAAAAACAAAACTCTTAATCCTGTCGTGAAAACTATTATAACAAAATAAAAATTCCACAACTGTAAATATACAAATAAATGGACCAATGGTATCACAGAAAACGATTTAAAAGGACCAATGCAATAAAAGGATATTTTTAAAACAAAATAACCAATGGGAGGAAAGAAAAAATTTCAAACGAATCAATGAAATCAAACGATTTTAACGGATTTTGGAAGAACTTTCTAGAATATTCAAAATGAAAATTGATAGTTTCCGTTTACCGAGGTTGCCGTGAAAACCACAACAACAGCAACGAAAGATGGGTTGCCTTAATTTATCGTAACTCGCTACTAAAAGTGCGCCAAAAAAAAATCGCCAAGCCGTTGCCATCAGTCATAAACGTAGAGTGTAGCTGTACCCGTATGTCAATTCGGAATCCATCGTTTGGAATCTTTATTGACGAAGTACTGAAAATCGTATTCGAAAAAAAAGCTAGGTGACGTCACTTTTGGAATACACACAGAAAACACATTACGCTGCAGAAACACTGCCACCATCAGTTTTTTTAATTTACAGATTACGTCTCGCATACCAGCCTTTATGGAACGTTTTTGGTCTCCGATTCTATACAATCCTGCATAAAAATGCTTTTGATAAAACAGCATTTTATCATATGTACCTTTAATAATTGCCTAAATTTATTTTTAATTTCAAAATATTTTAATTTAAATATTTTTTTAATAAATCTTAATGATCTAACAATACAAATCTACATTTTTAAAATTAATGGGACGGGAGAATTTTTAATCGGGATGCACGTTTGGAAGTTTTCTCGAAGTTAAATCTCAATCTATTAAAAGATTTGATCACTTCTAAAAACTGTCTCAAACAAGTAGGATGTGGCAAAAGGAATCAAAATTAAATTCAGCTCCATCTTTTAAAGGCTAGTATCTGAGCTATTACCCAACTTGGATTATAACGACGGTGCTGTGAACTAACAATAATTTGAAAACCAAACGCAGATTTTCATTGAAAAATATGTTCTCTACAACAAAGGATTTGTAATTATTTTTTTCTTAATTTTATGTTAGTCTATTTTATTTTGCTCAGTACGAAGTTTCTAGTGAAAGCCGGAAGCAAACGAAAGCAGCTGAGATATTAGCCATCTCTAATTTAATAATTGGTATCACTTTAAGAAATACTATTTTTTTTGGTTATAATAGTAGCTTTTGGTATGACTAAGTAATTTTTTTGAGAAATAATTTGTATTGAAGGATTAAATTAGTTCCTACTGATCACATTTTTAATTACTCCTGTGGTTTTATGATGGATGTGATTTAATAACAACTAAAAAAATACTTAGCACAATATTTTTTCGAATTTTTAAATGTTTGCGAAGCAAAAAAATCTTCGTACTGCTTCATGTCAATGGTAAGTACTATTTTCTCAAAACATCGTGAATTAACGTTTTTTGTTTGTTCATGTTTTCATACAATATGGGAACCTTAATTATCCAATTTAATCTGTAATGCAAGAAAATTCCGTGCTATTTAGTAAATATCCGATTAAGACTGAAAAGGTTTTAAAGTTTCGAAAGTTCACCCATCCCATACAACTCCGTGCGAAGAAATTCATCGCCTACGCAAGCCAAATCTGGGGATCTGCAAATAACAACACCCTTGAAATCCTCCAATCTACCACCCTCAGAACCATCTACAAAGACAGATGGTTTCATCGAAATACCGAAAAGCAGAACACGATCTCAAAATTAACTCTCTTAAAACCCGCATAGCAAAACATCTGGAACATAAATAACGAATCCATAAAACAGATCCGCAGTAATGACGGAAAATCTTCCGTTTCCGTCTTCTATTCTGTTCAAGGACCCAAGTATCCTTTAAAGTTCGAAAATGGACTATTTTTTAAATTGTGCATGTACAATCCTATACTGAAATTAAAACTGCATTTAAACACAAAACATTTACGATCACAATTACGAGTGCACGGTTACAAACCGTTGAACTATCGCTTCGTATAATCATCCAAAAGCTATCGCTTTCTTTTTTATTAGTATTATACTTTCGGTCGAAGCAGTTTCAACTTTTTTTTCGCAAACATTGCAAATAAATATTGATACTTCACACGTATGCGCACTATAAATGTGTGAAACGAATCAGCGAGATTAAAATTGAAACCAACGAATCATAGGGCTTAAAATTTCCCCATGTCTTCTATTCCAGTAAAGGTTGTTAAAATGCTTCCCGGACCGTCGCCAATGGTCCATTGTGTTTCTTATTTGTGACATAAATTAAAATACCTACATTCTAACTCAGGACGGCTTTTAATCAGTCTTTTTTATTTAATAACTAATCACGCTTGACTTAATAAGTTGAGTTAATCGTACTTATAATTTTGTATACAATTTTAATACTGCGAAATATATAATCATACCGAAAGACTAGAATTTCGTCATCTGACCGGGGCTCAAAATTGCGAGATGATGTCCTCGGATCATCTCGTAATTTATTACCTTCGGAATTGATCTCGGACCGTCGCCAAAAACACCCGTTGTGGTGCTCCAGTGCAACTTAAATTCAGCTACTTGTCTGAATTGGACATTAAGAAAATATGTTATTATTTTGACTTAAAATTCTTATAACTTTTCGTCACTAAACCCAAAAGAGGACGACAAAGCTTAGCTATTTGCATCCGAGACATCTCATGCATTTCTAACTATGTTGACTTAACGTTATTCTGAAGGAAGATTATCTTTTACTTAATGCAGAACCGAATGTTCGCAAGCATTGACGAACTTTTAAAAAGCGCAAAAGGTCGTTTTTCTCAATGCCGAAAAGTCAGCTCAATTATCAAGGGTCTACTCAGAATAGCTAAATTATGCAGTCCAGTGAAACTTTAGAGAAGGCATCCAAACTTCTTAAGGTAAGGAATCGGACACTGAATAGGATTAAGTCAGTGAGATAATTGTCCACAGCTCGAAGATAATCGTAGTAAATCAAGCAATTAGTCCATCGATCGTGCTCCAGAAAAAAAACTTGCATCTATTCCATATGCAGGATGTATGTGTTGAATGATTTCTAATGTGTGTATGGAAAGCAACATCTTTTACAAAAATGAAGCATACATCTCAAAATGCGTTAAATTAGCATTGCATAGTTGTGTTGTTTGTATTGTATTGTTTTGCATTGTATAGTTTTGTGCTAGGTATACTAACTATATTTATTATGGATTATTTATTGTTGTTTCTGTATAAAACGATATTCTTCTCTCACAGTGAACAAAAAATATACAATCCAAAATATGCTAGAAACGGGTATATACAGTTTGATAGGAGAAGGCATAAATACAGTTAGATACGAGAAAAAACTCTACATTAAAGAAGATTACTTGATTGAAATCCTTAAAATACATCAACCTCCGAGAAAGAATTATAATTTAACAAATATTTGTAGCAACGTTGTTATATCCATTCTTTTTCAAAGGTTTAACAAAAATAATTTGCAGTTTCTGACGATATACCAGAGAATGTTATAAAGTCAATACAAGAGCTAAACACAGCGAATCAATCTTGTTATTGCTAGTATATAGTACAATCATGAGAAGATACTTGGCTCCCAAGTACATCACGTAGTACGTGACATTTCTATTATCTTACTTCGACAGTCAACTGAACTAAAACGGGATAAGTTGCTGCATTCAATCTTTAGACCTTTTAAGCGTCTTATTCAGTTTCGAAGAAATAACGACCGTTGATGTAAGCGGGTCTGTCACAGAAAAAGAAGAAAATGATGACGTTGTTCTCTGCAAATCTAATGGGATCTATACCCGCATTGAAATGAACTCTCCCTAACAGGAAATCCCCTTATAGAAATCTCTCGTCTTACAGTGTCTTATTAGCCTCTATTTAGCCTTTTAACGACCATTTTAGAGTCTCGTTCAGTCCCAAATAACGTATGATGTTTGACATAAGCGGGTCTATATACCCTATATGGACAAAAATATTTGGACACCGCATATTTTTCAGAAAAAGTGCTGTATTATTCTATTTAGTAAGGGTAGGACCTCCTTTTTTTTGCTTGTATTGCAGCTGCAACACATCGAGGCAAGCTTTCCACAAATTCTCTGTAGGTCTAGGCAGGAATAGCTCTCCATGCCTCTTGCAAGTCTGTGAGAAGAGATTGCTGTTAAGATGGGCGTGTGTGGCGGTGTCGTACTCGTCGCTCCAGTCTGTCCCACGAGTGCTCGATCGGATTGAGATCGGGGCTCTGAACAGGCCAGTCAAGCAAATTCAATTAATTTTCAGGAAACCAGTCCAGCACACGTTTTGCAGTAGGACATGGAGCTCGATCCTGTTGGAAGAAACAACCATCATCGTCGTAGTAGTACCATAATGTAGGCAAGGCCGAATTATCCAGAACGTCGAGGTACACGTCAGCGTTCATGGTACCAGGTGCATAAAGCAATGAACCAAGTCATAAACAGGAAAACCCAACACCACACTAAGACTGATCCTCCTTCGAATTTCTGCAGCGTCCAAATACTTTTGTCCATATAGTGTATAATGGGGTTCCGGGAGAAGGAAGTCGACCTTGGATCAGTTGATTCCTTAGTAAGCTTGAAAAAGAAGGAATGGCAATCGGCGTGGATATCCCCCCCCCCAACTTGTATTAATGTTATCTTTTTGGAACCAAAAGTTAAACTTTTAGAGTCGGAATTCGTGCTAAAGATACCAGTAGTGGAAGGGTTTTGTTTACAGTATCATCAGTTGCCAAACTTAACCAAATTTAACTAGCCGCTTTCGCTGCTCGTATTTTTTCTCCATTTTTTTCAATTTCTAATGTAAGAGTTCCATTAAGGGTTCCAACCCTTACAAATCACAGTCTCTGAAGTGAAAAAATGCAAAATATTTCTTGAGAACTATACTTTCACCTCATCTTACCAGAAATATTCTAAAACATTGTTGTGTGGACACTGTATATCGATATCAATCACGGATCGCATTTATTAAGGGAATTGTAAAATCGGGGAAATTTTTATGACACTATCAAGAAAGTATCACTGCAGGGCCCGATTTAGAAAATTTGGTATAGTAGGCACAACACGCAGGAAGCCCCCCCCCCATATTATTTGTTCATCACAAAAACTAATTTTATAACAATAATTGGTATTTACGTATTTGACTGTTGACCGTTTCACAGATATCACCAAAAAGTTTGAGAAAATCGTGACATTACTTGGCAAAACAAAATAAAGCAGATGAAAATTAAAAACATAATAGTTGGATAATTAATGTAATTACAACAATGCGATAGTGGGGGAAACGGTCGACGGACATTTACGTAAATCTATATATATAATTCTCTTACGTGGCACGCAAAAAAGACGTTATTTGTTATCGCGTTTTGGCAACATTGTACGATTATTTGTTTTTCACGAAGCCTAGCGCTTAAATTGAATTTATAGCGTTATCGGATGAAATTTTATTGAAAAAAAAAATTATTTTAGTTGAGCTGTTGTAGGTAATAATAGAAATCAAAGAAAGCGGAGGATCTTTTCAGGGCCATTTAAAAAAAAGGTCCTTTTCAGGGCTAACAATTATAGTTCAACGAGACGCTTTCACAACAACTTTCGACAGCAAACTCAATGAAAATGCGTGGGTGGCTCGAGTGTAGGGGTAAATATACACTCAAACAACATGCTGGGTATTCAATTTCCAAATAAGCCCTCACATTTCGAGTCAAAATTTTCTCAAAGTTTTCATTTGAATTCAGATTCTATAGGATCTGTATATATATTTTCTAAGAAGATATACTGTATACTGTAGAAAAGATATACTGTATATATCTTTTCTGAAAAATAGCAAAAAAATTTAGATTTGAAAAATATTTTTTTTGGAATATCATATTTTGTAAACAATCCCTTCTGCTAGGACACATGTCTTCATTGATGCGAGCGAAGCGAGCATAGGTTCGCGCAGCGAACCAATGAAGATTGCGAAGAAATCATCCGGGGGTTGGCGAGCGTTTACGAGCAGGGGGCGGGCCCCCTAGTACCCAATAATTTATGTAACTTCTTTAAAACTTTTTATAATATTTAGATACTTTTGAAACTTAGGGGCCCTCTAAATTATGGGGGCCCTAGGCCCGTGACTCACAGGCCTAATGGTAAATCAGGGCCTGAGTATCAGGGAGCTTCTTTTCGATGATTTTGTCGCCCCCTTGTATTACGATATTAATTGAAATTACCTTACCAGTGCTGTTCTGTGTCTTCTTATTCTGAGGTATCCTTTTCCGTCCCTCAGGCCTGCGATTCCTGTTCGACGTGAAGACGACCCTCCAAATCGGCGACATCACCTTCTTCCCCTCCCGCACTACCCACAACTACGACCTTTACGCCAGCTCCTCCACCAAGGAGGACATCCTCTTCGTGAACCTCGCCGACGGCAAGGTGGAGATGATCACGGGCATCGGCCGCTCCATGGACCCCGTGGTGGCCGAGTGGGGCAACACCAACCGCCCCATCTCCAGCGCCGGGGTCTTCGGCACCTACATGGTGACCACCGCCAACGAGGCCATCTTCGTCGTCAACGGGAAGACCCGGACCGTGAACTGTGAGATCGGAAGCACGGTCCACCCGAGGATGGTGGTGTGGGCCAAGGCTCCCTGAAGCCGTGCCGGACTCTAGCCAACTAACCTTGTAAAGATAAAAAAGAAAACTACCAGTTGGGTAACAAAGCACCCGACAACACCTTAGCCTTGCAGTACGGCTTTAATGCGCACTGAAATGACTGACCATTTACTATAGCTGAATGCCTTGATATATCTTCACACAAAAGTAGCTCTATTCTATTTGGATGTCCGCCGTCTTTTATGGAACCCCCCTCATATTGCTTTTGCTTCGACTGGAACCGGGAACGGAAATTAAAAGGATTCAAGGATTGTGTTTTACCTTTAAAATGACAGTGATGGCTAAGGAAATATTTATGTTAACGCGGGGTCATTCGATCAGTATATGTGTATTTAAATCTAAGACGTAGCTTTGTTTCTGTTGGAGGTTATTGTGTTCAAATCTATTTGGATGTCCGCCGTCGTTTATGGAACCCCCTTCATATTGCTTTTGCTTCGACTGGAACCGGGAACGGAAATTAAAAGGATTCAAGGATCGTGTTTTACCTTTAAAATGAAAGTGATGGCTAAGGAAATATTTATGTTAACGCGGGGTCATTCGATCAGTATATGTGTATTTAAATCTAAGACGTAGCTTTGTTTCTGTCGGAGGTTATTGTGTTCAAATCTATTTGGATGTCCGCCGTCTTTTATGGAACCCCCCTCATATTGCTTTTGCTTCGACTGAAACCGGGAACGGAAATTAAAAGGATTCAAGGATCGTGTTTTACCTTTAAAATGAAAGTGATGGCTGAGGAAATATTTATGTTAACGCGGGGTCATTCGATCAGTATATGTGTATTTAAATCTAAGACATAGCTTTGTTTCTGTCGGAGGTTATTGTGTTCAAATCTATTTGGATGTCCGCCGTCTTTTATGGAACCCCCCTCATATTGCTTTTGCTTCGACTGTAACCGGGAACGGAAATTAAAAGGATTCAAGGATCGTGTTTTACTTTTAAAATGAAAGTGATGGCTAAGGAAATATTTATGTTAACGCGGGGTCATTCGATGAGTATATCTGTATTTAAATCTAAGACATACCTTTGTTTCGATTGGAAGTTATTGTGTTCAACCTATTCGGGGGAAAGTATGAAATGGTTCGCCATTTACGCGAGTGCTTTGAATAGTATTTAACACAAGCATATTTTTTTGGGAAAGCTAACATGTAAAGTTAAGGTGTTGGAATCGCAGAAGTCAAGGTTCTGCTTTGCTAATAAGTGCAAGTTCTTATTCCTGTTCACACGTTTTCTTTCTCTTGTACCACGCAAAAAAAAAAGCACTTTGCACCTCGACTCCTTTGGCAATTGCCTCAGTCTCATTCGGGCGCTTTGAAAACGCGGGATTTGCTCCTCTTTGATTGTGTAAGAATTGAGTTAACCAAAAGAAATTCATTAAAATCGTGGCACAAACAGATGGCTTGCCATCTTTACAGCAATGATACTTGCGCAATTGCCTTCTTGAGTCGAATCCACTTTTGCTACAATGAATGTTGCACTAAGCTTCTGCCAATTCTGAGATCCTCTTGCATAAGCTACGTTCAGAATCAAATTACCATAACTAAGATTCCAAAGTCAAATAGCCTGGTATAATTAATTAAATACAAGACTCCTTGATAATCTGTTCAAAATTACCATTCATTCTATCATAAACGTACGCCATATCTTAGAACACATCACATCCGAATAAATACAAGCATTGTACGGTTGTTTCAGCGATTGAACGTGGCTTTCGAGGTTTCAGACCTTTGCACACACTATACTTGTATCATTGTAAAAAAGATTGTCCAGTGTATATGTATTTTTAATTTCATATACTAAAGTGTATATTGCATTTACTTCTTTTTTAAAAAATAGGTAACGGTTCTTTCATGAAGTCTGAAATATCCAAGTATTTAGTAGGCTTACCAAAACATAATAGAACCTCCTCGATTAAGTGTAATAATTTAGCACTGTCTTAACAAATAACTATATTGAATTACTTACTGAGCACAAATCTATCCCTATTTATAGCGGCTTGAAATAAACACTTACTACCATTATAGAATTAAAACTTTGCATTAACCAGCCTTTCTAGGTAAATTGAAGCATTGTTTCTTATTGTCTTTATGTCAGCAAAATAAATCAAAGGCTTTTGCATTGCCACAAACATATGAAGCAAATAAAAGACACTAAGAAAAACGCTAATCATATTTCATTAAGAGATTATTGTGAACCATGTTAATAACTTTTACTTGTAAAATTGCTGTACTTATTTTTCATATAAAACGGCAAAACAAAAATTTAATCAATCCTACAGATTTAAAAGAATTGAGAAACCACGTTCAATATACGACACAAAAATGTTCAATAAAATCTCATTTCATTATGAGTGATTGGAAAGTCATACTATTATATGCATAATTTATTTGACAAATTGCTTTTATTTCTCTCATCACTAAAAAGAATTTCAGCTGAAGTACCAAGACAGAATTATCTTGTATCGATATATATTTTATTATTGCAGCTAATATTTTGCTCTATGTGGTTTTCTTATATCTGAATACATGTCTTAATGTTTTCCATTGTGTTTACGTTCAATAGCAGCGCACAACTTATGGCAATAAATTACTTTTTCATTTTCAAATGATACTTTTTTTTAAGTTGGTGCTTATATTCAGTCGGTTCATTGCACTTTAATATTGAAAAGCACTGTTAATTTTTCAAACATAACTGTGGATTTTTTTTTTCTTTTCAAAGGTGAAAGTCATAAAGAATTTCTTGAAAACCAAAGAAGTTATAAGTGGTTCTCGGAAAATTTTTGATATTGATCCTCATTTTTCAATTTAAATTTTAATAACTTGAATCTTGCAACGTAAACTTCATCAGTTGTGCTCTGTTATTTTAGATACTATCATTATCATTTGCTTTGTACGTTTATCTTTTGTCTAGTCTCTGGATTCACTTGTATAGCAACATGTACAGTTGACACATCACATCTAATAAAAGAATTTCTGACAAACTAATTTCCTTTTCTTTGCATTACTTAAAATTCAGTACGTTGGAGTTTGGTTTTATTTTATGGTGCAAAGTTCAGAACAATTACAAACACAAGACACGACGTGTAAGTTAATGGAAATGGATAAAAACAAAGCCATGACAAACAAGTCATTATAAAAACCAGTATAAAGAAAAAAGAAATTTATTAAAAGGACGTAAAACTTTCGTGAAGAGAGTAAGAAACCCCCCTGATAGTAATAACAGACATAAACTATATAAGAACCTTATATGCAAAGTAGGAAATCAATGGCAAGTAAAAAAATGTAAATACTATTTGGATGGGAATTACCCCAACCAAATGTTGCAAGGTTAAAATGGTTGTTAAAATAACCGAGTCGATGAAAGCTGATATCTGGGCAGGCCCGCCGCTAGCTGTTTGAACGCCCGTGTGCAACACCAATTATGCCGCCCCCTGTTTAACTACGACTACCTACGCTGAGCTTGGCAGAAAGGCTCTTCAGTGTTGTCTCTTAAAAGTGTGAAAAAAGAAAGAAAAACTATTTATTTTTATTACTTAGTTAGTTTTGTTTACTTAAGTGTAAAACCGTAAAAATATTTATCTACAGAAATTGAACTCATGCCTTTGCGAAACCTGCTATCAATTTTCTTGTATCCAAGCTGTCTAAGATTTCATGTTCAATTGAAACTATAGCTAAATTACTTAGTCTTTGCTGGTGCATTTTTGATCTTAAATAGTTTTTTTTATATTTTTTAACTTTGAAAAGGACTTTTCACCAGATGCAACTGAAACCGGCAATGTAAGTAATATGTTGTTGTTGTTTCTAATGCCTACACTGGCAGACCAGAGGAGTGCCAGGCCCGTAGAAGACGGCAAGAGGCGAGGGGATGCGCCTTCCATGTTATTGAGCCCCATTGGGAGGAAGTCCGACTTTGCTCGGCATGCATGACACATCCGTTTTACAGGAAGGTCCCTTTCATACATCCATTCACTCACACAGATCTTAATTTAGATCCCAATCAGAGGCCGATAACCCCCTGATCAGGTACCCCCAGAGGTATTGATTTGGTATGGGAACATGGGGGACTTTGTGACCACGACCTATTTAACGTGCCCCAGTCACCATTAGTGAACACGACGGTCTTTAGCCAGGTCGAAGCGCCGATCTCACAATCATCAGAATTGCAGGCTCCGACGAGGACAGAACCCACAACCCTTCTGATGCGAGCCCGACGCTCTACTGACTGAGCTACCGCGGCTCATGTAAGTAATATTCTTAGCGTTATTGCTGTGTTCGGAAATGTTGAAATTAAGTCATTAGTAAAAATATGTTGTAATAGGGTTTGTAGATCATGTCTGTTTCACTACTAGAATCGACTTTTAGCTTCAGATTTAAATCTTTACAATGTTTCATTAATTCATCATTGGAGTAATTAAACAAGTTATTGCTGAAAATGCCAAATACGTCGGTAAATGTTTTTTAACTCCTCCATTCTACACTTTAAAGAAGATAATGTCTGATCTAGGATTCTGAAAAAAAAACCTACTTAGTATTTGATTTTGGGGTCTAGTAAAATTTCATCGCTGTGTTCATATTGAAATTGTGTTGGTTTTCTTCTTGGACGAATTGTGTTTATTGGTGGGAAATCTGTTTCTACAATGAGTTCGTGAGACACATTGGTAGCTTCTTCTAACACCCTTTCAAAGTGTTCATCCGTAAAATATACTGTGAACTTATGAATCAACTTATTTAACAACTTTATGCAGATTTGAGTACTTATTTTGCGGTTTTGCATCATTTTACTCAAATTATTAATTTAGTTTAAAATATTGAACCAAATTACAACCGAGCATATAAATCTATAATTTTGAATGTTGAAGGCAAACGAATGAGCTGTGTGAGATATACAATCCCATTCCGACGAATTATCAGATATTTCCAGCAAAGCATCACATATTTTTTCGAGGTGATACCGTAATGGTTTGACTGCAATGATTCTGATAGATCATCGAATAGCACTTAAAGCTTTTAATTTGAAATCTGGTAAATGTTTGCAAATTATCGACCACCTTTTTGTAGACGATGAAAATAAAACGTAAATTTCTTGAATTATATATATTTTTTTAATATAGTTTCGTACGTAATATTTGCTGCATCATTGAATACCAAATTGAGACACACCAGCATGGAGCGTAAAATGCAAGATTACTGATTTCCAAATTATTATTATTATTTTTTTTTTGCAATCCATTGTGTTTTCTATTGCGCTCCTGAAAGTTTTTTTCCTTTTCTGCGATTCCTGAAATTTTTCGTAAACTTTAAGTATATTTTTAATTTTTAGTACAACTAAAAGGTTTTTTCCCTTGCTCGCCTCCGCTTGAGTAAAATCAGGATTATACGATTTATTAAGATAGTTTCTCCGTCACAGGGGATTGACTGTGCAAAAGTAGTTTGGGTTTGAGAAGCAAACCAAATTATATCTGCAAAATGAGTGTGGGATTGCGTGCGTAGGCGAACAGGGCGCGTAGGCGAGCAGGGCGCGGAGGTTTCGCCGTTGCAGGAGATTGTCTCTGTGAAAGGAGTTTTGGTTTGCGTAGCAAACCAAATGGGATTGTGTGCAATCCCCGGGGGATGGTGAGCAGGGGGCGAAGCCCCATAGTCTCCATATTAAAAAAAAGTTGCCGGAGCTGCAGGATTGAAAACTGTGTTCTTTAGCTCAATTCTTAGACGGTTTCCCGAAAAAGTACAGATCAGAAAATTAAAAAATTGACATGGTTTGTTCAAAATTGTGTAGGGAAAGATTTTTTCCGATGCAACTATTAGTTTAAGGTTTATTAGGTGTCAAAGTTGAAAGAGCGAAATTTCTAATGCGAGTGAGCTAAACATATACACATTTTTTAGTCTTCAGCCGTGAGTTTGAGTTCAGACGTTTTAAAAGAGTACCTCTAAACGTGAATTTTTGCGGGGGTTGGCGAGCGTAAGCGATCAGGTGGCGGATCCCCCTAATACTATACAAAAAATAGTAATTGCGCGCCGGTCAGATTTTTTCCTCCATGTGATGACATTTCTTATGCTATAGTTGCGGTGGGTATTATGACAATGACTTTGAATATTACGTGACCGATCGCTAGATTTGCCGCCCCCTCTGGACGTGCCGCCCGCTTATGGCGGGCTTGTATCCGGGCATACAGTTAAAACGTCAAAGACAAAAAGCAAAACATTGAGCATAAAGGGGATGGTAGATAGTTGAATTTATGTCACCCTGGAACTACACCAGGGCTCGAAATACCCGGGTGCACTGTGCACATGAAAGTAAAACTGTGCACCTAATTTTTTTCCCGCTAGGTGCATGCGATGCACCTAAAGTTAAAAAAAAGGGGGGGGGGGGGATATGTTATTTTGATGTTTGAACAAAATATTAGTATCGACCTCTCTCGCTCTAAAGGAACGTAATTAAAGTTCCTAAATGCACACTATGCGAAAACAAAATCGCTGGGCCTTAACGGGTTTATACAGGAGGAAGATTTACTTTTGTCACTGCCACCAGAACTTTCCGATGTCGAAACATTTTCCAGATGACTCTGTTAAAACGACTGTCGCGACAGCCGTAAGCCGGAGAAGCGAGAATTTAGAATTTTAAATATGTTCATTTACTATCTACTACGAACCTAAATAAACATACCCAACTAATACAGCAGTTTACAATACATTAATACTCTTATATTATGTTTTTTTTATAAATGTGTACCTAAAACATAACCTGTGCACCTAATTTAAAAGCTTAGGTGCACAAGGTGCACCTGTATTAAAAAATCTATTTCGAGGCCTGAACTACACAAATGGCGATTGGCTACAGTCCTTTAGGGAAAGATCAGAGGACAACACCTCGTAAGTGTTAAACACTGCAAATGACAAGACCGAACCCAGAGCTGGCACTCCAAACTTTCACACCAAGCCAATGCGAGGACGGTAAGAGGCCGCGAGATTTAACATGCACAAGCCTTACAGGACAATATTAAGTTGGCCAGAGTATTGCACTCGCTATCTTCCAATTGCTATTTCGAGACTCTCCAACTGGACCAAAGCGGTTTGTGTACAAAAGAGCAATCTCACTCAACATTAAATGTCTGCGTAAGTGGGTCCCTAGACCATCAATCGATTGACGCGATTGTCAATCGATTGACGTACATTGATAGAAATTTTGATACTAGCGCCTCAGCGTACAGCGTAAGTGTCCGACAAGTTGACTGATTGGCTCCTCGTATATATGTTGTATGGTTGTTGTTAGTAGTATTTCTCGCCAACTTATAATAAGGGGAGGCAAAAATGAACTCTTCTTTTAAAGAGCTTCTCTTGGTGAAGTAACGATGGCCAAATGGCTAAAGTCACTTACCATCAGATTGGCGTTAGCGGCGGAGGATGACTTCACGAGTTCGAACCCAACTGGCGGAAATATTTTTAGATCATCCAAATTATTTTAAAACAATTCCAATTTAATTCCTTTTGATTCTAAATTACTTTTCCTAATTTTTAATATCCTTTTTTTATTTTTCCAAACTTCCGTTGATTTTACATAAATAATCGAAAAACCACTCCTGAACTCACTACCAGCTGATATTTTTCCGCTCCTCTGCCGTCCCCTTTGCTTTAGGATGATGGTGTCGTATCCATCCCTGGTTTAGGACCATTCTGATGTAACAAAAAGCATACATAAAACACTAACTTATATAATTATTAACTTATATAATAAAAGGATACAATTTTCGGTTCAAAATGTTAAAACCTTTCGAAAACCGTTCCTATCAGTCAAAGAGATCTGCGCCAAAACGTAGATAAATAGCCAAATGAAACACCTTTACGTCTCAGGCACATGATCATACCAGCCAATCAGAGTCAACTTGTCGGACACTTACGCTGTACGCTGAGGCGCTTGTAATTTTGATTGATGGACATTGACGGGCGCCAATGCCGGCGCCGATTGATCGTTTAAAATACGCAACTGTCAATCGTTCGGGCAGTACGGCTATTTTAATCTCTAAATCAAAGTTATCTTCGTGATCGTTAAAGTTAGAGTAAAAATTTCAACGGTTTTAAAATCTGCGGAAAATTTTACACCAGATAGATACCTTAAATGTAAATTTCTGTTAATAAATAAGTTTTCAGTTGAAACTTATAATTTCGCAATACGAATTTAAGTAATGCGAATGTGTCAAAGTACAACTTCGCAAAAAATATGTATACAAATTTTATTTAAGGAATAACAGAAATACTAGCACTAGGATTTTTACCAAGGACTAACAAAAATACTAGTTTAGATGAAAAATATTAAATAAAATTGCAGGTCTTTTTATACATATTAATACGAAATAATTAAAAAATTAATGAGTTACTATAAAAATTATTTCGATGTCATTGGCTTTATAACATCTAACAAATTCATCTGACGACAGACACAATGCTTTCTTTTTTTTAAGCAGAATTTCTTTGTTGCAAGCTAATATTTTTATTCCTTGCTTTGTAACTATAAAACGTGTTCATCGGTGGATTCTATGTTTTCTAATTTTTTTAAAACCTCTTTCAACTAGCTGAGACTTAGTGATCTGCCCGGGCCACACAGATAGTCTTCGATAGCCGTTCGGTTGGTTTTGAGTGCAGGTGATTTTTAACTGATTCTCTGAAAATCTGTCGACATAGAGGGATATGGGATTAAAATCGTTATTGTAATAAAGAACATAAGTTTTTTTTTTTTTTTTGTAAAATAAACACATACTAATTGTAAATTAGGCGAGCCCCACGAGAAGCGATTGTGTATGGGAAAGGAATTTGTAAAGCTTTTAATTACTTTGTATCGTGATTATCCGGAGTTATGAAAAGTTAAGTGAATATGTAAACAAAAATAAAATAAATATTGCTTTACAAAAAAATTGTTAATGTGTTAAAACAAAATAAATCAGATTATACTGAGGAAAAATAAAAACAGAAAAATAATATTAAGCGTATGATTCAGTATCTCGCAGAAAATTTAGTAAATGTTAGTGAGTGAAGCGGCTTCTCAGTTTATACCACTCTTAGGACCAGCGACTTTTCCTAATTTCTTTTGATTGCAGACAATCAAAATCAAGGCAAGAAATCCCAAATCTGAATTTGTAACAATTTTAAAACTCAAAAACGAAACACGTCACGCTCCTTTGAAAAACTTTGACCGAATGAGATTGACGGGTTGATTGAAACTATATTGAAACGCCTATCAATCGAAACCGTCAATCCCATCGACAATAAAATTGATCGTCTAGGGAGCCCTTTACACAGGTATGCCCGCTTCCGAAGTGAAAACAACTCCACTCTTTAAGTTACGGGCTATGACACGTCGAAATCTGAAACTCCGAGAGGTGATATTTAAAATTGCTCATTAAGATACAAACTAACTACAAGCTATATTATTTTTTAATCACAATTACAACTACTTTAACTTTTAGTTTGTCGGAAACAAATCGTTTTTAATTCGAAAAGCACAAGAGGAAAACCTGCTAATAGTAAAAAATGGAATTTTGTTACTCGATATCTGGCAGTGTCAAACAATACAACAAATGCTTTTTTCTTTATTCCATTTCGATTTCTGAGTTTGTGCATCGAAGTTAACCTTTCCGCTCCGGCAGGTAAACAATTGTTACCACTAATATTTCGTGTACATCAGCGGCATGGTATAAATCTGTGTACTGTGGATGTTATTCCCCCCTTTAAGTGACCGCTCACCATTTACGAGCTGTCAGCGACTGACCTTCTAGTCTCCCTCCTTTTGTTCGGTGCCTCCTACCCTGCCAACAGTGAGGTTGTGAACGCTTTGGGAAAAGCAGAAAGTCGCACCGGTGATATCTCTTCTCGCGCCAAACGATAGGCCACAATACTATGAAAGGAAATTGCCAGTCATAAATGCCACTCACGACCCAATCGCTCAAGTTTGGTAATTAGTAAAGCAACTTTTTGCAACAAATGCAACTTTTTTCACACGTTCTACACTGCATGTAAAGTACTAAAACCAAAATTCCACCTGAATGGGGTGTATTGTAAGTGAGTTATAACCGCAACATAACTGCAGCTTTCTGCATAAATGCAACTTTTTTTAAATTAAGCTTAAAATTAATTAATATGAAATTACTATTTCACTTTTTGCCCTCTGAACACCTTTCCAAGGGTTGACCCTTGGAAAGGTGTTCGTCCTAACAGACGAAAGTGAAATAAATGGCAAGAAGTACTTTAACATTGGTTGGCACTCTTGATAATCCAGAGGAAACTTGCGTAATCGAAAGCAGAGTTTGCGAGGCGAGTGTCGATCATCAATATATTGTTCGCCTTGTAGATGACGTTTTAAAATCTCTGAATGTTGAGCGAAAGGATTTTGCGCTTCTGCTATCTGATACAGCACATTATATGACTCCGGCTGGCGCAGTTTTTCAATGTTAAAGAAATTACAAGTTAAGAATCGACCATTCAACGTTCTTCTGTTTTCAATAATGAATAATACTGTTGTGCACAACAAAAATTGTCAATATATTTCGAATGTTTTCATTTTTTATGAATAATTTATTTTAGATTTTAGTGTATCAAAAATAAATGCAACTTTATTTCCATAAATGCAACTTCAGGAAATGATAAATGCAACAAAAAAGTTACTCTAGTAATTAGGTAAGGGGGCTTGGAGAGTCAGGCCAAAGAACTGTACTGTTAGATGATTGAAAAATCTAAGTGCTGCAGCGTAAAGGTAAAGACAACAAAATGCAATTTGAGCCATTCTAGATATTGAAAATACGTGCATGTTTCAAACTACCTATTATAAAAATCAGTCACTTGTGTGAGCAAAAGTGTCAGTATTTTCAGAGGACCTGTGCTGTTAAATAATACATACCATTCGGTTTTTTAAGCATCAGCTAGAATAACTAAGTGCAATATTGTTGGGTTTTTTAAATCATATTTTATTCTCACAGATAAAAACAAACTTCATAATATGTACATACAAAGAAATTTTGTTTATATTGATACAAGACAGAAACACGATTGACTTTTCTTCATCAATTTTTAGTGCATAGCAGGTAAAAATGTAAAAGAATATATCAATATTGCAACTCACAGGTCGTATTACATCTCACAATAAGTATCTGCAATATACAAGCCTCTACTGAAACTGCCAAAATAATTTTTAATGTCAAAATAAACACAATTATAATCAGCCTCTAATTGGTCAGCATCACAGACTAAACTTGTTGCGGTTAGAGTGATTCATGTATGAAGAGCTAGGAAATTGAACATATTTACCCTAAGGTTACCTATTAGTTAGACCCTATTACTTACTGCAACATTGCGTACAAAGTAACAACACTACAACATCATTAATTCTACCTGTTTTTTAAATAAAACTGCAGATACAATTTTTCTTTAAGATCAATTCAAAGGATGGGATCTTAAGATGGACAAATATTTCTTTTTTACTTGCACAAATTAAGAAAAATTATCATTCAAAGAGTACTTCGAAACAATCTCGGGAAAGATTCTTTACTCATTATTTGCAGAACTTTACGTGTATCCACATACATTCTATTTTAAAATAAAATGTATAAACAAATAAAACATTATTTAATAACCTTCCAAAATACCTAATAGCATCCCATAATCCTGTCGACTGCCATAGATATAAAGCAAATGAAATGACATTTTTCTAAACCGTTAACAAATAAAGGAGAGAGAACTCGTGTTAAATTTAATCTTAGCTCTTCATATTCAGCATGAATCAGTTCGATATGCGGTTGCACATCCGAAGAGGTAGGAAACGAGACTCGACTGATACATAATGTATGATAAACTACATACATAAACATAGTACATACAAATAAATATTCACCAATTCAAACATCAAATTTGAGAATACTGAAACATTTGAGCTTTTTAAATTGCCTTGGCACCATAAATATCCTTCAAACATTATATTCAGTTGCCATGGAACAGACAATAATACAATGAATGGATGCCTCTTCGGCTTCCGAAGTATAATTACATATAATAACGCTGAATTTCTGTGCTGCATATACATTTGTGCTTTTAACGACATGTCACAAAAAGAAATTAATTTAGAACAATGTATACTTCGAAACAGTAATTCTTAAGGTGAAATCGGTATTAAAAGGTAACCAGGTTGTTGCTAATATGCTTACATCCTTCTCCAATTAGCGTATAATATTTGAAGAAAGATGTGCTTAATTCCGATAAATAAACATTCAATTTTATTAGTTATAGCTATTTCTGAAACTTTTGACTCCGCACTAGACGTGTTTATTTTAGCAAAATACCAAATAGGTATATGCTTTTCAATGATTCAAAAGTCCATGCATAGCAATTTCAATAGTATATAAAAACAAATTATAACAAGAACAATCCAATAATTATAATTGATTCCATATTTAAATTGAGATTAAGACATGTTTTAATTATTATCTAGTATATATCGGTAGACAACAGTACCATCACAACATTGAATAAAACATAATGTGCACTTTTTTTAATGTTTAGTTCATTAACATTTAGTTGATAACTTTGGTAACCTTAATATATGCTAGCTAGATACCACTTTTACATGTAACTGATGCAGAAAACAGTTTGTGCCGGGAAAACATCATTAGAAATAAAAAATATAAAGCATAGTTTAATGAAAAAAGCAAATAAAAATATCAAAACATATTGAATTTACATTTATTTGATAATAACATTCAGAAAAAAATTAAAGATTCATAAAAAAAAAGGCTTTAGTTGCAAAAGAATCAACTTACAAAAGTTTAAATTCACTAAAAAAATCTATCAATTATTCATAACGTAAGTCCTAAAGCAAAATACGATACACCAAAGTATCATAAACTGATTTTTAAAAGTACAATGTAATGCTTAGTTTTCACAATTTGTAATTTATGCAAAATAAGTATTTCACTTAGAATTTAAGAAAGTAGGTCTTGTACCATGAATACCTAATTTCAACCTGGCATACTTAAAAGATTTCGTAAATAGATATTTGAGCTATACTGTTTTTTTTATGTACAAATATTAAATTAATCCTTTTAAAACTCAGTAGAGATCAACTCCCAACTCTGATTTCTTTAACACAGTGGCAATTTTTTTTTAAATCTGTGGGCATCAATATAAATAGAATATACCAGGTGAATCTTGATAAACATAAATATCAATATTTTTGTCACTGAAATTATTTCATAAGTAGAAAATTATGTTAATTTTATTAGAAAAATGCCAAAACATGCACAAATATTAATAATCAGAGAGAAATTAAGAGATGAGTGATTAGAAAAATAGTTAAAATCATCTTGCTTAAATGGAAATATGCATATGAAGTAAATTTTGATAGTGTGTTGTTGAAAAAACTTCAGAATTCATGAAATTTTTGGTAACTATCAAAATATGAAAACGTTTGC
The DNA here is from genome assembly GCA_947359465.1 of Metellina segmentata. NCBI lineage: Eukaryota > Metazoa > Arthropoda > Arachnida > Araneae > Tetragnathidae > Metellina > Metellina segmentata. Next base: position 29,468,029 of record OX375875.1, on the reverse strand, counting down.
TCACAAAAAAACAGGCATTGAAAAATATAATTAATCCAAATGAAATAATCCTAGTGACAAAAACCGAAGCACATTCTAACTCATCATATTGAAATAAATAAATCATACATCACCTAATGAACAAATTTGATGGGATACAAAAAAGTCACTAACGCAATCCTTCAGCATTAATTTAGAAACTATAAACTAAGAGTATCTCATATTTGTTTGATGTTACATGTCTTTCAAGATGGTAATGTGCTTATAGTCCTTTCATTAGAAAGTGCTCCACGTTTGGAATCAACAAATACTACTTGCTCCCTACAATGATTTTTAAAGTTAAAAGTCTTCCTTCACTCACACTTAGAAACCATTCAAAAGACGAGTGACTTCACAGGGATATGTGATGAGAAAACATAATTAAAAACATGATTTTTTAAACACATAAGACAAGATTAATGCTGGATATGCTCAACAGATGATTAGACATGCTCCCGAGAACACTTTACTATAACGTAAAGTTCTTTGAAAAGCATTATTTGGGAAGACGAGTTAACTTCAGTTATACAAACCTATCTAAAAACTGTAGATAGGAATAAAATGTAAAATGACAATATAAAAAAGAGGTGGGGTTATGATATGAGTACTTCAAGAGATTTATAAATTTAGCAATGATTATTTTATAATGGTCCTAGTGCATTCAGTATAAAACTGTTTGATGGCTAAAAAAACAATGTATAATAAGCAGATTTTAAAAATTAAGTATACATTTTGAGAAAAACTGTAAATGCTCAAGTAATGTGCAAAAAAATAAGCTTAGTGGGAAAATGCTATACTTGAAAGCCTAATATAATATAGCTTTTAAAACCAAAGAAATATCACTAAATTATAGAGATATGTATAACGGCAAACACTTTGAATTAAATGCATACTTAACATCCATCCACATTACATATAAAACCCACGTTTGACTCTTCAACACTTAAAATAAAAATCTGAACAAGGGCATGTACATGCACTCAAAATCAATCTTAATATAACAAATGTGGAGTATGTACATAACTATACGTATTATACAAAACATAAGAAGTAGGACTGATGATAATATTCAATTATAAAATAGATTTCATTCCCCTAATTTAAAATAATTTACATCTTTGGTAAAAATATGTACAAATATTTTTTTTTTGTAAAAAGTTCCTAAATGTTACAAAACCCATAAAACTTTAGATCTAAATCAAGTATCATAAAATATGACACACATTTTCAACATCTCACGGCATTAAGTCTCATTCTTTTCCAGTCTAAGCTCAGAAACTATACGTACATATGGCAATGAACCATTGTTCCTTACATTTCATCAAGACCCTCCTCTTCAAACACAATCCCTAATCAATACTTTCTAAACTTTAGGATACATAAATATACTTTACTGAATTTACCACCATGGAAAAGATTTTGTAAATATACTTTAACCCTATAATCTAATTGTTTTTCTTCATGAGTAAACATTGTTGTTAACCATTAGAAACGATTGCACTGCAATCTTCAGATTTCATTGCTGAGTCCTCGCTAGTTTTGCTCCTTGTAACAGATGGAGCGAAGACCAGGAACTTAACATGAATATGCTAGGTTGATGTTAAAATTTCAGATTATAGACATTCTTCTTAATATAATTTAAACTTAAATCCCATTAACTAATTATTAAACCTCTGAATATCAAAGAAAAGCTGACATATTTTACACCCCACCCCCCATCCCCTAAGATTAACAATTAACTTCAACTATTTTATTCTAGATGCATGTTTAATTCCCTTTTTTTAAATATCAAGCATTAATCAAAATTTCCCTTTTTTACTAGCCTTTTATGTTGAAATGTTAGATATTTAATGAAAATGAAAAACTAATAAGTTATTCCAAACCATGGTTAAGCATTGAAGTAAAAATTACATTGTGAATATCTATAGAATATTTCAACAATACATAAGATTTTCTTTCTTTCAGATGGGCACTATTAAGTTAATTTTTAAATGCTCTTTTAAGCTTACTTAACAATTTAAATAAACATTTTTTAAATTTCAAATGTAAGATTACATTGTTTTATAATTTATGAAATATATTTTATCCAAACTGAACAATTCAAATTTGCAAGCTATTCCTGGATAATTTTTGAGTTGTCGGATGTATCTTTTCTCTTTAATCGGACTAGATGGTCAGGAACACTAATGTTTAATGAAAATAGTAGTTGAGAAAAGTACTTTTTAATAAAATAATCGAGCACGAAATTTTAACTGATTTAGCAGAATTATTCACAGACAAATTGTCACAAATACACTCCATCACATCTATCTATCCAAGGTAAGAATTTTTTAAATTTCCCGATTTAAAAAAATTTAGGAAACTAAATGATACAGGTTCCATAATAAGTGGGGAAGCTATCACAACTGCAGTCAATTTAACATGCCGGCACAGAGCCACAATTTTTCTAAAAATATACGATGATGGAAATACATCACAGGAAATCATCAAACTCAAATACTCGCTGAACAAAAGATTTGCTTAAATAAAAAGAAATCAAATGCACAATGATTTGAACGCATCCCTTCTTCTGTACATGTTTTGATTTAAATATAATACAAATAGGTTACTTTCACAAACATATAAATCACAATTCGAATGCTAAAGTCAATCAGTATCTTTGGTGAGAACACAAACTCTTGTGTCGAAAATGATCACACTTATTAAGGTATATGTGGGTCACAGTAGTATCTTCTTTCACAATATTGCACCCTTGTACATTGGTGACAACAGCAAATACCTCACATTGGACATTGAAAAATGAGATTCGTTACATCTAATACAGTCCACCTGTAAGAAAAGGAGACACGAATTTTACAAATAGATTTTTTTTTAAATCATTACATTGACCCACAAATTAAAACTTTTCCAAAAAGTATTGGGTCACATGGAAAGTTCTGCGCATTTTCAAATCCAAGCTAGATTTCTTATTATTTTGCTAAAGCTGACAAGGAGTGACCGTGATTGAAGCAAATGTTTAAATTCGGTCTTTTCTGCTTACACTGCATAATTATACCATGTGTTGTGGCATCTATATATATAATTCTCTTACGTGGCACGCAAAAAAGACGTTATTTGTAATCGTGTTTTGGCAACACTGTACGATTGTTTGTTTATCGCGAAGTCTTGCGCATCGATTGAATTTATAGCGTTATCGGATGAAATTTTATTGAAAAAAAAAGAGGAAATTTTAATGAGCTGTTGCAGTTAGTTTATAATAGAAATCAAAGAAAGCGGAGGATATTTTCAGGGCCATTTAAAAAACGGTCCTTATCAGGGCCAACAATTATAGTTCAACAAGACGCTTGCACTACAACTTTCGGCAACAAACTCAATGAAAAAGTGTGGGTCGTTTGAGTGCTGGGAAAATGTACACACAAATAACATGCTGGGTATTCAATTTCCAAAGCAACGCTCACATTTCGAGTCAAAATTTGCACAAAGTTTTCATTTGAATTCTGATTTTAGAGATACCGTACATATTTTTTCTGTAATACAGCAAATTTAGACTTGAAAAACATTTTTTTGGTAACATATTTTGTAAACAATCCCTTCTGCTAGGACACATGTCTTCATTGAGGCGAGCGAAGCGAGCATAGGTTCACGCAGCGAACCAATGAGGATTGCGAAGCAATCCTCCGGGGGTTGGCGAGCGTTAGCGAGCAGGGGGCAGGCCCCCTAGTAATTTTTATTTCACTGCAGCGCGCAGAATGGAGAACCAGAAAGCTCATTTTCGTCATACTATGCTCTTTTATTTTAAGAAAGGAAAAAATGTAAGTCAGACTGTTCATAAAATGTATACTGTGCTCGTACATAAAATGTATACAGGGCTCGAAATACCCGGGAGCACAGGAGCACTGTGCACATGAAAATAAAATTGTGCACGTAATTTTTTTCCAATCGTGCACCTATCGGGAAAAAACTTGAAAACTTGAAACTCCCTTGAACAAATTATTAGTATCTACCTCTCGCTCTAAAGGAAAGTAATTGAAATTCCTAAATACACACCATGCGAAAACAAAGTCGCTGGGTCGTAACGGGTTTATACAGGAGGAATGTTTATTTGTGTCATCGCTACCAGAACTTTCCGATGATCGAAACATTTTCCAACTAGCTCTGTTGAAGCGACTGTCGCAACAGCCGTGCGCCGGAGAAGGGAGAATTTAGATGTTTAAATATTTTTATTTACTATATCTACTACTAACCAATATAAACATACTATAAAGTAGTAATAAAGTAACTAATAAAGTAGTTTCTCTCTATATTAAAAAAAAGTTGTCGCCGCCGTTAAAGGACTGAAAACTGTGTTGTTTAGCTCGATTCATAGACAGTTTCCCGAGAAAGTACGGATCAGAAAATTACGAAATTAACATGGTTTGTTATTCATTGTGCTCCCTGGACAATTTTGAAGATAGTTTCAGATGCGGCTATTAGTTTAGAGTTTAATAAGTGTCAAAGTTGAAAAAGCGAAATTTCTACAGGGGATTGGCGAGCGTAAGCAAGCAGGGGGCGGAAAACCCTAGTATATTACATTAATGTTCTTATATTACGATTTTTTTTAAAGGGACACTTAAAATATAACCTGTGCACTTAATTTAAAAACTTAGATGCACAAGGTGCACCTGTATTAAAAAATATATTTCGAGGCCTGCTGTATATGGACATAGTTCTGTTTCTGAGGCCACAGTTCAAAGGTGGTTTATATATTTAAGCGTGGAAATTTCAGCCTCGAAGATGATGCCCGCTCTGGACGACCATCCTCTGTAAACGGCTTTCTGTATGGCGGGACTACAAAGAAATTGTTAACTATGAATTGTCGCCACAAAATCAGGCAATAAATTCAGAAAAAAACAGTTCTCCAATAGCAACGTTAAAAGCAAAAATCAAAGCAAAGCGGCCAGAACTGACCAATCGTCGAGGAGTTTTCTTCCAGCATGACAATACGTGGCCAGGCATTTCACTGAATGTCAGACAAAGACCTATTGAGTGTGGCTGAAATGTTTTGTGTCACCCCCATATTCACCAGACCTTGTACCTCATATTTCACCTCTCTTCAGGTCACTTCAAAATTCTCTGAACGGCCTGGAGTTCAATTCTTTGGAGACTGTCAAATAGCACCTCGACAACTTCTTTACAAATAAGCCTAATTATATATTTTTTAAATAAAGAATTTTCCAGCTGCAGGAAAGATGGAACAAAATTGTGCTTATATGATTCAATAAACTTTATGTTTTTGTACTACTTCATTGAAATGTATCTTAAAAAAACTTGCAGAATTTTCCGGACGACCCAATACTTTTTGCATTTTCACTGTTTTTTAGGAAGCTGATTAGAATACTTGTCGAAAACGGCCTCCTTAGTACATAACTTCTTGTTAGTTAACTTTAAGCGGTGTTGTCGTCACACTTTGTTTTTGATTGTTATAATATATAAGAGTTGGTGCTTTTAATTTCAACTCTCTCTTCCCACGCCACACCCAATCCATCTGTATCACTAAGTTCAATCCTTATTAAAATTACTTTAAGTTTATAGCAGACTTGTCAATCACTTGGATTCTTTGTGATTAATTTTTTTATGTGAAATACACAGGCAAGCTCAGTCCAGATTCGAATTTGGAGCAAATTCGGAGAAGAAAGGGTAAGTGAAAACTTACCTTTCTCCTATAGTTTTTGAATTAATCTTGGAAAATTAATCAATACTAATATCAACTGCATTTAACACATGATTTATCCTGATTCCTAGTTCTGCATTTTATGTAATATGTTAAGTCCCACAAAGTTGATGATATTCATCTTTCGATTTTAAATTATAACTTATTCACACTGAACAAAGACATACAAAAAAACATGTTAGGTTCTTTGACATAATTTTTCCTCCTTCTGTTCTAAACTGAATGCTTAAGTAACTGATATCTGTTGATTAGAAGAATCAATAAGTAAATATGAGTGAGAAATCCACAGAACTCTCATGTCAATTTTCTCAACTAGAATGCATTTGAATAAGCCTTGTTAATATGACTTTTACAGTACATAAACTGTATTATCCAATGTGAAACTTAGAGCAGGCAACTGTTCAAGTACAGTTTGAAGATGCAAAAAAGGGTCAAGAACACTGTTTTCCAAATTATGTTACCTGGGAATATTTAATGCAAAAATATTTAAGTGTCCAAGGTTATTTATTAATTTTAGTGCTCCTTTCAATGCTTTATCTATGAGTGCAGCATCAAGATTTAAAAAAAAAACTTAATTCCCAAAATAAAATACATTTAGATCTAAGTAAATAATCAATAGTATGTTAAGGCAAATTACATTTGGAATACTTACACACATCTACCACGAAACACAACATGGAATGTGACATCTATTCTGGTAATCTTCTTACATGAGATCCACATGGACCTAGAAAATTAAATTTAAAGGGTAAGACGAAAAAATAAAAACAATATTTCACCAGACAAGACAAAAGACTTTCCAAAAATGAAACTCAGCTTAAGAAATTAACATATCTAAACCTATAAAATACTAACACATACAAAACACTGTAAATCTTGGTTAAAATAAATTTTAAAATTTAAGTTTCGTATTTCCCATCACATGAACTAAAATTGGTTAAATTTCATGCATAAAGTAAAAATGAAAGTAATCTAATGTAGCAATAAAAAAAATTTCTGTGTAACTTCAACATAAGTATTATGGTATGTTTTCTTTTCTTACCTCCCATGTCTGTATATATACAAATGTATTTAAAGTATTACATTACCTAAAATTGTACTATTCCTTTAATACCTATGTAGTAGTATTCACAAATCTAGCACAATAGTAGTAGCAAATCTGAAATCTACACTTAAAATTTAAATTTTAGTTTCTCATTTCTATTAAGATTAGCAATTCCATTTGAAGTGTTGGGTATTTAATAAAAAAATCAGACACAGCATTGAACATCAATTAGTATTCATTTTCAACATACCCATCTGTTTTATATCCTGATTCTTTATTAATCATTACAAGCAATAGTGCATAAAATTTACATTGCTTCTTGCCAATTTAGACACTATGCATCTTTCATGAACAACGGTAACACCACAATTTATCACTCATTTGACTACACATTGCTTTTCACTTGATGCTGTAATAGCAACAATTTTGCGATTGGAAAAAGTATTTAAAAGTTTTGAAACTTCAAAATCAAAGTTCGGTTTCATTTTCAAATTTCCAATAGCAACAAGCAATAAAGGAAATGAATTCCAAACAAATCGCAAAGCAATTAAGAAAAGATGACTGTGCATTCTTCAAGAGAATGGCTATGAACTATTACATATTTAAAATATTTTATTAAGCAGGCACTCCTCACGTAACGATCGAGTTCCATCGCTATGACGACGCAGCTAAGGGTTAAGCCTAATTTAGTTTACTTATTCTAAATAAAGAGGCATAAAGGAACTATTAATCGTTAGTGTGATTTATGGGACTATCCAGAACTTTGTCATCACTGACTGATCATAACGGGAAATGAAAGGGGTAGGGTAAGTAAGGTTCACAAATTACCAACAGAAAAATATAACGAGAGCATTCCAACGCCCAACTTGACAAGTTCAACACAGGCTGCATCAGCCAGCATCATCGGTACAGGTTAGGTGTGAAACCCTGCATTTGATTACATGTATCCAGGGCCAAAGTTGAGGACACCAGCTTTACCAAGTTCAAGAGTCGCTCAGTTTGTTGCAATGCCAAAGAGGATTCCCTAGATTCAGACTTAGAAAGAAAGTGAATTCCCCAAGCTGGAGAAACAGTCGTAAATCCAAGCAGTTGCACTTAATGTTTTTAACTAACCAACTTTAATTTTGCATTAGATAGAAAGTTCAATTTCCAATTTTGTGATCAACTCAGCATGTAAAGACCAGCAACAATGCAATATTAAAGTGAAAACATTAATTTAAGCCTCTTTGTATCCATCTCACGAGTAGGTTTTCGGTGACCCACGTTATAGCGTTTCCCCTCGGCCTATTGCTTTTGTATCTTGTCTTCCAAGCAGACCAATGTATCAAGCGTTAACTGTATTCAAATGAAAATATAGTACTTTGAAATCCTGCATACCAGATGCATGCCTCTTTAGATGAGGAGGTGAATTGGTAGAGCCAGCAGAACTGTTGCTGTGGCTGTCAAAACTAGCAGAGCCATGTCCCGAGTCTGTGTCACAATGCTGCAAATGAAGACTTTCAGATGATGTCACAGATCCTACAAGTAAGAGAGTATGTTTACAGAAACCCTATTTAGTGATACCAACAGTTTATAAATACATAAAAAAACATTTGTTCCCTTGATGTCCAGGTGGCTGACAAGAGTAGATTTTTGAACCACTTTGCATTACCCAACCATGGTGAGTGGGGAAGGATTTGCATTACACCTTACATCCATACCACATTCAAGTGACAACCCTTTTATCGAGGGGCCTCAAATTCCTTCCAGATAGACAAAGAACAGTGCCTTAAGCCGGATTTGAACCAGGAACATTTCGATCCAGAAGATCGGCACCCTGGTCACTAGACCAATTGGTCGGTATTAATATTTAAGATAAAAACTACATAAAAACACATAAGATAAAAACAAGAAAAGTTACAATTCTGAATGTTCTAATACAACAAATACTTAGCACTATTAAGCACCTAATTTTACAAATACAGGGTTCCCACTCTTTTTTTCTAACTAAAAATAAGGACTTTCTAAGCATTTTCTAGGACAAAATAAGGACTTTATAAGGACTTGCATAAAACAGTATAGAAACCGTATTACACAATGTATTGACCAAATGGGGATGCTCTTACAGATTAGTTAATCTTATAAGAACAGTAGTATGTAAAAAATTTAATATTCAAGTCTATTTTCTAAAAATTATACACTAATAATGCCACAAGGAATTGAGATTTTTCAAAATAAGCAGTCTGATTTTTACAAAATTCAGCAATTAATATGTGGGCATTTACGTTTACACGTATCTCTACTTTTTTTAAAGGAAGTGTTTGTCTGTTTGTTTCTTGCCTGCAAAGTCCTGACGAATCTATGGCACTTACAGCAATGAGATTTGGCACACAGGTAGTCCAAATTTCTTCCAATTTTAGGGTCGAGGCGAAATTTAAAATTCAATCTAGAACATTTTGAAATGAATTTAATAGTTTTTTTCCACCATTCTTCATTCTACTGCTAAAAAGAGGTCGGAAATATTGTAAAAAAATATCGTCATTTGAAAACTGAATTTTGTTTTCAAAGGAAAATAAGCACTTTCTAAGGACTATTGATGCAAAATAAGCACTTCTAAGGGCCCTTAGAAATGCAAGGTCAAAATAAGGATTTATAAGCACTTTCTAAGCACCCGTGGGAACCCTAAAATACAGGGTGGCAACAAAATCCCCAAAAAAAGTTCCCTGATAGTGCGACAAAAATTTCCCTGATTTTACAATTCCCTTAATAAATGCTGTGATTGGCATCGATATACAGTATCCACACATTATTTTTAAATATTTAGCGTCAGATGGGGTAAAGGATAATTATCCACAAATAATTTGTATTTTTTACCTTAATATATTTTAATTGTTTTTGTAAAGGTGGGAACCCTTAAATGGAACTCTTACAATAGTAATTGAAAAAACTGGAGATTAATGCAAAATATTTTGATTACGAACTTATTACATCTGATGCTACATTATCATACTACACACCTCGTTTCCCTGATCTGAGCATCCAACTTTTCAGTGGGGCTATTTAATGAACAAAGTTAATGAAAATAATCACCAAACAATAGATTATCTGAAAATTGCCATTACTCAAAGGATACCAGTCACTCCCAAGATCTTGAAACATGTTTCCAAAAATATGCGCAAACAACTTCAGCTTTGCCTCCAAGAAAAAGGTGGAAATTTTAAACATTTATTATAAATGTAAGTTCAAAATTTTTTTTTCCAGCGTTAAGTTAAAGGTGCTCAAAACCATTGGCATAAAAATAATTGTTTTGAAGTTTGTTGTTTTTGTAAAATAAATTCACAAATTGTCAGAATGGGAACTTTTGGGACACCCTGTACATAATGGTGAAGCTGACCTGCTTAAAGACTAACCTGATGTCATTGATTTCTTAATCGAAGCTGCAGCAAAACTTGTGACACTAGAGCTCTCTGGATACAGATCCACTGGGACAGTGGGCATGCTCCCCATTTCTGCTGCGAAACTCGGTCGAGGGTCGTGAAATCGACGACCGGTGACGGGTGACAAGGACGGGGATCCCGAAACAGGAGGACGCAATGGCTGGTGGGGTCGTACTTTGTTTGGATCAGACAAAGCAAGAAGCTTCCTGACTGCTTGAGGAGAGTCCGCTCCTATAAGACACAGGCAAATTAAAATCAAGCACGGAAGTAAAGAGTATTGGCAAACATTTTATAGTAATTGTCTTAACTACTTTCATTAAAACAGAATATTGAAGATAATAGAATTGCTAACAGAGAATATTTCTCTGAAAATGAAAATATTCTGAATGCTGTCCAAACATCAAATCTGGTAAATATTCAAGAACGTTTTATTTAAAACTTTATTTTTCAAGAAATTGCAATTTGCTTTCAGAGCCTTAAGCTTATTTCATCTATCATTTCAGAATATAGTTCCTATCATAAATTATCAATTATTAGTTTTTATTGAAAACCATGATATATTTTTCATATATTACTGATAATACTGCAACCATATTATGTCTAGAGATATAGGCAACACATAACATCCTATTTCAGCGTATAGTGGTGCAGCACACACATTAAACTTATTGGTTGTGGATTTATTAAAAACACATGCTTTGAGTGAATGCAAAAACTACACATATCATCAAAGTAAATCATTCATACTTTGAGCAGCATTTTCAATATTCTTCAAAAGATCATTACCGAGCAATTTGCATCTCTCGGTGATATATTAAATGGTTATTATAGTCAACAAGAATTTATTCAAACGTAACATCAACAAACTAAAATAGTTGCAATTCAAACTCAACAAGAAATTGTAATAATTTAAACATAAATTTGAGAGTACCTATTATTTGATACATTAAAAAAATATGCAACACAACAATCAATAGCGAAATTATAAAACTATAGTAAGTTAGAAAAATAGATAAACTCTTATTTTTTTTTAATTGGATTTTTTATTTACAAGAGAAATGTTTATTTAGAAATAAGACTTTGTCAAACAACATTTAATGCACCACCCCTCACACATACGACAAACTTTGGTTGGACCGAGTTTCGAACTCGCAACCCTCCAGTTGCTGATCCAAATCAGCTGCCATAGCATGTAATTGTTAGAAATTTGAAGCATAGTATCTTTACCGAATTTAGGGTTACTGGACTTTTTGAAATCTGAAGAACTGCTGTTGCTACTTGCTGCAGAAAGTGTGGGAGATGGCTGCCGCTTCCTAACTTGACATGCAGCAGCAGCTACAAAAAAAGCAACAGCATTAATACAGCTCCATTTAATATTTAACTGGAACTAAAACCAACAGAATAAGTAATACATTAAAGTCTGCAAGTGTAGAAATATTTAAAACAGCTACACACAGATCTACCAAAGACTGATTACAAATTACAAAAGCGAAAATGCAGTAAATGATGTCTAAAAAAAGAAAACTCAACATTCACAGAAAACATACTAAGTAAAACACAAATCTTAATTTAATATAGATCCAAAATCAAAAAAGAAGTCAATATAAGCCTAATAATAGTTCCAAATATTTGTATTAAAATAATGAACGTTGACAGGAACTTGACCACCAATGATTAATCAATTTTGAAAAATAGTTTATTGCCAACATGGGAGGGTTTTTTTAATGAAAACTATGAGTTCATTTCCATATAGAACACTGATATGCCTTTAGGCAGAAATTTGCACACAAATTTCAAAAAGTTCTTTAATATAGAGATTATAATATTGTGTATATCTTTGCTGAAATTAAAACTTAGCTACCATCCTTAAGTTGAGGTCATCCAACATTTTGCGAGTTTATAATTCTTTGAAGGTTAGATTTATATTGTTTCTTATTAATTCAAGATGATTACATTTTAGTGTAGAATCAGTGAAATTTAAATCTAAGATGTTTTGTCTTGTTGATTTTATTTGAAGTCAGAAATTAATCTACTTCAAATTGAGATGGAGATAACACATTATTTATTTACTTTTGCTCACAATTAACATATTTTTATTTTTGAATCATAAAAATGGCTCTATTAAAGGTTTTTATTTTGGAAAAAAGGTTTATATTATGGAATTATAGTTGTACTGTTAGTCTTGCTTCTATTAAATTCTATAGATCTGGATATATAATACATTTCTGAAATGAAAAAACCCACTAAAAATAGCATTCTCAAAATAAATGTTCAAATTGATGTTTGTAATAAATTTGCATTAAAATTTCAAATAGCGACTGTTTGAGAATTGAAATTTTCCTTATAGCAAAATACATTTATCTTACTTGATGTTATCAATGGTTCACAATCCACTGACATGGAATGTAATTGATCTTCATCTGTTACTACTTTCAAATTGTTAAGGTAAGCCTTTACTCTCCTGACCATTTGAGCCTAAAAAGTAAAATTAAATTTATTTATTTCTACAGGAAAATATCCAATAACCGAGAACAAAAGATATATATATATATATATATAAAATCCAAAAAATGCAAGGAAAAAGTCATGCAGAAATTCAGTTAGATAAGGGATAAAACAAAACACTTCATTGATTCAGATTACTTATTGAATTAAAATCACAAAAGACATCAACCAGTGAGAAAGAATTAGTTTAAAAATCTATATTAATCTATTAAATCTTTTTTAAAAGTTTAATGAAAATAATTTAGTTTTCAGTCATATACCTAGGGATGTTAAAATCAATCAGGATGACTACCAAATTTTGGAAACTTAATTTCATGATTTTCATGGTACTAACAAATTTCATGACCATAACTTTTAAACATACGAATTTTCTAAGAATTCCAAACATTTTAAATAATTATTTACGAATCTAATATTTATAAAAAATTATTTTACGTATATTTGGCCTTTCACTGACAAATATTCAGTGCTTGCATATCTGCAAAGCTATCCACTTATTTTGCCCCCAATTTAAACATATACAGTAAAATTTAAACAGCCACGCACTAAGTAACAAAAATGAATCAATTACTACATTTTTAAAAAATCACACAACATTAATCTATGCACTTTTTTCTATATTTTAATAAAACCAAACCCGTCCTACACGCCTCTACAGTTCTAATCTAATGACTATTAAAAAAAACTGAATAATACAACAGCCTTTGTTGATTCCAGTCAAAAAGTTTAGCTTTTTTTTAACACTTCGATTTTAACAAATTGTGGAGATGGTTTTTTTTGTACTGTCTGCTTCGATGCAAGTAATATGACTTTTTGTAACGAACTCATCCAATGCTAACATAATACAATTAAATTTAATTCCTAGCATTATTCAATGAGACAAGCAAAACACTCCCTTGCAACTTCATTAAAGACTAGAAATCATTCAAGAACTCCATGTTTACATTAGGGCTATCAGTTGAAAGTTGGTAGTATTTTCTTAACAGATAAACACAATCCAGACATAATATGAGTAAATGCACTTAAAAGAACCTGTGGATGGGCCCCAAAACATAGAAATGAGATATCACATTTTAACCTGATGTATAGTTGAATCCCGGTAACAGATTATTATGTCCATCTGACCATTCTGTGCAAGGTTATTTAAATTTTTGTCTAATGACATACAATAAAAATCACATTTATTTAGATCATGACAAAGCTTGTCTTGAAAATGTAAACCCAATCTGCAAGTTATAACATAACATAACTTGTATTTGTGCATTTTAAACTTCTGTGCAATCATACTATCTGAAAACATCTCAGGAAATAAAACACAGGAAAGGTTGACATGTCTATCAGAAGCATGGCATATAGCTTTGTTTAAAGCCATATGATTTCTGCTTTCAATACACTTTCGTTTGCTATACGAGAGCTTGAATTATTCCGTTTGGAAACTACAGGTGCAGAGCACTCTGAATTTTCAGGTCCATATATATATAAATGACCCGATTCACTTAGCATCTGTTGATTCATTACAGGTGCAAACGATCGTACTCTAAATCTTATAGTGGTTTGTTTACCACTTGAAAAAGCATCGGTTAGAATTGTTTCAGAAACAACATCGGAAAATATTGTTCTAGATGTTTTTCATTCGCGCACATGCGCGATAGGTACGTGAAAATGATAGCTTTCAATGGCATTCATGATATCGCTATTTTATGCTCATGATGTTAAACAAGCTTCCAGTGACATCTCAACCATATCCATTGGACCATTTGGTATCAAACATGGTTTTAAAAAAAGGAAACAATTAAAAATGGAAAAATTAGTGACAGACAAATTTTATGACTTTTTTATGCTTTACGCCACCATTTTCTGAATTTGTGACTTTTTCGTGATTTTCATGACTGTTAGACACCTTACAAAAAACTAAAACGGATAAATCAATTTTGTGATATAAAAGGTAGTAAAAACATTTTGTTTGAGTAATGTCTCTACAGAGCTTCAAACTAATGAAACAAATGATTTTGCAATTCAGAAGAATGTACATCGGGAGATTCATAATTCTTGAAATAAATATATCGCAAAATTGCATGCAGTATTCTTTCAATATCCAAAATATAGATACGTATTCCAATCCTGATCAAACCTTAACCTAATATACCTAATCCAAAATTTAATTGAAAGAATGCATCTTAAAGATTTTAAGATATTACATCAGATAAAAGATATGCACCTTAGATTAAAGAAAAGAAGCATCTTACAAAATTAAACTTCTTAAGTCTTATTTTGATGTGAACAATTAAATAGTCTTCATGAAAAAAATTGTAATTATATAGGAACAATTAACTAAACTCCTCTCTCTCTAAAAGTTCAAAATCTTTACAATTTATAATCCATAAAAACATTAATTTTACCTCTTCAAACATTTTTTTAGGATTTGGCTGTGCAGAGCTCTTTTTCCTTCTTTTCACTGTAGCTGCATTGGTAGTAGTAGCAAAACTATTAAGAGATGCCATTGCAGCAGTTGGATGAGCTCCACCACTTTCTAGCATAGTGAATAAATCCTGAAAAGAAAAGAATCACAATCACTAAATGATCATACAATGACATAAAGGCTGATTCTTTCAGGACTTTACCCAACAAAAGCACTATAAATAAACTTCATCCGTCTTAAACTCATTCTGAAAGGTGTAGCCGTAAGCCTTAGGACTATTCAGCAGATGAAAAATATCACACGAAATTGAAGCAATAAATGCCGACATTATGAAACATATTTGACAATATACAGTAATGATATTATCTGTTTGGATGCCAATGGAGAGCATCATTAGTGATATCAATGCTATTGTAAAGAGGTAAGGCACTTCAAATTTCACTCATTCAGATATCAAATTTCAGTCTTGAATGTTTTTTCCTTTTAAAATTGTAGCACTTTTGTAGTATAGATCTGACTGAATGACCCTGTACTTTTTAGGAGAACCTCTACAATTTCATTGAAGTTCTAAAAACCTTTTTTTCAAAACCACCTATTGGCAAAAATTTCTTTTCTGTACAATTTGTATGAAATTGTATTGTTGGGAGCCTTGCTTTGAATTCAGATAAAACTATTCTCTCTGGTTTTGACCATATCTTCTACACCATACCAAAGGCACAAGTTTAAAAAGTCATTGGCATGAGAAAATCATGAAAATTTCATGCTATGGGTGGAAATATTGCTATGGTGAAGATCTAGGTTTCATTTGGGGAGTTTAGATGACATTCTAGGAACACTGACTTAGGGAGATAGTTGAATAAACCTCACACTGGAGCAACACAACAAGCTCTTAGTGATGGCCTCGTAATTTTGAACCACGATCAGATGACGAGGTCAACACCTCACTCTGAATTAGAAAACGTTCCATTGGCTTAGCATAAAATATCAAATACCAGTCTAGAACACTTTTATAAAACTTTTTTGGTCCACTACTCCCTTTACTAAAACATAAATATCTGTAGTTCCTTTGTAAAAAATTGTATTTGAATAGTTGTGAAAACAATTACCATCTATGGACAAAAACAAGAAAAAAAGAATATTTTTGTAAACCACTATATTTTTTTTGCTCATAAACTTACAAATATAAAACGTATACCAGCTGAAACCTGAAGGAAGAAAACAAAAACCTGAGAAACGCAACTGTTTTTTTCTTTTTCTTTTTAACAGTTTGTCTTTTTACTAAAATCACAAATGTATCATTCAATGTCATTGTCATTGAGTCATCTTTTTAATTTTTCAGGATTGCAGCTCTTAGTTACCTGTTATCTATCAACAAAATTATTTTCATAACCAAACACAGCTGTTTTTTTAAATCTCAACACCCAAAGATGTATGATTTTTTTATATTCATTTTATATCCTCAAATACTTAATATTA
The DNA here is from genome assembly GCA_947359465.1 of Metellina segmentata. Taxonomy (NCBI): domain Eukaryota; kingdom Metazoa; phylum Arthropoda; class Arachnida; order Araneae; family Tetragnathidae; genus Metellina; species Metellina segmentata. The sequence goes on along the minus strand of OX375875.1, from coordinate 29,451,440 downwards.
TCTTGAGAAACGCAGTAGAGACAGAAAAACATCTGCAGCTCCCAACTCAAATCAAGTGCCTTTGGGAGCCATAATACAATTTGAATACCTCCGAGTCTAAAAAAACATTTTGTTGGGCACATCTAAATTGCAGATTCATGACTACCATGATGTCAATGTAACTCAAACGTGTTTCCTGCTGCATATACTTGCATACAACTAGCTGAATAACCCAGCGTAGCTCAGGTTTCAAATATGACCGCAACATTTCCCTGTGTTAACTCAAATACACAAACCCTGTAAAACATGTTTCCTACCGCACAGCTAAAATATGACAGCGACATTTCCCAATGTTAACTCATACACAAACCCTGTAGAGTTTCCTTGTCCATGTCCATTTATTGAGGAAAACAAACTTTAGATTTTAAAATTGGGGCTTTAAAGGGCACTTTTAGAACTAGCATAGTGAATTCCTGTGTGTCTAGCTAGAATAGCCTGTGTGTCAATTTTCATGGCTACAAATTGGTCTGAAGACAGGAAAGAAATAGCCTCTGTTTTCTAGTGTTCTAAAGTATAAGTGTACCAAACTTGGTGTGGATTGGTCAAACGGTGCAGATTTGTATGGAGAATACACACACATCCTTTTCAATACATATTTAAATTGTTTAAATACTTTTAGTTGTGTAAAATTCGTATCACATTGAAAATCTAGGGCAATTCAAGTAATCAGACGCTAGATTTCAGATCTGCAGTCTAATGTTGGCTTTTCAGAGTATTTTGTTAATACATTATTTTTTCATTAACCCTCTGACTGCTCAATTTGTGGACCGAAATCGCTACAAAAATCGTATATATATATTTTTTTTGCATATTAAAAATTTATATATATTGGAGAATTGAAGTATGCATTTTTTTCTTTTTAGTAAAGACTTTTTATATAGATTTTTATCATGAGAAACTAAACTGTCAGAAAACCTAATTTCAGATGTTATCACAAAAAAAATAATTTCAAATGAATTACAGTTAATTTCTATTTATTACATACTATAAAAAAGTAAAATTAAAAAAAAAATGCTCTTGTTCTGGCTTCTTTATGACTCCTTGGAGTAACAAAACTGCAAAAAATAGTCTTAGTTCTTCAACATTTGTTTCTCACCATTTTTTCCAACGGGAATTCTCTTTAAAAACTGCTTTATGGACATATTGTTCAGCGTATCTATTTGTTTCTTGGACTATCATTCGTAATATTTGATCATCAAAAAAAAGTTCAAAATAACTCAATATACTTGCATTGTTAGCTATATGCACAGTAATTCCCGGATTTCCACGAAAAGGAACTGGAGGAGGAGGAATATTCTTCATATCAATTTTGCACCACTGCCTAACGCTTTGCAAGTTTATTGAATCATGATCAGATTCATCGCTATCTGAGGAGCAGTCCGAAAAATCTATATCACTATCACTATCAAAACTAAAATCACTTTCAGAATCTGATAAATCATCAGGAATATATATTCTGTCAATCGCTGAACGTTTTCTAGCAACCATTTCTGATTAGAAAAAGGCGCCAAACAAAGGCACGATGTTAGAGCGGTAAATACAAAGTACCTTCAAATGCCGCAATTTAGTGGACGACTAGCGACATCTGTTGACCAAAATCTAAATTTAACGTCTACCACTGTATGTAATTTATTTCATTGGTTAAACGGTGAAAAAAGCGGGATGCGCTCCTCAATAAAGATAAAAAAACACCTGCCCGCGAAAATCGCGGGATGAGCAAATTTTGCTACGTTTGAGTTGCTTGTGGAAATCGCTGGATAATCAGCCAGTGGGTTAATGTGAAGACTAAAATAGTATGCTGTACAATGATCTATACATTGATTGCAAGGCATTGGTTTCCCAAGACTGATTATGAGCTTGACATTGATGTGGGTAAAGGCTAATGCACCAGAGAAAGGAATGGTTCCATTTTTTTTTCATTCTTACATATATCTCATAGAATATGATGTATATGTAAAGGTTGTTCAGAATATAAGAGCAGCCACGTAAATCTCCGAGCATTATAAGATTTAAAAGTGTATATTATTGCTTTTACCTGACCAATCTATTAATTGAAAAATCTTATGCAAAATTTTATAAGAAGTCTAAAACAGGTTAGATGCTATACAGGGAAAACAGTGTACATGCCCCCACAGAAGGTTTAACTTTACACCCATCAGATTAGTTATTTTCTCGTAACAGCGAATGGTGTTATTAGTGCAGATAATTCAAACATAATGCAGTATTTCACAAATTTTAACAAGGCAGACATATTTTACAAACTTATATTTCACGAGAATAGTCTATGGCACAGGACATAATTACATTAAACGAATATACATCAAAATAGACACAAATTTTGACTTGAACTCAAGACATTACTTACGTATGGTGCTGAGCACATACTAGCAACATTTCGGATCTCTTTCGCAACCATTCGGAGTTTTTCGAAATTCACCTGTAAAATGGTTTGAAATATTTTAACACTGATATCTGCAAAGGATAAATAAAATTGTTCAACACCACGTGTATTTCAAAGAATCTCTAAAAACAATTTAACAACTAATTTGTTACTTTTAGAACATACCTACTAACATTTGCACTGCCTCTGTGTGTCATTAGCGTAAAGCCCAATAACCTCCCAATCTCAATCTCAATATAATGTGCCTCGGCAAATGTTCAAAAAAAATCCCCATTTGTTTTAGCATAACTCTTTGAGAAAGACAAAAACATAAAGGATCGAAAAAGGAAAGATGGTTTTTCTCTAATAAATTTTCTACCACTGGTAGTTTCAGAGAAAACCTCTAAGGTTTCTTGGACAGCAAACAAAAACTGTGAAGATCAGACTTTCTAGAGCAACTGCAGTAACACACTTTTGTTTAAGGTATTTAAAAAGTTATTTGTTTATTTATTTTATTAAGATAATTTTATTAAGATAAGATATAAATGTTTACAGGAAAATTTAAATTTTTCTGTACAGGGCACTAGAAATGTGAATATAACTTTTACAATCTACAATCCAAAGTAAAAATGGTTAGTTAAATTAGTGTTAATGGTTATTAGATTTCCTTGTATGTGCATTGCATAAAACCAACACTGAATATGATAACCTACAAATGCAATTTAGTGCAATAAAAATCGCCAAAGCTTGGCTACAAAGATCTAACTTACCAAACCTTCAATAAGAGAATCATTTCCAAGGTGAATGAAAGTGAGATCCTTCTTTAACACAGGATAAAATGGAATCTATAAAAAAGAAGTCAATCTTTAAACATCATTTTGATGGAACAAAGTCTATATAAAACAAACTTTTATAAGGTATTGCCTTAAATGTGTATAACAGAAACACAAAATAATTGTTGAGTGCAGCCTATGCTTACTAAATTTTAAATATTTAAAAAGTATTTTACAAATTTAGTTAAGTAATCTTTAAAATAAAGTTACATCCAGATAAATCAATTTTTTTAGAAAACATATATAATATTGAGGTAAACAGCATAGTTAGAGCAAGATAAAAAGACACTTTTCAAAAATAGGGGAAAAAATTATACATTAAATTACACTTGTTTCATTTGCTTGAAATGTAACACAAAATGTATCTTAAAACATTGCAATTTAATACTAAATTGGGGGGGAATATTTCGAAAATAAAAGTTCCTTCTCCTCCATGTTTTAGTCATCCAAATATGTTTTAAATACTTTTTTTTAGTTTTCTTATGGGATGTATATCATTTCAAAACTAATGTTTTCATCAGGGGATCAAGGCACTTTTAGCTTAAGGGACTAAAGATTTTGTGCATTAAAATGCAATGATTTGCTATCTGCACTGTTTTCTCTAATATTATAAAAGGAAGTGTTTGTCTGTCTGTTTGTTTGTTTGTTTCAAGCCCGCGAAGTCCTGACAAATCTATGGCACTTACAGTAATGGGATTTGGCTAAGGTAGTACAAATTTTTTGCAATTTTAGGGAAGAGGCGAATTTTAAAATTCAATCTAGAACATTTTTAAATGAATTTAATAGTCTTTTTCACCATTCTCATTCCACCATGGTAATTCCAAGGAATGAAGAAACATCAAAATTTAGATTTTTCGTACTCAAGTGTCACCTTGACGTCAGCCTTTTGGAACCATGCCAATTTTTTTCATCTCCGGGAAGAGAACACATTCAAAAGACCTTCGTTTGTTTCAAGATTCATTCATTTTGATTTCCTGTGAAACGGATTCCAGTAAAGGAAACAGATTGCATTTTCTGCCCTTTGCGTTAAAATAAAAATAAAAACAGATTTTCATTTTAGTGAAGGAGAGCAAAAAAAATAAAAACATTTTGACTGGGATTGTTAAATTCTTTTTTCGTAAAATAGGAATCATTAAAGACAGATTGACAATTTCAACGGATTTGAAATCTGCGGAAAATTTTACACCAGATAGAAACCAAACATCATGGCATTGCCCGTGGTGTTGGTTTGTTAACCACAGGCACGAGCAACACCGGGCTAGCCACACAGTGGTTATATTCAATAATTGTAACCTATATTATACTACACTTAGCCTTTTCCTTGGCACATTTTTTCCCCAAGCAGTGAGAATGATCTCAAGATCTACTGTTAATCTAGGGATCATTTATGATTCACTTTCGTTTCATAATTGAATGATGATCCTCAAACCCTGCCCCCCCCCCATCCCTCCCAACTGTACAGTCACAGAATTTTGCATTCTGAAAGCAGATCCCACAGCAAAAGATTAAGGAAAATGCTTGGAGCTATAGGCCTTGTGTGGCCTATTTAAAAAAAATTATTGTGAGGTTTTTTTTGTTGTCTTCTGAAGTGAAAATTCATCAGGGGACATGTACAAAAGAGACAGCTCAATGTGAATACATCCTGTCACAGTGTAATGAGCGGTCAGCACATTATAAATACATTTAACTGACTTGATTAATATCTTGTATAACACAACAGAAAGAATAAGGACAATAACATTAAAATAACATGACCAAATGAAAAAACAAAATAACATAACCAAATGAAAAAATAAAATAAGCAATTTTATACTCCATATATTTTAAACTTGAAACCTACGTACCATAGGTGGCTGAATATGATCTGAATTCAGAAGATTTCTATATTTATACATATTGCGTGATGGGTCCATGAAGTCTTGCAAGTCCTACATAAGAAAAGAGGCATGTACATCCATTAATAACAACATTTACACAATAAATGTACTGATAAAGATCTTGAAATGTGTTTTAACAAAAGTGTATGAGTGTTTGCACATACCTCAAAGAGCTTCATATATTTTGTAGGGAGCTTTTCCCATGTATATTTCAGTCTTGAAACTGCTCCATGTCCTAAACCACTGATGATAGCAAACATGGAATTGAAATTTTTACATTCCTTGCATTGTCCTGAAATACAAAAATGTAATTAACATAGGATGAAATTTGTAATTTCGAAAATGTTTTATAACAATATTTTGGAAACACAAGAACCATTGTTAAATATTAATTATCAGAAAAAAGACTGGTAATAGAAGAAAAATCTACAGGGGTCAATATGAACCAGGTCAGAAACATTGTCGTTTATTCTAAAATAATGTGTAGATAAATAGTGATGGAATTTTATGAACTATGGTTAACAGTCATTTCTATGGATGATTTACCTTTACATAGCATTAAATTTAGGCTAATAAAATTTTGTATTAAGAAAATTGAAGAAAAATTTAAATGATGCATTGTCATCCCAGAAATTGCAAACATTAATTTTGCACATTATACTCATTTTTATCTAAAAAATATTTCAAACAAAATATTAAAGCAATTCAAAAACTTTTTCCACTTATTCAAGGACCTTTTTAATATTTAACACAGTAAGATTTATCATACATTTATTTTCATAAAGTTTAACTAAATGTGTATAAGGTTACAGAAATGGAATGCAAGTATTGTTTTCTGTTTTAAGCAGAATTTTTTTAATAAACAGAAAAACTAGTACTCTTTAAAATTATTTTGTCCAGAAAATAAAAGATAGTTTGATGCTATACAAAATTAAGGAACTTTTGTGACCCTCGGTCATTTCCTCACTAAATAACAAGTTCTTCGAAATTTATCACTAGTGTGAATTGAAGCCTAGTTCTATTTTATGAAAAATTACAATGCAATTATCTATTGAAAATCTGATAGTGAAAAAGAATCTAGGACATTTTGAACATTAAGCAACCTAAACTATCTTAGGTAACGAAAACTTTAATTTTGTTTCAGTATTGACAACTAGAAAAACAGAAATCATGTAATTGGTCCATCCAGGAGAAAAGATCAGTTGATCTCCTCAGGCATTGCAAAGAAATAGTTATGTAAATTTCAAGGAAAGTATGAATGTAACTAAATTACAAAATTGAAACTTCAACGCAAAATCTGAATTAAATTTTTGTACGAAAAATAAAAATCTTCGAAATCACTAAGAGTTTAACTCATCACTTAACATTAATCAGCAAATGTAAGGAGATATACATGATGCAAAATTTAAAATTCATAGTAAGAACATTTCCACATCATAAAGCTGATGAATTGATGATTGAAAATTATATGCTACACTTACTTGCTACTTTAATGAATTGCTTAATTATCCTCATTCTTCTATATAAGTTGTGTTCAAAGCAAACTTCTGTGACAACCCAAAACATTTCTCGGTTCACCAGCTAAAATTGAGATTTATAAAATAAGATCAATTACAGAATTTAGCTCAAAAACAAATTTACAGCATAGCTTAATTTGTTAATCAAACCTATTACAATTTCTTGTTCCTTCTGAATATTAACATTAAATAAAAAATTGAAAATTAAAAACTATGAAACAATAAATATAATCTATACTATTTTAATCCATGATAAAACTTTTTATGTGTTTGATTTAAGTGACAATTCTAAAACATGTAAAACTAATAAAAATACAAGTGCTTATATTAAAATTTGTACCAAAAATTGTTCAAAATACTCACCTCAACAAATTTTGACAGCATGGGAGTGCCATAACGTGATCGAACTTCAAAAAGTTCATCAATGTATTCAGTTGGCTCAATTTGCCGAAAGATACTAAAATCTTCAATAGTAAGTTGAGTTGCAAGTTCTACACTATTTAAATGCAGCAAATGCACCTGGCTTTCCCTCAAAAGTTCCTGAAAATTCCAGTTTGTTATTACTTCAACAAAATAATTAAAGTTGAGTAACAGCTATGAACAGATAACAAATATAATTTCAATATTCTACCCTGAATTTGAGCTTTTATCAAAGTAGGGTCATTTTCAAACAGAAACATCAATATCATTTTTACTTTGATGCAAACACTACAAATACCTATTTTCATTTGTCATTGCAAACAGCCACCTCTTTTTAGAATATGAAAAATGTCCAAGGCTACCTGCCTACATTTAAAAAAAGAACGTCCTCCAAAAATACAGAAAACTTATTTTAAAATACTTTACTTTAAAAGCAATAAAAAATAAGTTAAAAGTTCATTTTATGGATACATTGGAAATTATAATGAAATATAGTAACAAGAAATATTAATTTCCCTAAAGGATGCAAAAGGATTGAAAAGCCAGCTAGTGATATTTTCACCATTTCACTGTTCATTAAATAGAAAATAGAAATTTTCACCATTTCATTGTTTTGAAAACTGAAAATCCACAATTATTTAAATTGGAATTGTGTTGTCTGTCGAGATCTCCAACTATTTTACATGACTTGAAGACTGGACCAAGAATGTGTTCTGATCCTGTCTCCACGACACGATCATACTTCCCTTCACATAGAAAATGCACTTTTGGTTTAAGAAAATCACACCTACCACCACAAGTTCATCAGGTACCAAGGTATCACTTGACATGTTACTCTTCAAATAGTATCGACTGCTAAGAGATATTCTTTCTGCTAAGTTCTGCTGCGGATCGGGTAGACGACGTTGCTTAACGACTCCACCTTCACCTACAGACACTTCGCAGAGGCAAAACTTGCTGAAGGGAAAAGTTAAAGTCGTATTATAAAAATGCATTATTGTGTATGTAAGTTTATAAGCATCAAAATAAAAATAAAAAAACAGATAAATAGTGATCATGTACTCTCAAAAATTGAGAAACACTAACCTGCTTGATTCAGTAATGCCGAATTCTCGCAAGGATAGCATAACCACTTCTCGAGCAGTTGTTTCCTATTAAAAAATAATGTTTAAAGTATGAGCAAGATCACAAAACAATGAATGTCATGTAAATAATACACAAAAAGTTGATAAAGAGAGTTTATGATAGCAATCTTCTAAATGATGTAAAGCAAGAATTCAAGATACATATCTTAACGCATAAGTCTAAGTCATTATAAACTGTTTTAAGTTTTCATTAAAGTTAAACAATCAAGGCACTGAGAGGTTAGTAAAAAACAGATAAATTTGAGAACTTCCATAAAACCTAGAAAATTACTGAATGATAAATTTAAAATTAATAAAAATAAGAAGCAAAACAAAATTTGTTTAAAAAGGCCAATGGTAATAAATTTCATTTTTAATTAAAATTTCCAATACAAAAACATGCTAAATACATTTGAGACACATTTAATACATAAAATGCTTATTAAATATAATAAAACAAACCACATAAAAAAAGTGAATCTTTAATAAGTACTTAAAGAAAATATCTTCAAAACAAATTACAAAAAAATGAAAATTTGAGGAAATGAACTGTCATTTAGATAAAATATTAATTTTGTAAATATTTTGTAAACTCAAAACAATTAATATAATTTCAAATGTTCTAACATCAATACTTTCAAAAGAGAAAAACTTACTTTGTGTACCAATAGATGTTTGTAGGTCTGATCTGACCTATAGATCTTAAGCACATGCTCTGGAAACTCCAATCGCAGTTCATCTAAAGGATTGAGGGTAGTCAAATCAGGATTACTATGACTATGATAAAGAGAACCCCCGGTAGATGGTTGTGGCGAAGAGCCCCTGCCACTGTAATTTCCAGAACCGCCACTGCTACTGCTGTTTATCGAGTACAAGCTATCATCTGAACTGTTTAAATGAGATTCACTGCAAAAAATAATGGATTTTGAAAATGAAGAATAAAAACTAAATTTAACCTGTATATTCACATGAAAAAAAGTCAACAAAAAGGAATATATAACTGGACTGCTATATTGTGAGGTTTGGATATACAGGGAAGGAGTAAGGATTGCCTGCTGAGTAATAAGGGAAGTATCCCTACTGATCTACCAAGAAGGATGGGAGTGGACAGTTTCCGCTTGTTAACAGGACATGACTATCTTCAACAGCACCTACATAGGATTGGTGTGGCTACCTCCCCGATCTGTCTGCTTTGTTGCGATGGTCTTATGAACAGACAACACCTTGCAGAGTGCTCTAATTTACAGGACATTGACATCAGAGATACTTCTCCCCAAGGACTTTCTTCGCAATATTGGACGGCAAGACAGCGTATGGCCGAAAGGCCTTGAGCTGGGCGTAGGATAAAAAATATATATATTGTGAGGCTTTTGCTTACATTACAACATTACAAGTGACTTGCGTTTTGAATTCTTGCGTTTTCATGCCTCTTCATCCTGAAAACAGCGCTGTTACAGTTTAAGCACTTGTGGAATAGTAACTTTAGTAGCCATACATTCTAAAGATCCAAGAAAAGAATTTCATGCTATTTCCCAAAAGTCTCCAAAACTTTCAAAATAGGAGTTTCTGAAACAATTATGCTTTAAAAAATACTCCTATTTGCCTAGGTTGAAAAATAGTCGCAAAAAGTTATCTTTTAGTAGCCTGTGGAAAAGCTAATTTTACCAGGGAAATTATTTTAGTCTCAAATAGTTAAACCATATGCTTAAAGCATACATAAAATATTTTCTTTAAGGTAAGCATACCTAAAACCTCTAAGCCTCAAAATATTGACACAGTTTACTTGTAAGTTGAAAATATATAATATGCATATAATTGAAGAAAAGAATCAGTGATCAATAACAGAAAAGGAGCCACATGAGAGGCCTACATGGAAGCCCATAACAGTATAAATCTGTCACTTAAGTTTAAATTTCAGACTCGGGAACTTCAATCAGCCTTGCACTATTAGTGTTATGTTACAATGAAATATAGTCATTATTTACTTCCTTTTCATGTGCGTGCTGTTTGATTCCGATCAAACAGTGGCTTCAAGGAGTCTCGATCTTTTAACAGAGTGTAATTATGATGAAATAAGCCAGTTCCACAACAATGTATTCCCTAATCACAACCTGCTAACAAATCAGTTCACTTCCCTCTTTTTCTCTCAAGCCAAACGACCAGGATTTCAATTCCTATTTTGAACATCAAGAGTCTGCTCCACTCGAGAGGATCCCATGACTAGAGACACAACCCCGTGTATCTTGTTGCCTTGAACTTGTAATAAATGTACAGTGAAACTCCAATTATCCGAACTCCACTAATTCGGATTGCTTTGAGAAACAAAACAAATCGCCAAAACCCCCATTTTAAAAGTTTTTTATTGGTGAATGATAAAAACAAAGAGGATGAAATGTAAGAAGACATATGAATCATCGTAGTGAAAATTCCTGGATGTTCCGAGTGCAGTGCAGAGGACGTATGCGAGTGGCTGGTGTGTGATTCTTCGGAACCTGGATTCCAAATTATCAGTGACGATGAACTTGTTCAAAGTGTGAGAGAAGAATTAATTGATGACCGCAAGATGACTACGACATTACTACTCAACCAGACGCAGGACTGTCAGCTAGAAAGGCATTAGAGTGCCTTGACACAGTGCTAAAATGGATGGAGCGCCAGACAGAGTGTGATTACAGCTACTCACCGTCAAGTGCAAGTGAGACTCGGCTGCACGGAGTGAAGACAAACAACTGACTTTGACTAATATGTTCGAGCAATGATACATTTTAATACAATATGTTAGTGCAAAATGTAAACAAAATTGTTTACATAGCCATTAAATTACATTGCATACTAAGCCCACCAACCAATATAGTGGTTGAGGTGTTAGCCTCTAGATAGGAAGGTTCCTGGTTCAAATCTGGGTATGGATGTTTGTAAGCGTATGGTGTAGAGGCGGCTGGTACACCTTAAATCTGTTGTGGCCGAAAGTCCTCAGTGCCAGTTCAGGTGTTGCTTCGTCATCTAATCGTGGTTCAAAATTACGAGGTGTTGTCCTCGGATCTTTCCCAAAAGGGATTGATCCTGGACCATTGTCAATAGCCCGTTGTGTTGCTCTAGTGTGACGTTAATTACCCGTTGCATAAAAAACAAAATTTGTTTTTTGTTGTTTTTTTTACTAAAATAACCTTTTTTGTGAATTATCAGATTATCCAGATGGGGTCTGGTCCCAATTGATCGGAATAATTGGAGTTCTACTGTGTTTCGCTTCAAGTAGTATTCTATTTCAAGCGCTGTATTCCACATTTCCACACAACTGTAAGCTTTAGCACACAGTGTATATAAATAATGTTAGGAAAAACCTTAATTTTATTTTCTGAATTTTACTATGCCAATATATTTGATAATTCTTACTTTATGCAAATCTTGTAACATGATCTTTCATACTATTGTGAAAGTGGTTGCAATCTGTTGCACCAGTATTCCCACTTTAATTCCCGCTCTCATTTTTTTGATCACATACCTGCCTACTTGATCACTCTCGATCAAGTTATTAGATTTACTTTTCAAAGTAGCTATGCATCGATTGTAATCTTTTAGCGAATTCATTTGTTACCTTTTGAATAAATTTTAGTTCGGATTTTTAAAGACTTTGTCATGTTTACTTTCATTAACTTAAGTTTATATCAGCCTAATAGAAGGTGATAGTTTATTATAACTCACTGCGTGGACACTCTAATTTATCTTAAAATTCAATCAAACTATAATCATCATGCAAACTGCCAATTGATGATTTATACAAACTAACCTGTTAAGCGACCTAGGAATAATGTTCATCTTGGCTAAGACTTTGCGAAACTTGGCCCTATGGCCTAGCGTTGAATAACCTTTCTTCTCCCCCTCTTTCTTCCCTTCGCTCGTGGAGCGGTAATTGGACCCGCTCACTTTAGAAGTGGGCGACCCGGGCACCGGTCCGCAGGGACTCCCGACCGAGTCGTGCCATTCCACCTGCGAGGATAACCTGGATCGTGGATCATGCTGGAGAAGAGAGATTTCTGAAGCCTTGCGACAGCGACGAGTTGTATTTTCGGGAGCACTCAGCATCTCTTTGAAAGCTGGAAATTGATACAGTCGCATTATTTTGCAGTAGTGATAAATCAGGTTGTCTACTAAATTTCTGTTGGTCCATTTAGGGAACCTTATAGGGACTTTCTAACACAAATGCATGATCTGATATTACATAATTAAGTGGGTCAGTTAGATGCAATTATACTTTAAAATCACTTTTTTTTTTCTTTTTTTTTTTTTTTAATTGCTTAGTCTAATCTCGAGAAAAGGGAACTCAAATTTCAGTTTTAATAAGCTGTTTTCTAAATAATATTTTAAAAATAAAGAAAAACCATAAATCATGTCAAAGATGAACATATCGAACAAATACTCCATATTATATTCATTATTTTTGTTTCCTGAATACTTGAAATTTTAATAAAAATTGAAGAAATCAAAAATTATTTTAAAAACATTTTGTCATGTAAATTTTTTGTTTGTATGTTTTATGCATCAAATGAAGTTGGTAAAAAAATTATATATCAATTTGTGTATTGAAAAAAAAAAACTGTCTCCGAATGTGGTTGGATTTGGGAAGTTACACCATTTTTATTTTATTTTCAGTTTGCATAATTTCTTTGTCTTAATTTGTTCAATTTCATCATTTGCAGTTTTTTATTTTTCATTAAGATCAGCTGCGGTCACCTTTTGTCTTCGCCTTTAAAAAAATTTGATAAATTTTCGGGACAAAATTTATGATTAAGGGACTTTTTTGGGACTTTCGAGACCAGAGACATCCTGTAAATGAACTAAAAAAAGAAATGTAAATTACCAAGTAAATTGGATTTCACCGTAATGCATAGATGAGTGGTCCCTCGCAACAGCTCTAAAGCCCTCACATGACTCATTACTTCAAAACTCTGGCCGTTCACTTCTAAAATCTGAAAGAGGCACATTTGTAAATGTCAAAATAATCTGACTGGACAAAAAAAATTAAATATTTTACATATTTCATGACAAAAATATGAGCTTTATACTTGGCAATATTTGTAAACCAGTACTCATAACAGGATGCAACATAACCACGCCCACAAATAATTCTGGGTATATTTAAAAATACCATTTTTCCTTTCATAATTTTCCATTTTCAGTATTTTTTAAATTCATCAAATTTAGAATACCGGAAAATTTAATGCTATATACTCCAAGAAACTGTTATACATATTGATAAAATATTGATAATGAAATGTAATATAAACTTTAGAATAATATAGCTTTTTATTTCTGCAATAATACTGAACACAGTTCATCTTTCTTGTGTACGTAAATACCTAATACACAAAATTGTAATAGCTGCAAAATCTTTGTGATCAATTATTTGTTCTGAGCTTTTTTGGTAAAAAATGCACAATAATACTAATGACACAAAATTATACTGAAGCACTGCACCAAGCTTCCATACTTTCAAAACTTTAAATTTACAATTTGTTGCTGCTAAATCATATGTACAGAATGTTATGGAATGCAAAATTAAAACATATATATATATATGCTTGTGTAAATTTCAATGCAGTCATTTCCAAAATAATGTTGTTCTTTGCTTTGTAACTTTTTAAATGTTTATTTTCATGAATAAGTGATCTCGGGAATATTTGTGTAAACTACATGCAGGTCAAATTTATTAAGATGGTTCAATCTGGCCTGATTGAAATATTTGGAGGCCCCATATCTGGTCAGCAGGTGGGTAAAACCCATTTAGAGTAGCATATATGGTCTGTGAGCCAGTTAAACCTATCCAGAGGCATATATCACACCCCAGCAAGAAAAGTAACACAACTCAAAATTACAGAATTTGAGAAACATCAACTGAAAGAATACTATAAAACTAATATTGAATAGTATAAGCTTCTTTTGAGTTTTAGGAAAGTATTTATGGTGGTAACTTCTATTATGTTCTATAGAATAGTAATATAGCATGCTGGGTACATATTTTTCAATGACATAACATCAAAATTTTTATTTTTTTTAGTTGTCACTTTTTATCCAGGGTGCAATAGAGTCTTGAGGGTCAGTAAAAACCCTTTACTAGAGGCATATATCGTTTGCAAATCTGTTAAACCCATCAGGAGAAAGCTGATCTATCTAAGTGCTAGGGGTTGTTAACATATTCACTACAACTCATATCTTAAACCTAGTCTTTCATCTTTAAAATGCAGATTTTTTTGGATGCCCACTGATCCCAACAGGAACAGCTAACAGCTCCTGTTGCAGGGGGAAGTACAGGTACTCTTACAGTAGCTAATTACCTGGTCTCCTCTTTTGAGCCCAACTTCTTCAGCTTTAGAGCACCTATCTACTTTTGAGACGAAAGTTGCAAACCCAGTTTCGTATCCTCCAAGGATTGAAAAATGCAAAACTTCCTCTCTAGTGGATCTGGCTAACGTTATGACTCTGGTACGGGCTTTTGTAGAACAAGCAATATTCAAGAGACGTTGCTGACCTAGCATTTTCTGTAAAACACACAATGAAATAATAAATATTTATGCAATAGAAACAGAAATATTCATACGAATCTAACAAAAAAAAACAGCTTTCTAATTAAAAACGATTTACATGATTCACACTTCCAACAATTTGCATCATAAGAGGAAATTTCAAATTTATTTTTCAGTTTACTTAAGTTAAAATCCTCTTTCTTCCTTTGTTCTTTCTTTTTTGCGTATATATATATATATATATATATATATCGAGAGATAGATACATAACTAACCCTATTCATTTAATTGTTTTATGAGTAAAAGATAAAACAGCAACTAAGAAAAGACTGAAAACATTTAAATAAGAAAGTTGTAATTCCTCATATAGGAATACTTTTCACCAGCTATGCAAGATTATATATGTTTCAGTAATTATAAAATTTCAATGTTCAAAATTTTACTAAGTAGAATCTAGTATGTAAGAAATTGTTATGCTCCAGTTTCTCTGTAACTAGATAGAGATAACTAGGTCACAAAATATGGTAGAAGACTCCATCGTGTTTTGTGACTTCAATGAGATTTCCCATAGATGAGTGTATATGTCCACAGAACATCCTGCACCATCCGCATACATAACTTTCACCACACGCGAAGTCTCTCATATAGACATTACATCCATATATATTAAAAAGGATGTGGATGTATGTATGTATGTGTATGTATTCTCTATACAAATCTACACTGTTTGACCAATCCACACCAATTTGGTACACTTATACTTTAGAACACTGCGGAAAACATAGGCTATTTATTTCCCGTCTTCAGATCTATATATAACCATGAAAATTGGCACATAGGTAGTCCTATAAGTGCCCTTCGAAGCCCCAATTTTAAAATCTAAAAGTTTGTTTTTCTGCAATAAATAGACATGAACAAGGAAACACTTTATACAGGGTTTGTGTATGAATTAACACCGGGAAATGTTGTGGTCATATTTTAGCTGTCGTGGTAGGAAACACATTCTACAGAGTTTGTGTATTTGAGTTAACACAGGGAAATGTCATGGTCATATTTTAGACATTGCGGTCATATTTGAAACTCGAGCAATGCCAAGTTATTCAACTAGCATTTTGTAACAAATTTCAGTCACATTTTGTAAGAACACAAGCAGAAATCAAATACAAGCCTGTGTCTCACACTTGGTGGGCATGTTTAGTCTATTTATTCAAAGAGCAATGAAGGTAATAACCTATTGTATGAAGTTAGGTTAGAAGAAAAATTACAAAACTCTACTGCATCTGAATTATTTGCCATCATAATGGGTTTCTATTTGCATGCTTATCTGAGGTTTAACAAAAAACATGAGTAACAAATTACTTTAAACAAAGCATAACACAGTATAAAAACATAATTTCCCTTATTATTTCTCAACAAATTATTGAAAGTCATCAAAGCTTTTCTATTTTATTAGTTAGTTTGATAATTCAACTTGTTTATGTTTTTAGTATAAGGCAGGCCTCGAAATATATTTTTTAATACAGGTGCACCTTGTGCACCTAAGCTTTTAAATTAGGTGCACAGGTGCGCCTAGCGGGAAAAAATTAGGTGCACAATTTTATTTTCATGTGCACAGTGCACCTGTGCACCCGGGTATTTCGAGCCCTGGTATAAGGTACATATATTATAATCAGTGAGACAAAATAAATAAATAAAATTTGCAAATGACTACATTTATAGAAAATGCTTCATGATTTGGTCAGAATATAACATTCTCAATTTATAAATATTAATGAACATAAAATATTTTGACAGGTTATGAAGAAAAACATTTTTGTTTAATTACACCAACATGAAATGCTTTTTGAAAACAAAAAAATTTATGCAATGCTTTAGGCGTTAAATTTTAAATTCAATATACTTCATTTTACCTCTCGTTCTAATTTAACTTCAAACTTCTCTAAGAACTCCATCATTTTAATATCCGTTTCAAAATCTGTAAAATGATTGTGAACCCACAAGAGGACAACTCTAGTGACCTGTAAACACAAGAAAAACTTTAAAAATGTAATAGCAAGACGGAAATTATCAATACATACCTCCTCTTAAAAGAGCTCTCAAAATTTCATTAGAAATTACTATAAAAATCACTCTTTAGAGCACTTGGTAGAAAAAACGACACATTGTAATACTTGGGCAACAAATTATGTAAAAAAAAACAATACATTTGAAATTATTAAATCTCAAGCACACATATTTTTGTTTAACAATATAGTACATATGCATATAATTGGTTATTCCTAAATTCTGTTTTGTTTTTTAAATTTATTAACTATTAATAACAAAATTAGGCTTGTTTTAATTAAGCCAGCAGCTACAAAAAGAGTTACAAAATTTTCAAGAACTTAAGTCTTTGTTTCTAATGAGGTTTAAATTTTAATCCAGGAATTCTAAAAACACTTAAACAGTTAAAGTGTTCAAATAGACATACATAGGCACTCTTAGTCTTAAGTTATTTGTCACTAATAATAAAATAACATAATAGTCATGATGCTAGTTATTTGACTGATTTTTATGGAACAAGGGTCATACTTAGCAAAACAACATCAAGTAAATGGACATACACATACTTACTAACACAGAAGCTAGAAATTCTCCCATGGAGAAATTACCACCTACAACTCGCAGGTTGATAGAGCAGTGGTTTTTCACGCTGCTCTATCACAACCTGAGTCTACATATCTTTTTATTTCTAAATTGTAGTAAGAAAAATAAAATGCTATGACCCATTATATTTGCATCTTAATTTATTAAAATTTATAAAACCTCAAGAAATAGTTTAAAATTGAGGAACATAAATGGTCTATAATCAATTACAGGTGTAAATTTCTGATCAGTTAGAAAAATTGATCAATTTTATTTTCTTAAAAAAAAATAATTGGACTAGTGAAATATTAAAATAATAAAAATGAACAAAAGCGGTTTTATTTTTATTTTTATTCAATGCAATAGCTATCATTGCTTTAACCCAAAGCAGTACATGTCTTGCTAAGTACAGAGAACATTTTGTGGGCAAATATTTAAAAAAACTTACTTTATCTCTATACCTTGCATCATCAAACCAAACTAAAAGTTTATCGGATATTGCTTTAGAATCATTTAAAAATGTTCTATATGCAATCAAAAAGTCTTCCACATATGTAACATCCATTGAATTGTCTTCAACAAGTTGAGAAAGTAACCTTTCTGGGGTACCCTAGGTTAAAAAATTATTCACAACATAAGTAAGTATGAATAGAATCCATTGACAATCAAAAATACAGTAATAACATGGTTCAAATATGATATGTATTGTAAGAATAAATTACGATACAGAAAGCTAAAATACATAAAATATAAAATAAAGATAATTACCCTAATAATGACATGTGCTTTGTTGCGAGTGGCATCCACAGTTCGAAGTTCAGTAATATAGACCAGTTTGCCATTTTCTTCGTGCCTTTTGATGCTTTCTTCTCCTTGGTGTAAGATTTTGTAATAATCACTTTGAGCTACACAAACAAACTGGCAATCTTCCACTTTGGTACGCATGATTCCTTTCTGGTACATTTTCTCCATAGTTGGAGTGATACCAAAGCTACAAGGAGCATTGATACATTTAATTTTATGACTGTACAAACAATTTCAAATGTTTATCGAAATATATTGTGCAGAATAACACACACATTAACAGTGGAGTTACTATTCTATTGAACTCAATTAAATATTCTTGTATGATAACCTTCCATTTGAAATTCAGTGCAATTCAAAAGATTTTACAATTAAATTAAATACAATAGTATCATAATATAATACAAAACTGACTAGCTTTTGATAACTATAGCATAAGGAAGTAAAAAAATATTTAAACTTAACAGTCTATTCCATGCAAGTTAAATGCTTTCCTTGCACAGCTGATAGTTGTTGATGCTATAACAAATACGTTTTTGGAATTTCCACGTCCATTTCAAGTACTGTAGAACAAATATTTATTTTTTGAATATTTCCTGTGCCATGGGATTTGTGAACAGGAACAGCAACTTAAAATTTAAAATATTATTTGTCTCATATGTATAGCAGCATTGATTGTTCCACAGCTAACATTTTGAAGGAAAAGGCTTTGTAAGCATACTTTTCTGGGAACAGTTATCGCCAGAAAAAATGTTCCAAGATAATAAACACTCTCACTTAATAACTACTCTTCTTGCATTAATTTTAAAAACAAAGAATTAAGAACAGAAAAATTGAATACATTTAAAGATAATAAATGTTTAAATTTAATAATTTAAATACATTTTGTAAAACATTCCAGTTCCATACCTGTCTCCAATCTGGAGTTCTCGAACTTCTCCATTTGTAGTCTCAATTTCAACAGCCCCATTAACAATTACTGACCATGAATCTAACTCTTCTCCGTCATTCATCACAGTTACACCCGGCTTTTCAACTACAGCAAATACCATGACAGCACACAGTGCTTTACGTACAGTAAGTGTCATATTAGAAAATGCCTGGAATCGCAAATATTTTTATTCAAAAATGTATGTGAAATGAGCAAATCATTACATAAAACACCAATTTTGTTTAGAAATTCATCTGAACACAAAAATTATCTGCTACCCTAAATAATTCAATGTATTAACTTAGCCCTATAAATATAATGAATTAAAATGTACTTAAAGTTCAATATTGAGGTGACATAAGTTTTTCGGTTTCATTTACTTGGTTCTTTTAAAATTCAAATGATATTAAACTGACTAATTAAGTCAACTGAATTACAAGGCATGCAATATTTTTCATAGACAAAAGGTGCTAGTTTAGAGAAAGTTAAAACCGAATTCTAACTACATCAAAGTATTTGGAGGAAAGCAATGCATTCAGAAAAAATAAAATATCACCAAAAATAATTAATTTAATTAATTGTACCATGGATAAACGTTTTTAAACAAGGCACACAAACTAATAGCTCACATCCTAGCCCATTTGAATTTTAAAAACAAAATTGGGAAATTTAAAATAAAAAAAAAACATTATTATCACAATGAATTTTAAATTATTTAAATTATCTTGGTACAAAATAAAATTTTATTTTTTTCGGCCCAAAAAGATACTAAAAATGTTACAGATTGAAAATAACAACCAACACTGCAACATTTAAAATGCAAGTTAAGTAACACTTTTCATTTTTAATACTTACAGGTAAATGCTGCATGTATTCGAGTATTATTCCCACATCATCATCCGAGCGTAGGGCAGGGTCTTTCTCAAGACATTCTCTAACAGTATCTCTGACTGTGAGGCTCTAAATTAATCAAATTTACATATATTTAATAAGGCAAAATACTATATGAAGCATAAATTTTATAAATTTGGAAGACTGAATTTCAAAGGTACAAAATAAAAGAACATTTAAAAATAATAATGTCTTATCGTGACAGAATACACTTGCAAAATAAACATAAAATACCTCATAGAAATCCTTAAAACAATTATTCAGCATTCTGACCTATTGCTACAATTTTATTCCAATACATAAAATTATATTTCCTTCCACACTGATTTTTAAAAAATGATAGAAAACAAATTGTGAATGAAAAGATTTAATGTGAAATTCTGTCCACAAAAATAAGATTCTGTATTGATTCACTAAATTATACGAGTTTGGCCATGCCAAAAGAAATGATCCAACATGGGAGGAATTTCAAAAAATTAAAGCACTTGAATCTCATCACCTTTCAATGTCTTTAACTAACAATCTCCAGGTCTAATATTATGAATACAATTTGGTTCAGTCTGGTTATCAGAAAAATAAAAGAACATTTAAAAAAAATAATGTCTTATCGTGACAGAATACACTCTTGCAAAATAAACATAAAATACCTCATAGAAATCCTTAAAACAATTATTCAGCATTCTGACCTATTGCTACAATTTTATTCCAATACATAAAATTATATTTCCTTCCACACTGATTTTAAAAAAATGATAGAAAACAAATTATGAATGAAAAGATTTAATGTGAAATTCTGTCCACAAAAATAAGATTCTGTATTGATTCACTAAATTATACGAGTTTGGCCATGCCAAAAGAAATGATCCAACATGGGAGGAATTTCAAAAAATTAAAGCACTTGAATCTCATCACCTTTCAATGTCTTTAACTAACAATCTCCAGGTCTAATATTATGAATACAATTTGTTTCTGATACTTAGATGAATATATAGATTCTCTGATACCATGATCAATTAGTATCAGTCAATGTCATTGATATTGAACTCCATGAAGCCATGGATCCTGCATGTCAACAGGAGGGAATAGGATTGTGGGGGCTCGATAATAGTATGTGGCTTGCTTAATTGGAATTCAATTAAACTCCTGGTATGTGTTTACAAACATCTTTGACTGGTAAATATTATGTGTGCATTCATTCTGACGAGTTATATCCATTCATGACTTGCAATCATCCTGATGAGTTAGGCCTCTTACAACAAAACAATGCACCACTACACATATAAACATTAAAATATGGTTAGTCGCCAGATCCAAATGTTATTGAATACACCTAGGATGGCATGAAACACACTTCAGAATGCAGAAATCCTACTAGGAGTACAAAAGAAGTGTGGACTGCTCTGTAGAAGTATGATGTACAATGCCTACCAAAATATTCCGCAAGCTTGCAGCCTCAAGTGGAATGTCTACCAAGTATTAGACTTGTGTACCAGTTTTTTTTATATACTCTGGTGTATATTTCATGTGTATTGGAACAAGGTACACTAAAACATTTTACTGTAAATATGAAATAAAAAATAATTGTTCAAAGGGTACTGTGTCCCCTTAAAAGGTACATTGATCTTTAATGAGATTGAATTCAATATATCATACCATGTTGTACTAAAATCCCTGTTGCATGTATAACTAAGCATGTACGCCATTTTGTAATAAAAACAGTTTTATTAATAAAATGCAACTAAAATTATTCTAAAACATACCACACAACTTAAAAAGTTAAAATTACTCAAAATAATATAAATTTAATAACAATTCTGAAGTGCCACAAAATTTATCAGCATTGCACAATGTCTTTGTTATCTACATTTTGACACTTCCTATTTGAGAGCACCGTTATGAATAACAGAGTGGTTGGTATATACAGACAATGTCATTGTTTACAGATGATTTCTCAAGAAGCATAACCATTAGAAAGAACCAATGAAACTAAGCTGAAAAGTATTGATAAAACATGTGATGCTTGTGTGCATAATTATGGATGATTTGAAGTTGGAACTGGACAAGGTAATTTCTTTCTATTAAAGAATTTTCCTGTTGTACAAGTCAGTTTTTTTTTTTAATGAAATTTATTTATCATAATATTGCATTTATCAATCGAAGATATTTTAATACAGGAACACTTAGAAATGATTATGTGACTATATAAATTAAATATACCTCCATGGATTCTGTAAGTTCCTCCTCTTCATCTGAATCAACAATGCTTTCAACCAGCCCAGAGAGATCAACATCTTGATCATCCAATGAAACTGACTGTACAGATTGCATGGTATCAGATCCCGAGTAAGCTGAAGAAGTATCACTCCCATGAGAACTTCGATTGGATTTGCTTAATACGCTTCCTCTTTGAAGTAAGGGATGAGAAAAGTCCATAGAATACTAAAATAAAAGAGTGCTGCTATCAATTTTACATTCACAATTTAAAGACTTAGTTTGCATTTTGATGAAATACAAACAAAAAATATAATACAATTTCTATAAACAAACACTTATTTAAAAGAAATTAATTCACAGTGTTATATCAAGTGAAAATATATGCATGATTTGTTTTATTAATAGAATTTCAAAATCAGGACATGATTTTTGTTGCTTAGAATTCTCAACTGGAGAAGTAAAAATTTTAGTTTCTATGACAAAACTAAAAATGTTTCATTAAATCTTTTTCAAAGCAGTTGCTTTAAATTCAATACATGAACATCAGAATATTTTAGTTGGAACCTAGAATTTTCTAGTTTGTCCCTCTCTTTTTTATAAAGCATATTTTTGTAAACATAAGACTTAAAATTAGGAAGAGAAACTGGCATTAGGACATTTTTTGTCATGATTTTATACGGAATTTAAATTGCATTTTTTTTTGTTAATAGACTTTTAGTTAGGCAAAAAAAAATTTTAAAGTCTGAAAAGTATGTATAAACATTTTTTGTAAATATAGTTAGTTTCAGGGGATATTTGAGAACAAATATTTAGTTCAGCACAGAAACTGTAAAAAAATGTAGTATTTCTTATTTATACTTAGTTTTATTGGTCTTGTGTGTGTGTTGGTTAAGAAAATTAAGAATTTTAATTAACATAGTAGCATTTAACTGTTGAATTAATTTTTAGATTCCTTTCTCTTTTGTCTCGTCTTAAAAAAAGTTTTGCAGAAATAAAAAATATGTGAAGGACATTGATTTTTATTTTTAGTCAAATGCATTCCATTAAGGAATGTTTCATAACAATCAATTGTTTTTATGAAACGTTCTCTGAAAAACTTCATTTGACTAAAAATAAAAATTAATGTCCTTATAACAAGCATATACAGATATAACATTCCAATCTTTCTATTGCACTCTGGCTACAAATCAAAAAACGAATTTCTACTTTTACATGTAGAAAGAATGCATGCTAAACTGCAACAAGTGTAGATTCCTGTAGATGAGGCAGTTTCGTAGCATGCAGAAACATGAATGTGCTCAGTCTTGTTGCAGTTGTATTACAGTCGGGATGCAATATGTATAGAATTACAAAGCACATCAGTATTAGACAGAATGATGTAAATTCTTGCATATTAAAGATAGTTTAAATCAAACTCAGTTTTATATAAAACTTACAAGTGTATTCCGTTGTCCACTGTGGCCATGCAGAAGGTCATCAGATAGTAAATCAGGACTCATTGGTGAGCCCTCATCCTGGTCCAGAGCTAACATCTTCTCCAAACTTATGGAAGGACATGAGGGTCTCATGAAAACACTTCCCTCGGATCGAAAATCCGACTGCAAATTAAAAGTAAACATAAATAAATTTGCTTCAAAAATACATCTAGAAATTCATTGTGTCTGGGTTAAGAGAGTACAAAGTTTGAAACGTATGATATCAAGAAATAAATTAGAAACATTGAATATTTAGATCTCGGATCATAAAGCAGGAATGATTTTCCTTTGTAACTAGTTAAAATCATTTGATATACTTAAACTTAGTTTTGGATCAACTGCTATAAATAAATTCAATTTGACGACAAGAATACAAAAAAAAATGGCTTTTATGGAATATAAATAAATTTGCTTCTAAAATACATCTAGAAATTCATTGTGTATGGGTTAAGAGTGAAAATTTTTTCAAATACACAATACAGTTTAGTGAGTATATCGAATAAAAAATTATTGAATTTGCCTCAGTACAAAGTTCGAAACGTATGATATCAAGAAATAAATTAGGAACATTGAATATTTAGATCTCGGATCATAAAGTAGGAATGATTTTCCTTTTTAACTATAGTCAGAATCATTTGATATGCTTAAACTTAGTTTTGGATCAACTGCTATTAATAAATTCATTTTGACAACAAGAATACAAAACAATGGCTTTTATTGAATTTAAAAATTTTGTGACCATAATTTCTTTTTACTTAAAACTTTGATTGTCACAAGATTTAGGTGCATACTGTTACATCTATCCAATTAAATCACAGTAAACAAGCTAATGCCTCTGAATCTTAAAGCCAATAATTTTATGGAATTGAGATTAATGTAAAAAATAATTAGCTTCAGTCATATTTATGTAGAGGAAGTTGGATCAATAAACCTTTTCTAGAAAAGTAATGCGAACTAAATTTAGCATTAAACTCACGAGACTTAACACATTCAGACACAAGTGTAAAATATTAAAATACTTAAAACTTCATAGGGAACCCGTACAAAGTGTCAAAAATTAAATCCTCGAGAATGTCAAAATGGAAAACAAAAAGCAAATAAACATCTACTTGCACTTTGGAAAATATAATTAGATATTCATTACTGTTTATGTGTACCATTTTAAGGTAACCCAAATTCAAAAAGACAGGGAAACTTTTATTCAAATTGAATAATGAAAACAGCTGATATGCATTAGTATTAACTAGTATATAAACTATAATTTTGAACTCTTCCTATTTTCTACAGACGTTTTTTTTTTCAAGTTATATGCATTACATATGTTTATGAATTTTTTTTTGAGGCATTATTACATAAGACGCAGAAAAATCCTAATACTTAATTTTTAATATTATAAATAAATTATTCTGTTGACAAGTCGTGAAAGCGAAGAAATCCTTACAAAATTAATTTTTACGAAAGTTGTTTCAATAAATTATGACCAAAGCAATGACCTAAAACAAATGTTAACATCATCAAATTTTATTTGACTTGACTAAAATATACACAATCTGAAAATTGAGATTGACTAAACAGATATACTGAAAAATGATTTTATCCCAAATTCAATCGTAAAAAATGGGACATTACCTTATATTCCATCATATTCGAATTCTTTGTACCGCATTAAAACAGAAATGTTTTGTTCTCAAGTGGGAAAAAGTCACTCATAAATCCACATAATGCGTGCATCGGTAAAGCGAAATAAAACTTCAACAGGGAGCAAAATATCAGCCAGTCATGCATCTTTCTACTTCCAGTATCTGAGGAAGTTATTGCAGACAAGCAAAGCCAATGAATGGAAGGAAATAAAAAGGAAATGACTCAATTGTCGTCACAAAATTTACTACTGGAGGACTAAAATTGGAACAATGATAGAGAAAAAATTCATCACTATCGCAAAGGTGCGGCATTTATAAAAAAAATCAGCGGTGGCTCCGATCATGACCAACCTGTCCACATTGGCTACAACTCAATCAAAACGAACACAAATAAAATTCAGTGCGTTATCCGTTGTTTTCAGTCTTTTTTTTTTGTTTAGTGATCAGCATAACAAAGCGCCTGTGATAGCTAAATCAACATGTATAATTCCAAAGGCATAATCATTCTCTATACAAGGGGTCTATACGCGGCTGACTACAAACCAGTACATTTCACGCGATTTGTTGCAAGTTTAGAGTGGAACAAACCATCTGCATAACTTCTATAGCTGGAGGGCCTGATCGGTTCACTGAAGTTATTCTACTGCGAAAACTAAGAACCTGATGCAACTATAAATTATTCCAGGGTTTTAAAAAGCTACATATTAGACCCTCTTACATTGTATAATTATTCATTGAGACATTAATTGTATTATTTTTTAATGAAAACCATTCAATCGTCTTCATAGTTAGAATGCAATTAATAGTTCGAAAAAAAAGCTATGTAATCAAAAATTATTGCTCAAGAAAAATTGGACTTCTGACCATTTTTGTTGCGTGATGTTCTTTCCTATCCTTTAAGCAAATCACACATTTGATCAGCCATGAGCATGAGTACTCATAAAACAGAAAACACATCGATACGCATGATGTTTTTAACTTGTTTACTGTCTCAGGACTGATGTTGAACTTATGTGTACCGTGCTTTTACCACAAAAGGTCTTCAGCCATTCACTCGAAAGGTCACATGAATAAATTCGAAAGTTCTAACGGGTCACAAATCCGTGGACATTGTAGCCTACAAATGAAGCATTTCAATTAAGCATATCCTGCACTTCAATAGCTAAAAAACGTTCAGTAGCAATATGCGTTGTACTTAATGATTATATAATCAGAATAATATATTCATGACAGTATATAACTGAATTATAAGTAACATCTATTTACAATGAATGAGGTTCATTACATACAGTATGGAGGAACACACCAGGGATAGATGGGTGCCATTGCCGTGTTAATGAGTAATTAATAATGAGTTAATCTGTAATTGAAGTTGGAGGACCAAGAGCGATGGAAACATGGTCATTGAAATTTCGTCCGCTAAAATAGGATCATGTGATTTTGAGCTCTCAGAATCAAAATGCACTGTCCCTAATTTTAGAAAATGAACGCAGGTAATAATTTGAATCTTCACATGATTCATTTAGTTAAAAAAAATATCGGCTGAAGGTTTCAGTTACGTATGTTTATCTATGTACTCATATCATTCATTTCTTTCTCGGAATTTTTTTGGAATACCATGGCAGATCTAGTTATGATGAAATGGCTGGCATGTCGGGTCGCGGGGTTTACGACCCGTACTTGTTTCGAAAATAATTCAAAAAAATAAAAGTAAAGTCAAAACTAACAAAACTTTTTAGTTTTATCGAAAAAATAATTCAAAATATTAAAAAATCTTAATTGTTTTAATATTTTCGTAAATTGTATCAGATTTTTGACAAAAGAAATGCAAATTTTCCACTTTTCCTTTTTGGTTTAAGACCATGATTCAAAATTACAGGTGTTATCCTTGGATCTTCCCAGTCCCTTCAGGACAGTCACTGATAGCCCGTTGTGTTGCTTCAGTATGACCAAAATTCACAAGAACCTACAAGGTTTTGATTACAAGTCTTTGGAGTCAGTACACAAGTCCCAGAACTTCGATTTCGACAGGGTGCCCCGAACATAGAAGTTATTCACAACAAACAGGCTGGAATCCAAGAAAGGACAATGTATACAAAAAATATATATTGGAATTATATTTTCCAGTAAGCATTACTTTTTTTATTTAAAAAATAGTTCCAACAAAAAGGGTTAGGTACACTTTAGGTAGTATAGAAATACTCTGAGTAAATACACTACAGAATTATTAAAATATACAGTGATAATTTAATTTAAATTACTAGTACAGTACCTTAATTTATAAATCGTAAAAAAAAATGTACTGAGCATTGCGACAAATTGGATACAATTCTTCAATTTGTTTTCCTCATTCGTAATGGTACGAGATTTTTGACACCTCCAATGTAAAACGCATAACAACGGATGAATTTTTTTGAAATTTTAAAAAGTTATCACTGGTTTGTCAATTCTATAATAAATGTGTGCTCTAAACATTTATTACTTGAAAAAAATTTAGAAATTCTATAAAAAGGCAGTTTTAGAACGGAGATCGATTTTGTTTGATGAGCCCCATAATCTCTCAATGTACGAAGACCTTTAAAATCGAAGTATAAGATGTCATGATTTTTCCACAGTTCGAAGTTTAAAACATCGTAAATTAGCACGCTCATCAAAAATTATTAAAACCAAAAAGTAATTTCATCCAAACCCAAAAGTATGTTCGTAGAAGCAATTAAGCGAAATAACGACGTGCGTGATGAAAGCGCTGCCATGCACGCTATATTTAAATAAAATTCTGCATAACCTAAATGTTTCCATTTTTATAATTATCGATCGAACAAAAAAGAACATCTTGTTCGAATAAGAAAAGTAAAGGAAAATGTCAGAGGCAACTCAACATTTTCATAAATTGGGTCCCATAAAAGAACATAAAAAACTAAACAAATGTAAAAACTTTGAAGCAAGTTATTCACTACCAGAGCATCAATTGTTATGAGAGCGTAAGAATCTCTTATCTAGACTCAAAACTAGACCTCTGTCAAGGCTGACAATCATTCAATTAAGTTCATTGTCACCCGTCTCAAATGTATCTCACAAAAATGTGTCGAAGACATGACGTCACTCTTTAAACTTATTATGACGTGTTTTGTAAATTTTGCGACTTCTAAAAATCCAATTTTGCTAAAAGCACAACTTTAGTCTGAGGAAAATCCTTTTTAACATTCGAGCTATCGACCAGTTTGTGACTCAACTAAAAATATCCGAACCGACATTTTTGAGAAAACGTGTGACAGTGCGCTTTTTTCTCGTTGAAATAATTTTAATTTTGGTACAAAATGGTACTGGGTCAAAACCTCGAGTACGCTTTCCCGAGACTTATCCTACTAAACAAACATAGAAAACAGAAAATAAAAGGTTGGACAATAAATAAAACCGCCATATAAACAAAATATTATTTATTTTATAACCATAAAAAAATATTATTTAATATATAAAAATAAATTAACATAAAGTATGAAATAATCCATAAAATAGCCTAAAAATGTATGTCCTTCAGTGATAAATCTAACCTAAATTAATTTCGTGTTCTTTCAAATACATGGTTCCCACACCTTTATCCAAAAAAAAATTCAAGGACTTTTCAAAACCAAAAAAAATATTTTTCAAGGACCTAAAAATTTTTATAACGACCTAAAACAAGGCATACACAAAAATTGTCAATTAAAAAGAAAAATATAAAAAAATAATAATAATTTTTTTATACAACTGTTAGTCAAAAAAGGGAAAGGTTATTGTCAATTTTGGGAACAATTTGGATTTTCTTTTCTCACAGAACCTGATATTTTTTTTTTGCAGAGTGGGCTTCTTGTTTCAATGCTAACTTTCAGGCTACTTGCACTCATATCGATTTCCGTCGTGCGATAAAATATCGTACGATAAATTCTTTTGGTGGCACGAAGAAGAGTATGAGAAGCGGCCGTCTTAATGGAGACCAGAAGTGTCAACTTAGACGGATAGCCATACTGTGGAGATCTAGACCTAGTATTATAAGTATATCACATAGTGTCAAAGCGTGAAACACCGGTTTCATTCAGAATGAGGCTCAAATGGCACACATGCTGTGGAGGAAACTAGTCTGGACTATTTCCAATGCCAGACGAAATTACACAATTATGTACTTGTTAAAAAAAAATCAAGTACTTTCAAGGACTTTTCACCAAGTTCCGTAATTTTCAAGGACTTTCAAGGGCCCCTAGTTAGGAAAAAATAATTCAAGGACTTTTAAGGACTTTTCAAGGACCGTGGGAACCCTGAAATATTAGGTGAATCAGATATGCACACATAATATCGCAGTTCAAAATTCATATAACCACGATACAAAATGCTCACATATTATTCATGCAATTACATTTATATATATTTCACGAAATAATATTCGATTTATTCAAAATAAAATTAAAATATAGCTATAAGCACCATAGTAGGGGTTGCACAACTATACGCTGGTCGGATTTTGAAAGAAGTGGGCAACGTGTAATTAGAATGAAGGGGGGAGGTGTTTTCTGAGGATGGGAACTGATAACAATAATCCAATTTTTAAGGGAAATAATTTATTAACTATCGTTACATGACAAGTAATTTTTATTTCATTAACACTGTTTAAATGCAAATCCTGTTGCAGAAATCCTCAAATTCTCCCTAAATTGTCAGGTTTCTTAAAGGTGGCCGTCATGTACCCTTATTTTGGTTAATAATTGAAAACATTTGCTCATACATAAATGAGCTTTCACAGGTTCTTAACATTTTGGGGGGCAGTCGCAATCAAATATTTGGCTTTTGTAGAAATCAATAAAGCAATATACAGGGTGGTCCCGAATTCATGGTACAAACTTTAATGGTAGGTACAGGACATTGTAACAATGATTTATTGTATAGGAATGTATAGTCGCAAGTGACGCGGTGAGGCGTAAACAGGGGAAATAAAAGGAAAGAGAAATGGAGTGATCGGTTGGTATCATTGCCGGTAGAGGGCAGTAGATGTCTAGCCGCTGTTGAACATGATGCATCGCAGTAGGGAAAAGCGCCATTCACAATTGTGCTGCCGTAGACGATGGGTGACTTTACGTATGCAGAAAAAGCAGACATGCATTACATGTACGGCCGTGCAAATGGTAACGGCAGAGCTGCGTTACGAATGTATCGCGCGGAGTATCCTGATCGTCGAATGCCGGATCATAGAATTTTTCAACGGTTACATCGTCAACTTTGTGAAACAGGTGCGTTCGACGTCAACAGACATGGCGCTGGTCGAGTAAGAGCTGTACGCACTCCAAGGCTGGAAGAAAGCATCTTGAACATTGTGGCTGATAGACCCGAGTCAAGCACAAGAACTGTTGCGCGTGACGTAGGTGTGAGTCATCAGACTGTATGCAGAGTGTTAAACGAAAATCGCTTACACCCCTTCCATTTTCAGAAAGTACAAGCATTGAATCCGGCAGATTATCCTCGCCGCGTGAACTTCTGCCTGTGGGTGATGCAGCAATGTGCGTTGCAGCCGGATTTCGTAGATTATGTGCTATTTACAGATGAAGCGACATTTTCACGCGAGGGTGTCTTTAATGCGCACAATTCCCATGTGTGGGCAACCGATAATCCACATGCAACGCGTCGACATGCGTTTCAACAACGTTTCAGTATTAATGTGTGGGCTGGTATTGTGAACGACTTTTTGATTGGCCCATACTTACTACCCACGCGGCTCACTGGCGGACTGAAAGAAGTGTTACCACAACTGCTGCATGATGTTCCGATCGCCATTCGTAACCGCATGTGGTTTCAGCACGATGGGGCGCCAGCACACTTCAGCATTGATGTACGGAATTACCTGAATGCCACGTTTGGTACTCGATGGATTGGGCGTGGTGGACCAGTCCCTTGGCCACCCCGATCTCCCGATTTATCGAGCCTCGATTACTTTTTATGGGGACATCTAAAGCATCTTGTTTATGAGACTCCAGTTGACTCAGATGAGGATCTCGTCGCTCGCTTATCTGTAGCTGCTGCAGGTGTGCGTGAAATACCAGGCATCTTTGAACGTGTACGCCAATCGCTCCACCGACGCTGTCAAGCATGTATCGATACTGGTGGACGCAATTTTGAACAATTACTGTAAACATGACACTTGTCAACAACGCTTTCAATAAAATCTTTGTTTTTCCTTTCGGCCGTTATTTCCCCTGTTTTCGCCTCACCGCGTCACTTGCGACTATACATTCCTATACAATAAATCATTGTTACAATGTCCTGTACCTACCATTAAAGTTTGTACCATGAATTCGGGACCACCCTGTATAATTCTCTTTTCTCTCTGCGTCTTCCTGCAATTCACACGACTTGCATCTTTTCTTATTTCACCGATGGCTCGGTGGTTTTGGTCACAACGCTAAAAACTCGTAAGTTCTAAAAGGCGCAGGTTCCATTCGTCCCTGAGAGTATTTCTCTCTTGTGTCAGCAAGGCTTTCCTTGTGTGTACATGTGTCTATTGGGTTGTGACTTCGAGTTGTATATATATTTTTTTTTGTGTTTGGCGCAGCTTGGCCTAACATGGTCCATACGCTATGGAAACCAAACAATCTTATCTCACCGAAATTCTGGAAATCTTTCAGAAAATTTTATACCTAAACTTTTAGAAAAACCGATTAAAATTTGAATAATTTTGTCTAGTCTAGTCTGTTAATAGGTGCAAGACCGTCGCAGGCCAAATGTATGAAAGCCTTATCTACAGTTCCAATTGAAACACCCCGCTTCGAAAAGCATGATTTTAATGACAAGTAGATCAACGTGTTATGAGTGATATCTTTAAAACACTTTTATTTGTTCAATAAAAGCATGAACAAAAAGTTTCCGCTTTCTTAAGGAGTCCCGATAAAACGGTTCAATAAAAGATATCATAATCAGAATTGAAAGCTCGAATCACTTTCTAGAAGGAAGACAATGGACACGAAACTTCAATGTCAAGTAATAACGGGAATTCCATATGCTTAAAAAAAAACCTCATCCGGAGGAACACATTTCGTCATGCCATTAAAATGTCCATTGTTTCGAATAATAAAAATGAAAAACAAATAAAATTCTGACCAATTGAGAGCCACAAAATGTTCTGTAGTTCTGCTAAAAACTGTTAACGCAGATACGTCTGAGGAATTGAAAGAGCACAAGTTTTCACAACATTCTGAAATAAGTTAGGATACTATTCAGTAAAAAACGATCTTCGAATAAAAGCGGGTACGCTTACAATAAACACGCATTTCAAGAAAGAAATTTCTTTAAGTAAAATTATTAGCTAAACAGTTGTGTTATTAACATTCCTTTAAGAAAATTTATGAACACTATTAGGTGTGGAACTGAAAGAATTTCAATGCAATGCGCGCGAGCAAGCATTTCAATTAGGTGAATTAATTCAACAGTTCGGAATTTGTGCACTCAGTATGTCGAAAAAAAACTATTATTAGAAATGGGAAGGGAATGAAAAAAATCAGGTCGCATTCGGTCATTTCATTAGGTGATCTGAATGCAAACGTTGTTCAAGACAGTTTTTTTTTTTTTTTTGTCAATTAAAATGCCAAGCACATTAAAAACAAATCTGAGGTTAAAATAGTAAATTATAATGCCGCTAACTACAGTGACGTTTGATTTGTCACAAGAAAATATTTTTCTGCAAAGTGTTCCACTACGCACATCAAACGTTGAAAGTAAAAACAGTAAATTTAAAGTAGCGGTTAAAACTGTGAATTTAATAACATCTAGAGGCAATGAAAAATTTTATTTATTAAAAGGTATTTGGTACTTTTTTAATTAACGTCGCACTGAAGCAACACAGCAGGCAATTGGTGACGTTTTTTTTTTTTTTTTTTTTTTTGGTCAATTAAAATGCCGTGCACATTAAAAAACAAATCTGAGGTTAAAATATTAAATTATGATGCCGTTAACTACAGTGACGTTTGATTTGTCCATGAAAATATTTTTCTGCAGTGTTCCATTACGCACATCAACATTGAAAGTAAAAACAGCAAATTTATAGTGTGGTTAAAACTGTGAATTTAATAACATTTAGAGGCAATGAAAAATTTTATTTATTGAAAGGTATTTGGTATTTTTTAATCAACGTCGCACTGGAGCAACACAACAAGGCTATTGGCGACGGTCAGGGATCAACCCCAGAAGGGAAAAATCCGAGGACTACACCACGTAATTCTGAACCAAGGTCAGATGACGAATCAACACCTGAGCTGGTACCCCACTCTCCAAACTTCCACACCACGCCAACGTAAGGACATTTGAGACCACGACAGATATAACGTGCACCAGCCCCCATTTGTACACGACGGTCTTCAGTTGGATTCGAACTCGTAACCCTCCTGTTGCTAGTCAGTTACTCTTCCAACCGGCTACCGCTGCCATTTTATTGAATGGAGAAAACATGAACTCAACAGACTAGAAAATTTGCTTGAATGAACACATTTTTGTGCATTCACAAAATTCGTTATGAGTAAGGCTTTTCTTTTGAAACTGCGTCTGACAGTTCTACAATGAAATCAACAAAAATACATCTCTGCTTCCAGACATGTGACAGTCGAAATCCGTAATAATAATGTCGTGACAATTTCAGTAGGTTACAAGTGCGAAATGTTTTTTTTTTATTTTTGCTTTAAAAGTAGGCGTAAACGTATTTCAAGGACGCGCATCACGCTGCTTTAATGGGGTTTCTGGATCTCGCAGCATGAGCAAGCTACTGTTCCTGGAATGGGAAGAAAAAAACACTTTATCTGTGATATAGAGTTCCTGTTCCAAATAGATTTCGCAGACAGCATTTCAATAAATCCGAAACTTCCGTGAAAAAAAATTTTCATTTTTGAAAGAAAGTGTACCATTAAATCATATGACACATATAACTCGCATCTCACAAAAAAAAAAAAAAGGAATGTTCGAAGCTTCCACAAACGAGATAGTTATTATTTCAGTTTTTTGTAATCACAATACAAAATCTAGAACGTAAAGTTTATTTTCAAAAAAAAAATTTCCTTCGCTTGCAACCTTTTAATTATTTTTACAAAGTGCTAAAATAATTAAAATAACCTTCCAATAACATGTGAGAACCAATATAATAGTTAAAAATTCCTTCGAATTAAATTTCAATTCACTCAGAAATAAAAATTACCTATGGATCGTAGTTTAACTCTTCTTTGCATAATGGTGGAAATTTCCATCATAACATTGAATGCCCAAAAATTATATAAAAGAACAAGTTCACTTTAAGTTGATTCGTGTCGGGATACCATTTTAATGTCCATTGCATAAAAAAAAACAGCTGTCAAAAATAAGCAAGTGTCACTATCAGTAAAACCAGCTTGTAGTGCGTTCCGTGCGTATTTATTCCGCTGTTTGTTGTAGTTGCAATAAACGTATGATTTCGTTTTTAATTTTGTTTTATTATATTTGAGTTTCTATTGCTAAAAAAAGTGAAAATGAGTGGAAGAAAGGTTTGTAACATATGTTTCTGTTATTTTTAGAGCAATTTCTGAAAAAGTTTGCGTTTAATTTTAAAAATACCACATGATACCATCATATTGTTTTTTGCTAAATTTATACTCTTAATATATACTAAGATTTTTTTAACCATTTTTCCTTTAATTTTGAACATGAATTATATCACCTTGATTTATTTCACCAATAAAGAAAAAATCATGCCAAGAAGGGTTAACCAAATAATTCATTCTAAATTGTTGAATTTTTATAAATACCAAAATCTTTTGACTTTTTTAACGATAATAGTTCAAGTCTTATTCCTTCTTACTTACAACAAATAAAAATTCTTGATTCGTATAGTTATTTGCATAATTTTGAGCTGAAATTACCAATTTTTTGCTTAAAACTTTCTAAAATGAAAATATTGTTTTTCTTTAATTCTACTTTATAATCTCAATCCACTTTATGCTTCATAAATCATTCGAAAACTAAGCATACGACTCCTTATTCCTATGAGAGTAGGCACAACACACTCTCTCACTCCTATTAATCGTCACATTTTATTGACTTTAAATAAAACTCTCCTGAGATATGTGATGAAATTCTACGTATTTCAGATATGAAACACTGAAATCAAGCAAATCTGAGCTAATTTATCAGAAAACTGAAAAAATGCGGAAAAAGAACTACAACGTGATTTGAATAATTTTGTTAAAAATGTAGGTATCTTAACACTTTGGGGAAAACATGTTTAAAAATTCCAAAAAAATTAAAATATAATTTAAAATTTTTCGTGGTTTTCTCAATTTTATTTGAGTGATGATCCACCAATTGAAGGGTTTGCAGCAAAAAGGAGTTGGTTTCAATTTTTCTAGTTTTTGGAAAACTGTAAAAAAACATTCGAAAATTCAAAATTCTAAGTAGTGTAAAAATATTCTTTTTGGTAAATTTCCTTAATTGTTCTCAACTAACGATTGGAGTTGCAACTTTCTTGCACTAAACAAAAGAGTATTTTATTTTACCACAAGATATGCAACTCCAAACTCCCCCAGGATGGAACAACAGTCTCCCTTTTGCAGCTAACCCTTCAATTGACTTAAAAAAGCCGTTGTTCTGTCATGTTATTACAAACGTGTTTTCGGGTTAGTCTAAGATATTTTCTGTTTTTAAGATGGTGAAGGAGCTCTCTAAATACGATGCATCCAAAGAATCCTTCGCAAAAACGATAAAATCATTCAAATTAAAATTTTACGCGTTAAAAGACATGTCCTCATCCGGACACATTCCACAATTACTTTTATTCCACGGTCAAACAAAACAAGAAAGCAAACAAAATTCTTCGGGTTTTTCCATAAAATTTCTAGGTGATGTCAAAAATGACTCAAAAAGCGTTTTGCATTCCATTTTAGTTGAACTTTGTTTTTGTGTTGGCCGCTTTTCTCGATGGCGCATGATCTTCGAATAAGACGCTTCCAAGCAAATATCAGCGATAACATCGTTAAAAAAACGAGAAAAAAAATTGGACGGCTTTTCCAGACGCAATGCAGAATTAGTTATTCCATGGTCAAACACAAAAACAAGAGAGCAAACAGAAGGAAAACACAAGAATTCCAAAATGGCAACAGCACGATGTTTCTTTTCAGGAAATCCAATAATTCCGCAACTCCTATGCGAGACACGTTATGTCATGGCCTTCTTTTCAGAGATTTGCGGAACAAAAGACAAAAAAGAAACAAACAACAAAGTTTAAAATAAGGAACGCGCATCTTCCCTCCGAAACACCCTGTGGCATGCAATACGAATTTAATGAACGGAAAGATAAGATGTCTTTCCATCCCACTTCTCAAGAGAAATGCTGCTTTCAACATTCAAGCCATCAGCAGGTTTCTGCTTCGGAAAGTTCAGCTTTTAAAGTTTAATTTCGATGGGTGCATCCTTAGGGCGTGCATAAAAGCATACAAGGTGAGAAATCAGCAGAAAGTAAAAGAAAAAAAATACGACCTTTTCAGAGCTATTTTTTCACCTTTTAAGGCTACATTTTAAATAGATCGAATAGATTAAAGTATGAAGAAACTTTCAAGGAGTGCCATGTTTAGGACTCGCACACAAGTTTTAAAAACATCAATTTTTAGCTGACATGCTTATTTTTGACGATATTTGACCTCGGTTTTCGAATGCAAGTAAAATAAAATATGCAGTCTTCTTGTAAAAATTGAAGGTTTTTAAAAATATTTTAAGGACTTTAGGCAAATATTGAGGTTTGTTAAGGCCTTTGAAAACTAAAGTGAAAATTCAGGCCTTCTCAAGATATTATGTCACGACCCGTGGGAGCCCTAGAATGTTAATAAGCGTCAATGACACCTGGACATTTTTCTTCTCCTGGGTGCAATTTCGAATTTATTTTGTAAGCTTGGATATGTATGCAGAGATCAGGCCATGAGACTCGTTTCTTTTGAAGGGTAATATTTCGGTTTGAATTGTTATTTTTGAAATACAAAAGTTAAATTAAATTACCGAGCGAAGAAATTCTGAAAAGTTGGACTTTCAAAATCCCCGAATGGGTTGACAAATCGGTCGTCGTACCGAAATTCATAGTTGCAAAATAGGACTAATACTACAGCTAATTTATGACAATGGCATCGTATTATCAGTGATCCTTTTTTTACAAATGCCAAAAGTATTCGCCTACTTTTTACACATAAAACGGCGATAGTCGAGTCCTCATTTTAAAACTGACCAGAAATATTCTAAATTTATAGCAAGAAAGCAATTTAAAAGAGTACGCCCGCTTCCGTAGCCGTAAAGACAATAAGAGTATAGAAGCAGAAAATTATAATCAAATAATTACCCTACGCGATGCATGTATACTGACTTTCAAACGCAACTGTGCAATTTGAATTGAATAAATAGAAGTCATGGATGGTATATCAATGCATAATTCAGCAATCAGTATTTGTCGAGAAGCATAAATTTCCAGTTCACGTTTGATCTAGCAAATTACTCAAGTTTAATGAGTTGTCACGAAAAATTTACAACTTATGAATAATGATTTACAACAACAAAAAATGCCTTGGAAATTGCAACAATGCGCATATGATGAATGAAATGAATGATTTTGAAAACTGAGTCGAAGTTTCATTGTTTTACAACAGTGTAAGCTGTACTACCTACAAATGCAGCGAATGCAAATTCCTAAATGAGTTTGTACTAATGACAATTAAACAAGACAGACATTTTTGTGACTCAAAAAAGAATACTCTTTTTCTGATCTGAATTCTTTCTCTTTCACGATTGATGGTCACCGATTGTGTGTAATGTAAGTACGAGGTATTTATAGATTTCCTATGCAAGTTTAAAGGTTGGTTTAGTTAAGTTTCATACTCTATGATCAATTTGCATTTCTAAAAGGAAGCTATTCAAATCAAGATATTGGGTTATAGTATCAAAAGATAACGCATTCAACTTTCTGGAATTTAAAAAAACAAATCTAAAGTAAACGCTCTATTTCTTTAGTTGAAATAAATCCAAAGAAAAGTCGTTTAAACAAGTTAGACATCTATTATCACTAACCAATACCGTCATTTAAGATCCAGCAAGGCATAGCTCAATTTTGACGGGATATGTGAGTTAACATGGATTTAGATTCAAAATTAGGCGGGGAATCGACAGGCGCGCTTGTATTTCTGATTCAACCACTTGGAGCGTTGCTATTATCATTTTCGTCTTCAAGGCAGATCGTCGTTACTATAATGGTTATGTCAGAAAATAGTTTTTTGCTTCTTCTGAAAACTAACCAAAATTGAGTTATGCCATGCTGGTTCGAAAATAACGATATATGTCAAATGATATATTAAATAAATGAAAAAGAACGTAAATGTGCAGAATGCGTTATGTCTGGGGTCTTGATACCGGCATGGTCAAATAACTAGAACCCATTATGGCTATCAAAATTCGAATGTCCTATAATCAATTCTTGACAGTTGCGCATAAAAAGTGCAGAACTATTTTTTTTTTCTTTCCAGAATCAATCTGGATACTTAAAAATTTTATTGCTACGATCTGAATCTGATGACTTACTAACTCGTGGCTATGGTCTTGAGTCTGACGATTTAAGAACTCTTTGCCATGTTCCGAATTGACGTAATCGATTAAAAATAGTTCCTAATATGGCCAATAAAACTTGTGAAAGGGCAAATGAATTTGTAACAGTTTAAGGGGGCTTACGACCTTTAACCCACTCTTGATGGAGTAGGAATAAGGTCAGTTTCGAAGCTATGTCATTTTTTAAGTATTGCATAAAATGGAATACTTTTTTTTCCATTATGCTCCTGCATTTTTAAGGCATAAAATACAATGTACAAACATGATTTAAATATTAGCAGGAGTTTTTGTGTCGGGCTCGTTAAGGTATAACTTCATTGTGAGTAAAGATTTGAGGAACAGTGCTGCGCGCAAGATTGCATATAAACAAATAGATGTATACAAATAAATTTTAGTGTATGTTATTCTATATATATAACAGATTAAAATAAAAGCAAAAAATAAAAAAATTAATATTTTTTATCAATTATGTTTCATGGAAGCAGTAAATATTCTGATACGTCAACAACAATGTCAGCCCCAAAATTCCAAAATAATAAATTTTTTTTTCAATATTGTGGTTTTAAAACAAGCATGTGGGTTTAACGAATATGTATACCAATTTTTGAACAAGTTGCTTAAATAGTACTTCAGATATCATGCGCTCAATCTGAGATTTTTCTAAAATAACAAAGCTGGGAAAAACCGCCGTAAAGATAAAATTTTGGTTACAGAAGCCCATGTTTTGCTCAGTGTACCTTTCGATTTTCTTTCATATCTCTGGTATTTATTTGAATTTTGTCATGCGGTTGGTGTCAAAATGATCAGAAATGTATGTACTTTAATATATATATATTTTTTGAAAAATCGAATTTTTGGAAGGTTTAAAGGTCGTAAGCCCCCTTAACATAACCCGTTGTAGAATACTAAAAAAATAGGGGGGAAACGTATACAAATGCATTTTTCCCCATACCGAAATTTAGTAATTTGAGGTTTTTAAGGAGTAGTGGAGCCCCATATGTCTCAACACTCATCTAGAGTACTCTTACACATCATAATGTCAAATTAGATCATGTTTCCTTCTTTAGTACCCCTAATATATACACAGAATATTTATAAACCCTGCCTAAGCCATTACAAGGTGGGAAGTCAGACGCTTCAGTCCTTGATAGGGTTAAAAAGCGCCGCCCAACTTAACTTTTCCAGAATCTTTCCGGTTACTTTCAAAACCAAATGGTGCAAAAGCAACAAGCAGAACTGAACACCGTACCAAGCTAAATTCAAAGCAGCTTAGCTCTTTCCCTTTCCCTGCACACCTGACAACCAACACGTTAGCACAAAGGAATATTAACACACGACAAAGAGGATTATCCCAGTCCACTTCCCGCAAAGAGAGAAAGGCTCAGAGATTTTCTCGATCAGCCGAAAACCACCGGAGACCCAAACCTGTAAACAACGTGAAGGTTGCTAATTTCACCAAACAATGGCGGCGGTCAATGATCGATATTCCGCATCCGAGGCCTCCGCGAGAGAAGATCAGCCATTCCCATCCTTTTAACGCGATTAAATCCTAAATAAACACAAGACTCGTAACGTCCGGTGCTCTTTGCTCACTCATTCGAAGCTCCAAGACCCCTATACCCAACGCAGAGGGAGACGAGAGATTTAAAGCAGTGTACTATATGGACCGTGGCATAGGAAAGCACGAAACCTGGCGTATCCGGTCACGCCAGACTGCTTCTGGGTTACGTATGGTTGACTATCTCTCGGGCATCGTCGGATGGAGCCCGGCTAATACTGGTGCCGAAGACACACATTTACCCATCACAGAATTAATAGTCGCATGCTGGTAATTAATTCGTGCCGCCGAAATCTATTTATAATCGTGGGAATTCAGAGGTAATCTTTCGGTAATAATTGTTATAAATTGGAGGAATAAGAACATCACGGGATATTAAAGGAAACTACATAAAAGGTATGGGCATACTTCAAATGATGTTAAATCCTCATTATTGAAGATTATATTGGATTTCTTTCTTCTCTTAGCAATCATTTCATTATAAACAAGTCCCACGGGTCTTATGTGAAATTGATACAATTTAATCCTGTTAAAGCAGCACAAATCTTTCGCATTTTTTTACGAGAAATTAGTTGCCCTTTTCTATCAGTAATAATTATAAGCGTGTGAAGGAAATAACGAACTCTTTTTTTTTATCACCTTCCACTTCAATACCGAGTAGTGTCAGCCACCAGAAAGGGGCCTAGAAAATGCGGAAACTTTTTTTACCGCGTAAATCATTTTCTAAGTTTAATAAGTAAAATTTATTGTTTTCATTCAAAGCTGCACAATACGTGTAGAGTGCACAGGGGAGCTGACAACTTCATATGTAGCTTCCACCCCCACCCCCTCCTTTCGACTAGCCGTCTGTAGGAAAGGCTCCAGAGAAGTTCTGGCAGAGGTCACATACGAGAATCGCTTTTCATAAAGTAAGAAAACTAAACTTCGAACAAAGCCGCGTTTACATTGGGGTGTTGCAAATATTTTTCTCCCCCTTTTTGTGGCGAGGACGTTTTACGTTCCCCTATGCTGACCCCTTTCTATACTGCCAACCACTCCTGTGTAAACGCTTTGTCGACTTTTTGGGCAACACCAAGGGGTAAGCACTCTTCTCACCCCTTTGTAAAGAAGAGTGGTCAGCATTCATCATGTCATTTTAATTGAATAGGTCAATCACTGACAGTTCGGCGGAAGATGTGGTCAAGGCAAGCGATGAGGGCAAAATGTCACAAGAGAGCGAACAAAAGACGGCGTGAGTGACCACGGGTTGCCGAGGGCAGAGGGGAGCGGTGATTGTCTGCAATACCGAAAGGGGACGAAATAAGGGAGCATTTTCATCCCAAATTTCGTCTCGGAGAAATGTCCTCTCAAAAGTTCCAGTCCTCAGATCTTTACCGACTCTTGGTGGAAAACAAAATTGGAGTTGCAAACGAGATCTTGACGATAAAGGACGCCTAAAGGCGAAATATCTTCGATGTTTGCGACTCCGGTGTAGCGGCTTCTCACTCGTAGACACATCCGGGTGACACTTAATGTCATTAGGTTGATCTCTTACGAAACCTAGTCCTAAGAGGTGCTCCGTAAGCATGCAATCGGGCATGTAGTGTAAACACTTACTTCACCACATAAACAGGTGTCCGACGTCGGGTATCCCATGCGGAAAAAGTATTCCGGAAGTCTGAGTACCTGGTTTACTAAGGGGTTATACAGATACCTGGCTTGAGGAAATTTATACAGGGGACTGCTAAGATGTTTCTGTTCTTCTAATCTGTTGCACCAACCATATTTCTGTCCACACCTTAACATACCTTAATGTATGCAATCCCTTTACGAGTGTTTCTGTCCTAAAATCTCATTTTACGAATAAATCTATCGATAAAAGTGATGGTTTTAATTCTACAATCTTAAATATCTTGAACAGCTTCATTGAGAGAGCTAAACCACTACAGGACGAAACAAATAACTGAATGTCTTATTTCTACAACGTTTAACCAATCCACGCCAAATTTGGTACACTTATACTTTAGAACACTGCGGAAAATATAGGCTATTACTTTCCTGTCTTCAGACCAATCTGTAGCCATGGAAATCGGCACACATGTAGTCCTAAAAATACCCCTCGAAGCCCCAATTTTAATATCTAAAGTATGTTTTCCTGCAATAAATTGACATAGACAGAGAAACTTCTAGTTAAGAAGACTAGGACCATAGACTAGGAAGTTCAACAGGGTTTGTGTACTAGTTAACGCAGGGAAATGTCTCGGTCATATTTTAGCTGTCGAGGTACGAAACACGTTCTACAGGGTTTGTGTATTTGAGTTAACACTAGACAGGGAAATGTCACGGTCATATTTTAGCTGTCGAGGTACGAAACACGTTCTACAGGGTTTGTGTATTTGA
This sequence comes from Metellina segmentata, assembly GCA_947359465.1. Lineage (NCBI taxonomy): Eukaryota > Metazoa > Arthropoda > Arachnida > Araneae > Tetragnathidae > Metellina > Metellina segmentata. The sequence goes on along the minus strand of OX375875.1, from coordinate 29,408,604 downwards.
GTTAACACTAGACAGGGAAATGTCACGGTCATATTTTAGCTGTCGAGGTACGAAACACGTTCTACAGGGTTTGTGTATTTGAGTTAACACTAGACAGGGAAATGTCGCGGTATCATTTTAGCTGCCGCGGTCACATTTGAAACCCGAGTAATGCCGGGTTATTCAGCAAGTTTCAAATACAATATGTACTAAGTGCACACGCACATGCGGTAATTAAGAGGAAATGAGACTTTCAAAATCACTCTGGACGCTGTTTTCAATCTTATGACGTTACAAATTTCACGACGTCAAAAGGAAATATGTTCACAAAACCACAATCATAAGCAAGTCATTCTCAAAGAAAAACATTGCATTTTAAAACTAAAACATAAATAGAAAATGAGTAAGTGTGATGGAGAAAATTATTCTTCAGGGAAAACAAAAACATATTACACTTCAGATGCTGTAGATTATCCTTATATGGTAACGCGACAGCACGGTCGTAAAACAACAATCACAAATCCGGGGATTGCAGTAACTACTATGCAGTCCAATTTTACATCTGAAACTGCGAAAGAATCCCATAAAATATTGCATTAAATATTTCTAACGTACTCGGCTTTATTTTCGAGTGTTATTTTAAGTACTCATTTAACAATGTATCGCTAAACCGTAAAATTTCAAGATATAAGACAAGGACATTATCACTTTGATCAAAATTTTGCAGCGACCAGTTTGGGTGAAAGCAGTTAGATAATGTTACGAAGTCAGGTAACGAAAGTATTGATAAAATTGCATAGAATTTCCACTCACATCGACACTTTCCATATAACCAAGAGAGCGTTAACGTCTCAACTGCTTTGTTAACCAGAACTAAACCATTTCTGTTCTACATTGAGGGTGGATGGTTGGGTTTTAATAACGCAAGGGTCATATTTGCATCTAAACTATGCATACGTACTGTTTACAATAAAGAAAGGAAGGGGTATGTATGATAAGTCACTTGTTGCTCTAATGCATAGGCGGGCTTATAGAAAGTTGGGAAAATTAGTCGCTATGATCCAATGGATAGCAAAATCTTAGCAATTCATTCAAGGAGTGGCGTTGGTTACCTACATTTTCTCGCTGAAATATACGATAGTAAAATTTTTCTTATATTAGACAGATCCAAATTCTCATCAAAATCCATTGAGTAAGGATGGCAAATTAGGTACGAGAAAATTAACATGCATACAAGAAAATAATCTATGCTTTAAAACTGATATTTTATGACTTGTTCATTGCTCGACAGACGACGGCCTTAGCATTTTTAATGATTCTATTCAATCTTAACCAGCTATTGGCAATAGCTCATCAATTCTTAGCATTGTAACTGTCGAAGCCAGTTCATTGCAGCTTTTGTCTTCCTCTAGACATAACTCTAACCATCATGGTCCGAAATATTTTTTTTACTCACTTTATCGGGCAATCGAATGACATGTCCAGCTCGTCTCATTCTCTGTGTTTGTATTTTTAAAGATCATAGAGTTGGGTGGTTTGTATTTTATGGCGCAGGGTCCGATGGTGAGCAAGCTGCGCTAAATTCAACTATCATGAATTGTTATAATTTGTTTATATTTATTATAGTGCATATTGCAGTGATGGTTCCAGGGTTTTGCTGCTTTCCAGTTTCAAAATTTTCAGATACGATCGCACGGAAACAATATTTCGATTTAACTTCATTTTTAACATTCAGATGTGTCATTTCATAGCTCGGTTCGTCCTTCTTCTGGTATACACGGTGTCCCAAGGATCCGTTGTGGAGCATGGCCACCATCGGGCCCCAAACAACAACCTCCAAAAGTCAAAGCCTACGCTTTCAGCCAGAAGAAATGAAACAGTCTATCTCATGTTTCTCTAAAGATACTTTCATCGGAACAACCTTCATCTTCAATGCAATCCTTTGTGTTCCTCTAACCGTAGTTTCCGTTGCTCACGGTCGCCATTCGTACCGAAAGGGGAGGGAGTGCGAGAAAAACAGACGCAATAACCCTTTTTTAATCAGTTGAAGCCCTGAGCAAGAACAAGCAGATTTGTGCATAGGTGCAACGAAGCGCACAACTCCGGGAGTAAGAAGCAAGTGCAACGGCCTCCTTCGTACGTGCGATCGGGGAAGATCAGTCGCTCTGGTTGCTTACTGAGCTAAGACGAAGCTTTTTGCCTGCCTGAAAGCTATTTGAGCCACGATGGCGCAATAGCAGCTTTTGTCACAGGATAATGATACTAATAACTTGAGCCTTCCTGAACAGGAGTTTTTATATATCATTCGCGGTACTGTCGCAGCCTTCGGACGTGGCATTGGAGAAATAAAAAAAAAAGTCCCACTCCCCCGAGTAATATTCTTTACGATTTATTTCCTACCGTAGAGAAAACAAGGGTAATTTGAACATAATATAGCTCTGTATGACTTCACGGTGCAATGGCTTATCGAAAACCTTCCTTTCCAGAACGTCATCCAAGAAAATCTCTTGTTTTTATGCAACCCGCAACAGTTTCAAACAGGCATGCGAAAAGTAGATTTAAAAGATCTCCACTAAGCATAACAATTTTAGTACCGGTAGTTATGCTATCGGGAGTAAGCACAGAATAATTTAGGTGCCGAACGGTCCCCAAAACTAATCACATCCAGTTTCGCTATCACAAACACGAAATATTTTCAAAAGATTGCAATCGAAATTCACACTAAAATCCGAAATCTCTTGGTGATACAGCAGTGATTCAGTGATCCAGCAGTTCATGGTTTATCCCTCTGGATCGGAAGGTTCCTGGTTCGAATCCGGGTCAGGGCATGGATGTAAATTGAGCTGTCCTTTGTTAGGGACAATGATGGCCCACCCATTGGGTGCCCCTTCACAAGTGACCATCACTTCTGGCCTTGTATAAGGCTACAATGACTTCGGTCAATTCTGTACTGTATTGTATTTCTGTATTGCATCATGTATTGTATTTGTCTTTGCAATCTGTACCCAGCCTTGCCATTGGAAATAAAATAAAATAAATGGTTTATCCCAAGCACCATTCTTTCAAATCTTACCAGTCTCGCTCTTCGCAGATACACAATACCTTGTTCGAGAATCCAAAACTAGGTTTTCTTTCTAAATTCTTCATACAAAAATGTTCAGAGAACTGTCACAGATTGCATCAGCTGTCTTCTGTGCCAGGAAAAATTTCCTTGCGTGTATATCCATTACCTATGTTGTTTGTCTTGTGCTTGGCGCAGCTTGGCCAAATTGCGCCATATAACCCAAGGAACCATACTTTCAAGCAGACATGAAATTACGTAAATTAATGCATAAATTCCTGAATTTTGATTTACTGTCAGTCAAAATAATATAAGTTATAAACTGACGGAGTGATACAAGTTTTATTCAGGGTAGCCACACGACAATTTGTTGCCCTAAGTTGCTTCACAAAATGTTCCATTTATACCCAATATATCCCGATTGCAATTATCACTAGACACATTATCATCGGTGATACCTTTCCGCTGTTGATTCGGGACGAGGAAAATCATTAATACATGAACGCTTTCATAGAACTTTCTCTACACCAAAGGACTCCTGTGCACTAGCACACGTTTTCTACAGTAAACAGCGAGAAATAATGCAGCAACCACGTGTTGTTTACGCTGATCTGTGCATAAGTAGAAATTAGTCACGAAGCTCTGCACCTATCGGTTGGTTGAGAGGTTTTTATGACGCAAGGGCCATATTTGGCCATGATGCGCTAAATACAAGGCAGACAACGTCAAGCAATGGACATATACACACACAAGAAAAATTTTGCAGACAATGAAAAAAGAAATGCACCGTCTACAATTCGTAGTTGGCCAGAGTACTAGAGAAACCCGCTGAGACACGACGACCCCATGCTGCTATCAAAGACGGCCATGCATTAAGCAATTTCACTTGCATTAGAACATAAATAAATTTAGGTTAGTCAAGATACTGTGTAATATTTTGTCACTGTGCACCGAACTAAAATTGTATTAAACTTTCGTTGATGAGTACCGCTGAAACAATTTGTAAACTATAACAGTCGTAAATAAATAGCAAACTTAATAGAATAGCACATTCGGCTGACCTTTAATATTTTAATTTTTAAATGGATGGAAACAGTATAAATTACACACACACAACTTGTTCAAAGACAATTCAACTAATGTCATTCCGTATACTAACTACGTGCTCATGGAGAAACTTTTGATGCAACAGCTTTTCGTATTTCAGAAATATGGAATGCATACCTGTATCAAGGAACACAGAGTAAAGGTACAACTAGTGATTTCAAAATTTCCCGATGTTATGGGTAATCCTTTGATTTCGAGTGCGCAGGAAATGTCGGTGTTCATTGCGAAACACACACATCCTGACAACAGGGCACCCTAATCGTTTATTAAGTGATGATTTCATAAGTACAGAACAAATGTTGCGTTCAAATCGTTTCAAACGGAGCTTTACCATTTATAGTTAAATGCCAAGATCAACAGAGGTGCTTAAAGATAATTAAATAGCCTAAACACAAAATTAAATGTTTTTCACACTTCGGGGCTAGGAGTGAGATATGCGTAACTTCCAGAAATCTTAACTTTAAAATCATGAAATAGAGGAAAACAAATACCTTGCCAAGTCTAAAACAAGCAGAAAAGAATTCAAAGCAATTAAAAAAAAAAGCTTGCCACAATGAACTTAATTTTTGTTACAACCTAAAATAATAACGAAAATAAAAAATATATACAATTTATTAATCCGACTTATTAAAATTCTATAGTTAAAAGTTGGATGGTTAAAATATGAAACAGGATAACCTTTAAATTTCTTAGTCAAATTGTTTCGCCAGCAAGTGTGCTAAAGAAATCAGAAGGCAAGCAGTTAGACCCATTTCGAAACCCCAATTGCAATTGAGATGACGGAAAACCCCACATGAGATAAAAAAATATATATCTATCACAAATACTCAAAGAATAGCTTGAGCAATTTTTAAATTCGTCTTTTTTTCCTCATGTAGTTGTAAGATTTATTATTATAAACACAATTAAAGTATTTAACATTTTGAATATGGATAACAGACCACATTATAGGATGGACCGGAAAAATCGAACCTTCTGAGGAACAAATTCCAACAAAGAAAAAAATTTGACCATCCATCTCGGAATGTTTTCGAAATTAAAAAATGTTTCAGTGTAAGGACAAGTGGTTGAGTTCTCGGATTCTGGTGTTTTGGTAGTTCTGTAAGACACCGCCTGAAATCGATGCCAGACAAGATTTTCTTAATACAAACTGTTAAAATGATCCCAAACAATGGTTTTTAATGACAAAAACCAGGAACATTTTCAGAGGTTGAATCTGCGACAAACAAACAAAAACTAAACTTAACCCGATTTCCGTTGTCAAATACTTTGAGTTTGTTTTAGGTCGACCAAGCAGGACGAATACGAATCTGAAAGTTTCTATCCGGTTTACTTTCATCAAAGATATGTACTACTTATTTAAAGTGCATATGCAACTAATTCAGTCTTGTTCCGATGCTTTTCGAAACAGTTCAGGACCCACGACAGAGAGGTAGCTATATTTCGAGTTCTATCAATTCTTTCTTTTAACATACGAGAGGTTTTGATTCTATTTTGGAATCAATACCGTGGATAGATTATTGTGAAATCTCCATAGCATTCTGGGTTGTCCTGATGCAATCTTTCCATATTTTTGTGTGGTAGATTGAGTCTGGGAGAGGATTTTCGGAAGTTGTAACTATTCAATAAAATCGTAAGCCTCGCAAGGCACAAAATCGACTGATCAATCACTACAATTTTCATACAATGAATATACTCAAAGTGTTTTGTAAGAATCTTCTAATTCGGGAGCTTTGGAAACCTTAACGGTAATACTTGATTTCTCTCTGCAATATTAAGGTTCAAGGCGCTGCTACCTAGATATCTCTGGATAGCTATGTCCATTCCTAATCTTTTGATTTCAATGTTCTCATCAGGAGGACCATTGTGAGAAGGATGTTCTCTGGATGCTCGCAAAAAGAATTCCTCCGAAAAACAGAGTCCACGATCAAGGAGGTAGGTAGGAACCTACATAGGTGCATTACCAACCACTAGTATTTTGAACTACCCTAGCATGCCACCTGGGTCTTAAAATTAAACCATAAGGATGTATGTTACAATGTTCTTGAATGCTTTCTAAATCAATCACAAACCTTTTCCTGCTGTGGAACTTCAACGGCTATTTTTAATGGTGAGGCAATTGATACAAGCAACGTTGATCTGCACTCAATTTTGAAGGATGTAATGGTAATTACCATTACCATTACATCCTTCAAAATTTTAGTTAACGTCGTACTAGAGCAACACAACGGGCTATTGACGACGGTCCGGGATCAGTCCCTTAAGGGAAAGATCCGAGGACAACACCTCGTAATTTTGAACCACGGTCAGATGACGAGGCAACACCTGAGCTGGCACCCCACTCTCCAAACTTCCACACCAACCCAAAGTAAGGACTTTCGGCCACGACAGATTTAAGGTGCACCAGCCGCCTCTACACCATCAATTTTGAAGGAATTTTAGGAAGGTTGGTATTGATACGTTTGAATTTCACAGGTAGGAGTGTCTTCCAAATATGGAAGATTTTATCGATAGGTTCTGAGTACCTGTCAGGGACCTATACCAACATCAAGATGCTTAAAAGAAGGACTTAAAAAAGCAGATCGTGAAAGAGGTACAAAAAAACCTCAGAAAGTATCTGTCCCTGAGTTATCCAAGTTTTCTGGTTATCCCTTTAATTATGTCTCGCGTTTGTAAATTTTCCATCAGTATCATTGCATTGAAGATAACTACATACCCATTTATTGATTTTACCAGGAATCTCATTTTGCTCTACCTTGAAGTAAACCGGGTAGAAACTTTCATAGGCGCGTATCAGTACTGCTGGTCGTCCTAGTACAAACTCATGGGCCATTTATACGGAAATTGTATAAGCTTGGTTTTATTGCTTGACCCGAATCTAACTAAATGTTCCATGAGTTTCTACGACTGAAGCGTAGTTTTGAGTCGCTGTAATAGTTAATGTGAAAAAAACCGTTACCTAGAGCGATTTTTGATGGTGTCTAGCGGAGCTGCCAAAATACCACAATTGGGGACCTTCCTCCCCACCCCATCCGCATGTCCCTTCAGTAAATTCTTTATTTAAAAAAAATAATATGCTAATTTTTTATTACCTTTTTAACATGTTATGTCCTTTTGAGTAGGACGATTAAACTTCTTACCCAGTTGGAATTACTAAAATGATGAAAATTGACTTTTTTGGCCCATCCTACTGCATTTAAGGTAAAACATTTTTTTTTTTTTTTTAACTCCTTTGTAGGTTTAGGGCTTTCGTAAGATGGTACCACCCACCTGACCTGGGTAAATGTCATTAGTATTAAAACGTTAAACTCCATCAAGTGATTGAAATCAGAGGTCACTATGCGTTATTTAAATCTATAAATTTTTTACCAGTTTTTTTTAACCACTCGTCATTTTTGACGCCCTATTTTTCAGAATTGTTTCGCTTGCATGGTGCAAATTCCAGTCGATTTATTCTTCCTTCAAACAATATGGACTCTATTACTTTTACATAGAACGGGACAAGGTTTCAAGCTCCCTCACCTAAACCTATAACCATGGTAACCTGTACCGTGATCGACGCCGAACGGCCTTCAATAGAAAAGAAAACCAGGGAAAAAAAAAACACAAAATGCACCAAAATAAATATTTTCAACAAAACGTAAGGGTTCGAAAATGCAAATGGTCACAACAGGCCCTATCATTACACTGTATTAATTACATATACATAAAAACAAATTAATTTTGAAATTGCATCCATTTTGGCAACTGAGTTTGATTGGGTTGGAGTTTCAGGACGCAAAGGCCTTACTTGGTCACGCTAGGTAGAGAATGTCAAGTACCGAACATACATACAAGGAAAGTAAAACTGAAGGGAAGTTGAGACAAATGCACCAATGGAATCGAACCTGCTCCAACAACAACTCGCAGTTTGCTAGCGCGGTGGGATTTGAGACTAAGATAAATGTTTAGGTGCCATTAACATGACTTTCTGCTCCTAATTTTTCCAGATCCTAACTCTGCCACAAGTACCACCGCAAATGCTGAAGGAACATTTAAACTATCACTAACAAAACAACCCTTATTGTAACAAGCATCCGAAAATATCCTTCACAAACCAAACATCTTCAAGGAGATAAAACTTTCGCTAGTTAAAAGAACCCAGAACGCAAGCTGCACGACAGTGAAAGAGCAAAACCCGAATTTTCATCAAACAGCCACGCCACTGAATTAACACACTTCTCCTCCTCAACACTCGGATATTCTTAATAAACGCACAACTGTCGCAGCGCAGACTCGGTCATTGTCTCGAGGGCTTTCTCGGTGTGACGATTTTCCCGATGTTATTTATCGAACAACGACAAACGGTAGGCTAAAAATAAATCCGGGGCGAAACCCGAGCACGATTAATTAATTGAAGGCTGGGACAGCGCGGGATTCTAATTAAATACGCAGGAAAAATGAGGAAAATATCAACCTCGGAACATCAGTACCGCGCGCCGAGTGTCACGCACTTGCATTCAGGGCATCATTTTGGCGTGTGGATTGCTTTTTCTCAGTTATTCTTGTCTCATTAACACGCTCGGATTGCAGTTTGTCATTGAAAGAACGAATGCTATGTTATAATAGTGCGTTGCAGAAAACGTGCAAAAGAAGAGTGAAAAACCTATCCATCACACAAATCAATAGTTTTCCTGTTTCAGCCATCAGAAAATACAAGATTAATTAGCAATATTCAACTGATTTTGACTGACCACAAATATTTTCCACCCAATAAAAATAATTAATCCCTTGGGTACATTTGACGACTGAGACTCGTCATGCACTAGTTTTGCCTTTGTTACGGATGACAAGTCTAATTCATCATTCAAACAAGTACAAAATTAAACATACATTCTTGTTCATGGCAAGAGTCATTGGTGTTTTATGAGACTCCCCTCGAATCAAATTATTCAATCGGTTCTCTACAAAAATACACTTTATTTAATCTGACTCCATACATAGAAATACTTATACGGCAGCGTTATCAGACATTCTTTTTTGGAATGAACGCGGAGATCAGAAGCTGTGCGATCTCTCTCATACTGTTGCCATTCTTATCAAACGAAAATATACAGAAACTAGTGTGCAAACGATAACACGAAAATATAACTAATTAGTGTACAGACGATAATACGAAAATATAACAGTAACTAATGTGCAAACGATAATCCCAAATACTTTTTTTCAAATAAATCTGTACCCAAGGGTTTAATCGAAAAGAGCAATAGCAAAAATTGTAAGTAAATGTTTTACAAATACATACAAAGGAATTTAAAATGATAAAACAGTTTCGAGAGCAAGGTGTGCTAACATTTCAACCTGTGGACGACTAATAAAATTAGAATTTAAAATTCACATTTTCATCTATATAGCAAAGTTTTACATCACTTTCGATTCTTCCAATTCATTCTTTCGAAACCCGGGATTCGAACCCAGAGCTGTTGAACTTCGCTTCCAAGAATCCGAAAGCTGGGGAGAACACAGGAATAGAGAAAAATTTTCTGTTCTCTAATGTACAGTACGTTTCCCGAGTTTAAAAAAGCTATAAATCCGTTCATTAAATTTACAATAAATCTGCACAAATATGCAAAGGAAAAGAGAAAATTTGCGCAGGATGTGTGAACATTTCTTCGTTTCTCAAACTAAATAATGAAAAGCCAAATGATTTTATAGCTACAGAATATTATTCAAAATATGAAGGGTTCCGGACAACATAGTGGTAAGCCACTGAAATGTTCCGTAATGAAAAAATGATACTCGGGATCAAAAGAATTTTTGATTGTTTAAAGGAGTGCGTAATACTTGAAAGTTTCAAATAACACGACCTCTTGAATAGTGGAGGATAAAAATTTATAATTTTAGCATTTTTAAAAATTTGAAAGTTGGTAGCCTAAAAAATTTGCAGTTACTTATTACGCAGCCCGAAGTCATTCATGTTGATGGAGGGCAATGAAAGGGGCACACATTAAAAATTGCAATTTTACAAGACTTTTGATTGGATGTTAATTAATTAAATATGAATGAATTATTCAGGATATTTTGAAGAAAATTCAAAAGAAACACCAATGATTTTTTTTTCCTGTTGTTGGGGAAAATATTTTACGAATGAAGTTTTGACCAAATGCCTTTTTGCCTCCTTTCAGAGAAATACATAGTTCCCTACACTAGAGATAGAAACAAACTTCAATATCCAAACACAATCAAGAAATGTTATTTTTCCTTTCCAAAGACGAATAAATAAATCTTAAGAAAATGTGAATAAAACACATAAAAAAGAATATCAGTGTTATAACACGCAAGTTATGCAAAAACGAGCACAACTATCACTACCTCAAAATGCAGCATAGAAAAATTCGCGTACGCTGTTTAAATACAGCTGAATGAGACCGCACCCAACGAACTCGCAGATTCACAAGATAGGTTTGGCGCACACGTTAATAAAAAAATTTCAGATTAAAATTCTTGGTAAATAAAAGACACAGCTTGCTCAAACAGCCTCTAATACCAGCGCAGTGATCCATAGCTTATCTTACAAGATACTGAGAATTCCGTAAGGGAGATATATTCATGTACCATTGTGTATGACAACAATAAATGTCAAATAATTCAATCAACAAATAATAGTCATTACGTACTCAATCCATTGTAAAGTCTAGCCAATTATCACATCTCAAAACGAGGAACAGTGGTAACAGCCCATTTTAAAAACTAAACGAATACGAGGAATGTAGATAGTGAATGTTTTGCTTGTGTGACCAAGCTATACTTCTGAAAGATATTTTTATTCAGTAATGAAAGGATTGCTAATTTCGAGAGTAAATCTATTGTGACGCATATGTATTGCATTCTTCCGTTTCTTACTCTGAGAAAAATGTCACTTAAAGTAGTATTTATTGAGAGTGGTAAGCAGTTAGTTTTTGTTGATATACGACCGAAACTAAATCCCGAACATTCAAACTACTAAATTCCAAAGGGAAGTGTCGATTTTTACTTCGTTGTCAATTTTCCTGTTTAAATGTACTTAAATTCCTTTTCTCTATAACATTACTACCTCCATGAAATAAACTAATAATAAAATACGCGTTTACCATAACACTAGTCCACACCCCGGTACCTGGTCACTATTAAGATTTGCCCGTTTGAATATACGCGACCAGTTCAACATCAAGGATGGATCTCACAGCCAAGCGCTGTGGTTACCCTGCTCTTACCCTTTTTACGCGTCATCACTGGTTGGTAAAACAATGAGTTTTAAGCCGTGTTTACACCGGAGTTGCAAACGCGTCCCCCTCCAAACATCGAAGATATTCCGAGAAACGGCATTAATTTTATCGTCAAAATCTCGTGCCTGTGGTTGCTATTTGGCGAGTTGACAACTCCAAATTTGTTTTCCATCAGGAGTCGCTGAAGATCAAAGGACTGCAACTTTTGGGGGCGAAAATTGAAACGAATTTTGTGATGAAAATGCTCCCCTATTTCGTCCCCTTTCGGTATTGCAGACAATCACCGTTCCCTCTGCCCTTCGGCACCCCGTGGAAGCTGTCTTTTGTTCGCTCTCTGTGACATTTTGTCCTCGTCGATTGCCTTGACCACATCTCGCACCAAACTCTCGGAGTGTGACATATTCGATTAAAAAGGCGTGGACGAGAGAGCTGGTGATGTGAATAGAACTATTTAAGAGAGAGGCATGTCCCCTTTGTGTGTCCAATAAAAGTCGACAAAGCGTTTACACCGGAGTGGGTCGAAAAGGAGTCAGCAAAGGGGGTCGTAAAATGCCTTCGTCACAAAAAAGGGGAGAGTAATATTTTCAACCCCAGTGTAAACGCGGCTTTAAGGCGCAAGGATCATATTTGTTCAAGCAGAGCAAAACATTAGACAAACAACGTCAAGTAATGGACATGAACACACAAATTTTACTTACACAGAAGAGAGAAATACACTCAAAGTTACAGGAATCGAACGTGCGTCGCTTACAACTCGAAGGTTGCTATAGCACAGTAGTCAAACTCACTTGAGCCACGCGACCATCACTGGAAATCAGGGGCAAATGAGTTAAATTTCACAATGTCATCCAAAATTTTGCGTAGTAAGCGGATAGTCAATAATTGACTAATCTTAGAACTATGATTTTTAATTGTGTGACAATCTTTCTTTTCCTATTCAGTCTTACCAAGTAATCTGTTCAGCAGGAAAGACATTTTTCCCATGGAGATTAATCTCATTGGTTTATTGCATGGAAGAAAACGAGGTTGTAGAGTAAAGGATACACAAAAATTGGCAAAAAATAATAATCTAATTTTTTTTTTCACAGAATTTAGTGATTTGAACATTTGGGATTTAATTTCGTTGCATATCAACTAAAACTAACAGCTTACCACTTTTGATAAATACTGCGTTAAGTGACATTTTTCCTGGGAAAGAAAAGGAAAAACGCAATACATATGTGCGTCACAGTAGATTTACTTTCGAAATTCCCTTTACATATGGAGTTATAATCAATACTTTCAATGCTCAATCTTTCAGAGGTTTACCTGTCACAAGCAAAATCTTCGCCATCTGCATTCTTCGTATTCGATTAGTTTTAAAATCAGTTGCTACTCTGTTCCTTCTGTTTTGAGGCATGGTAATTGGCAATACTTTAGAATGATTGAGTACGTAATGACCTTTATCTGTTGATTGATAGAAGTCAAAAACTTATTAATTATTCGCAGCTACGTTAGAAGACCAACCTAACTTGCGACTTAGTTACTAGAGTAAAATCTGCATGTTTTATGACAAAGATAATTTTTAACAGCGGATTTTGAAAAAAACTACATATACTCAAAACATATTTGACGACCTTGATTCCCCAGAACATCAGTATGCAATACATGAGCAATGAAGGACAATATGTACAATATACAATAGTAAAAAAGTTTGCAATGGCAGTTTTAAACGTTAGTGTGTGTGTGTAATGATATTATATCCTCTGGATATAACTCATAACTGATTTTAGCACAATTTTATGAAAGTTAAATCTTTAAGGGCATTCCTAAATGACTTTCTTAAAGAATTTAAATTGTGTCTCATGAATTCAAAAACTGACAGACAATTTACACCAAGTGAGGCAGTTTCGTGGATTAAATAATATTTTTATGAATTCATTTGGTATTTTCTGAATGCTTTGATGAAGAAAATGTGAAATCGATACCTTTTCCATACCATGCTAGGCCAAAGAGAAAGGTTAGTGAAATATACATCCCAGACGGATGAAATCAGCATCGATCAACGTTACCTTCTATCTTTAGCTTAAAAAAATAAGCTCAAATGGTCCAATTTCATTCATTAATTTCACCATTCGTTTTTCTTTTAAAAAACATTGCATTAATTAATAATCGTGGGTGGAAAAAAATAAACAGCCTACAGTGATCACTATAAACAAAAGTAATTTAAAAAGAGAAAATTTACAAAGGACGAGGAATTTCCGGAAAAAGAGCAAAATAAGGATAGATGCCCATTCTTCGTCACTACCATATTAATTTAGAATTTTCAGAACATTCAATTAGAACTTCATTTGTTAAAGTAAAATGAGAACGAGAAAAGTCATGGTCGCTAATTGCTCCCAGAGCATACCTCTTTGGCATTCAATCCTCCGCGTCTCGTTTTCTCCTCGTAATTATTTCAAGTCATACTTATTTTAAGAGCTCAATTAGGCCCATCTTCGGCGGCATTAATTACACAAATGGACAATGGATATTCTAATAGGGCCTCCAGCATAAATTTAAGATTCACAGATTTCGTTCAAGCAATGAATAATATACAGGGTGGTCCCGAATTCATGGTACAAACTTTAATGGTAGGTACAGGACATTGTAACAATGATTTATTGTATAGGAATGTATAGTCGCAAGTGACGCGGTGAGGCGAAAACAGGGGAAATAACGGCCGAAAGGAAAAACAAAGATTTTATTGAAAGCGTTGTTGACAAGTGTCATGTTTACAGTAATTGTTCAAAATTGCGTCCACCAGTATCGATACATGCTTGACAGCGTCGGTGGAGCGATTGGCGTACACGTTCAAAGATGCCTGGTATTTCACGCACACCTGCAGCAGCTACAGATAAGCGAGCGACGAGATCCTCATCTGAGTCAACTGGAGTCTCATAAACAAGATGCTTTAGATGTCCCCATAAAAAGTAATCGAGGCTCGATAAATCGGGAGATCGGGGTGGCCAAGGGACTGGTCCACCACGCCCAATCCATCGAGTACCAAACGTGGCATTCAGGTAATTCCGTACATCAATGCTGAAGTGTGCTGGCGCCCCATCGTGCTGAAACCACATGCGGTTACGAATGGCGATCGGAACATCATGCAGCAGTTGTGGTAACACTTCTTTCAGAAAAATAAGATAGCTTCCGCCAGTGAGCCGCGTGGGTAGTAAGTATGGGCCAATCAAAAAGTCGTTCACAATACCAGCCCACACATTAATACTGAAACGTTGTTGAAACGCATGTCGACGCGTTGCATGTGGATTATCGGTTGCCCACACATGGGAATTGTGCGCATTAAAGACACCCTCGCGTGAAAATGTCGCTTCATCTGTAAATAGCACATAATCTACGAAATCCGGCTGCAACGCACATTGCTGCATCACCCACAGGCAGAAGTTCACGCGGCGAGGATAATCTGCCGGATTCAATGCTTGTACTTTCTGAAAATGGAAGGGGTGTAAGCGATTTTCGTTTAACACTCTGCATACAGTCTGATGACTCACACCTACGTCACGCGCAACAGTTCTTGTGCTTGACTCGGGTCTATCAGCCACAATGTTCAAGATGCTTTCTTCCAGCCTTGGAGTGCGTACAGCTCTTACTCGACCAGCGCCATGTCTGTTGACGTCGAACGCACCTGTTTCACAAAGTTGACGATGTAACCGTTGAAAAATTCTATGATCCGGCATTCGTCGATCAGGATACTCCGCGCGATACATTCGTAACGCAGCTCTGCCGTTACCATTTGCACGGCCGTACATGTAATGCATGTCTGCTTTTTCTGCATACGTAAAGTCACCCATCGTCTACGGCAGCACAATTGTGAATGGCGCTTTTCCCTACTGCGATGCATCATGTTCAACAGCGGCTAGACATCTACTGCCCTCTACCGGCAATGATACCAACCGATCACTCCATTTCTCTTTCCTTTTATTTCCCCTGTTTACGCCTCACCGCGTCACTTGCGACTATACATTCCTATGCAATAAATCATTGTTACAATGTCCTGTACCTACCATTAAAGTTTGTACCATGAATTCGGGACCACCCTGTAGATTCATGTTCTTGGCAGGGTTTAAAATAAGGGTGAAGAAAGTTAGGCATCAGTAGCATCTAAACATTTTTCTTCAGTTGCTGAAACGTTCCACGTAAGTGCGATTTCAAAATGTATTGTTTACTGGATGTGTTTTACATAATGTTATGACAAGGGAAAGTTTTGTCAATTTACATATTCTATCCCATTTTCTCTTTAAGTGCAATGCTTTGTTTTGCCCCCTTTTCTGTCATTTTTTTATTAAAAAATTCAAATTGGTTCCCATGCGAAGAACTTTTGAAAAGTTAGGCGTCAAATATGACGACTGAAAACCCGGGAAAATGTAGGTCAAAACAAAATGTATAGGTGCAAAAAACACGATTAGTGGACGCTAATTTCGGACCCTAGTGTCTGGTGGCATTGAACTAAGACTAAGGATAATTGTTTGCCATAATAAGTGAGACTAACTATAGTTGTCTTAGGATAAAGTTAAACACTATCGGGTGAGTTTAATATAAATAAATAGAAGAAACTAGAAAAACCGATTTGACACAACAGTAAATTAAAATTCAAAAGCTTGCTTACCACCTTTCAGTTCGAATGGTATTACCACCGCGTGTCTAAAATTTATGAGTGAGCAAAATTCAAAAATGTGGGAATAGATTAAGCATTTTGGGGAGAATTACCGTGATAGATAAACATGCTTATGTGTGCTATAAATATTCATTCGATTAATCATGCCGAATGTTATCTAACTCTTATCCTTATTAAAGGGACATAAGATTTGACTGCAAATCCCGCGCTGTCATTTATTGATAGAGTCAGTTGTTTGCTAGAATCGAGCTAGCACAAATCAATCGGTTAAAGGGTACTTTCTGGGGCTAGTGTACGAAGGGTAAATATTTGTACATTCAAAGCAAGTGCACGTGTACCATCAAAATCCAAAAGGCATTTACAACCCTCAACCAATACACGCGAATTTTAATTGACATAAACATTATCAAAAGTTTGTATGGGTTGGAAACAATACGAACAAACGTCAAACTTTAAAAATATTACAAACCGTAAACTATGGGTTCTTATATTCGATTTGTTGCAATTTTTCATTTTTCTCCTTTATTATACGTGGACTTGAATAAATCACTTGACGAAGATATGCCTTAATAAACCTGCTTTTGCACTCATCCATATTGATAGCCACTGTGTTGCATGCTACATTTTAAGCAAAAATAAACTGCTTTAAAAAATGTAATGGCCTACAGGAAACATTCCGCCTGATTTGTTATGGATCAAATAGCCGCAAAGGTACTAAGCTACTCCGAATTATAATTTAAACCTCAATCAAGATGAAGAATAAATGGCATCAGTTATAAATAATCTGTACTCAGCGAACAAATTTTAAAGAATCACATGCTATAGAGGAAATTGACGGCGGGATAGTGACGAAGGAATAATAAAATTAAAAGGTTGATAATGAAGTGAATATAAGAAATGTCAATGATGTTCAATAAAGTAAACGATGAGAGAAGGCTGATAATGAAGGAATTATAACAAATGGCAATGATAAAGAAAACCATTTTTTGTAAAACAAATTGCTAAACGCTAGGCAAAAATAAATTTCGACACATCTTTAAAGCTTTTTGAAGCAATATAACGTTCGCTAAGACTATTTATTATAAGTATGAATCCAAGGCAATGCTATTTAAATATGGCATGAGCTGAACAAGCGCGAACTATTTTATCATAATACAATAGAAATCAACTTATATGAAACTAGCGACTAGTTAGGAACACTATAGGATAGAAATTTTTCCAATTTGTGCATCAAAATTGCATCTCCAAGTAGTTGTTTATGTTTTCAACGCAGTGCTTCTGCACATCTCTCAAGGCATTCAATCATGCTCGAGTAGAGGATGACTGATATGAAGAGTCCAGCCCTCTAGTGCAAACATGTTTCGAATGACAATCGATACCAGCACAGCAGATTCAGAAAAGAAAGCACAACGATAAGCAAATACTTCCCAACTTGCTATACAAGGTCTCAATGGCAATAAGAAACTCAAATGTTTCAGTTCATATACAAAATAATACGCGTTGCAATACATCTTGCTACATAAGTCTGGTGCATTATGACCGGCATTACGATGTTTCCCTAAAAAAACCATGAATAATAGATTGTGAGTCACATAGTCCAGTTCAAATGTCCCCAACACAGGTCCTCTCCGGTACATAAGAATAAGATGTGCTCCAAGATCCGTTTTTAAGCCAACAAAACATCTCAATTAGAAAGTGGAATCTCCAAGTAGGCCTGAGTGACAATGTGGCCAATTCTAGCTTTGGCGACAAAAGTGACAACGTTTCAGGAAAACTTTCTGAAATATACTAAAGTCATTGGATCCTGTTGAAAAGAAAAAAGTGCCAGTGTACACCAGTGTAATTCCAGGATTCCCGCCATTTGGCTTGAGCTTCTCATTCAGTGATATCTAAGCATTTTATACATAAAAGCAAGCGAAAGGCGAATATTTATGATAAAAAATATTCAACTAACCATTGAATATTTCAAAATGGTATGCCATGAAAAAAAATGACAGAAACCCAAAACACAGGTTTCATCCGAACCAAACGAAACAACCCACCAAGGAGCAAAAAAAAAGCCAAGTGTCCCAATTTATAATATAAAAGAGTATCGTCAGGTTCTTACACCGACCAAACAATCTCAGAAGAAATATTTACGGAAGCGAAGAAAAATGTATAATGCAGAACCTATAGCAAAATAAAAAATGTAATTTCCCGAAAGTAATATCCGAGAAGGGAAAAAAGAGCTCCATTTTCACATCACCGGAATTCTTAAACATCTTCTGGAAACAAAAATATGTGGTTTTGGGAATGAATGCTCGCTTCAACGGCCGCGGACGCGCTTGAATACTGAAAAGGATGTTTTAAGTACTCATAGCTACCCTTGGAGAAGTTATGCAGGTTGGGGCATAATGAGTGCATTGCGTGACATCTTTTCGAGAAAGGGTGCACTTTTTCTCTGGAAGTTCGTAATTTTTTACAAAGAGCGCTGCTTTCAAGCCGCATGTTTGGAAACAAGCAGAAAAATGACGAAAAATGAAAAGTTAAGTCATTTCATAGATTAAATTAGCATTTAAATGTTTTCCCTTTTCTGCAATCGATTAATAATTTACTCGCCAGTAAGTTATACTGCTTGGAAATGATTTTTCCCAGTTAAAAGGAAAGCATGTGCGCTGCACAAATTTTATCCGAAAATAAACCTAGTTATATATAATTATATATATATATAATTCTCTTACGTGGCACGCAAAAAAGACGTTTTTTGTTTTCGCGCTTTGGCAACACTGTGCGATTGTTTGTTTTCCACGAAGCCTCGCGCCTCAAATTGAATTTATAGCGTTATCGGATGAAATTTTATTGAAAAAATAATAATATTAGTCGAGTTGTTGCAGCTTTCAAACGACATAATGAGTATTCGATTTCCAAAGCAGCGCTCACATTTCGAATCAAAATTTGCTCAAAGTTTTCATTTGATTTCCAAATTGTTCAACTTTTGATTCGAGAGGTACTGTATAATTTTCGTGTAGTGCAACAAATTTACATTCGAAAAATATTTTTTGGAATGTATATTTTGTAAACAATGTCTTCATTGTTGCGAGCGAAGTGACCAAGGTTCGCGCAGCGAACCAATGAGGATTGCAAAGCAATCCTCCAGGGGCGGGCCCTTTAGTTTTTTATATAATTACTATCGTGGTATTAAAATATGTCTATAATTACTTCAAGGGGTTTGCACAGTATATCGCTGTACATAATAGGTGTGTAAATGTTTATCTATACCGCTTTTTATTTCGTCAATTTACTTACTTTATTACCCTTATTTGTATTTTTATAATTTCCATCTTTTACTTTCAGATGTCCCGATTATCAGTGACGGTGTAGCTCTTTTGTTCGGAAAATGTAAGATGCAATTTTAAACACGATATTTCATCCCAGAGCCAACTGTCTTTAAACTTAAGACATAAATTGTTTGAAACGGGCTGACAAAAATAAAAACATTTAGGAACCATCCCAATTCTTTAGGAGCCAGGACCCTTGCAATGCATATACTAATATTTTTTCGAACGCTGAATATATCGCAAAACTCATTACACACACAGTAAATAATATGCTATTTAAAGTGTAACTGAGGCAATAGAAAATAACATGACATTTTGCTTCATTTTTAACCTTTAATGTTTTATATTTTTTTAATCAATTTTTTTTTTTCATGAAAAATAAATTTTTGAACAGAAATAGAAAATCTAGGCGCCAGACCAAATTTGTTAGGCGCCATGGCGACCTGGCTCCCGGGATTTGTCGAGTCCTGGTTTAAAATCTTGTCCATACATAGTGTATTTTCTTGTTCTCTTTAGCAGGAGTGCTATCAAGACCTTTGGCCAAAAGTCATAGGTCTCTCTCTCTCTCTCGATATTCCGGTGGTTCTGTCGTCAAACTGGGTAAAAGCATACCATAAATACGGAAAGGATATTCAGGGCGTGCCTCAAAGAGTTTGCACGGCTGAATACAGCCCCTTCAAAATCACAGAAACTGATATTTTAACAAGATTTAAAAAAAATGAAACTGTGATCGAATATTTGGCAAATAGTAAAAAGACAAACATCTTTAAAATAAAACAAAATCGGCAAAATAGCTCATGAAAATAAAAACATTTTATATCACTTACTACCCAGGCAAACGCAACTGCTCTTGAATTGTAAAAGGACAAACAAAAAACATACGCAATCCCGCAAATTTCTATCATAAAAAGTCTTTAATATTGTCAATTCATAAATTTACCTAGTTATGCCCATCAAGTTAAGCCCAACTTTTCTAATAGACGACTAGTACAACTTTTCTAGAATGTATCTATACACTGAGTAAAATAATAAATATTACAAAAAACGAGATTGATACTTCAAAAATAATTACGTTAGATTACACAAATCAGAATTGAACAGATCAGGATTTAAAGTAAACTTCATACGCTGCCTAATTCGTTTTATAAGTAGCTGTTTTACATGTAGATAACATTCCTGCACCTTTTTTCATTCTAAAGTTGAAGCAGAATAAGGAAAGGCCAAGCTATCATCAAAGCCTGAAAGTACATGAAAATTCAAAGTATAGAAAATCTAGACCCGCGCAGACATTTTAGTTTCCGTTTCTAATGCATGTCTTTTGAAAAGAAAAACGTTAGAAGGTAGTAGTGTCTTTTCAGCAGTAATCCGTTTCATGCAACAGAAATCGCTTTCAAGAAATATGCTCCCTTTGGAAAGAAAAATTTGGGCACTGAATTATTAAAATGTTGATTAAAGTTCAGTCCATAAACAGAATGCTTCCAAAGCTAAACAGTTAACACAAAAAAGAAGAAAAAAATCTGTTACTCCTCGAGAAGGAATTGCTAATTAATTTTTAAATAGAAAAACAAAAATGCCCAAATCGTAAAACTTCAATTTTCGCTTCACACACTGAACATTCCACGAAAGTCGAGCAAACGTTTCAGTTTGAATTCGCACCTAAATCTTAAATCCAAACACGTTGCAATGAAAGCAATGGACAGATATAGATCATCAGCATAGCTCATCTATATACAGAGGCAAGAACCTTTGGGGAAAATTGGGGCCAGGGCCTTTCTCTTAAGCTCAAAAGCAGGAAGCGTCTGCAATTACCCATACACTTCCCTTCGCCATATTGTTTCCTGCTCGAGATAGCGCATAAAATTCGCAATTAACCCATTCATTCAATCGTTCGCCAGCGAAGAAGTAACCTGAAGAAAGGAAAGAATCCTCAGCAAGAGCGAGGGGTAGGGTAGGCCCAAAACACACGGTGTGTAAATCGATCTCAACTTCGCACGTATCCAGTGAAAACAAGAGCTTTCATGGAACCTGCAAAATAGATAAGACCTTAAAGAGATCCTTGCTTCGGATAATTGGTAGAATGGTGGAAGGTGTGGCACAAATAGTGGTGCAGAACAATCATACAAAAAAACCGCTTTAATGACGGACAATAAAATGCAATGCGGTTACTTGAGAGGTTACAACTGTCCCTATCAGCAGAAAAATCTCTTTCATAAAGGGTAGATAAACGCTGAAAGGAGTTAATGGAATGGAATGCTGAGTATGTTAAACATTTAAGGGTAAACTTTCTTATCAGTGCGTATCGCGCAGAAGAAAGTACATGACACATGACCAATCCCAACACGCTACAAAGTATTTAGTTGAGGATAAGACTATCCCCAACTACAAGAAAGGTACAGTAGAACTCGTTTATGCAAAATATTTCAATTTAACAAGCAGCAGTAGGTACGGATTGTGTTGCGCCTGAAGACGCATCAAACAAATCGACTGTTTCACCGCTTATCAGCGCACTGTTCAAGTGAAACAGTCGGTTTGGAAGTTGCAGTTGTTCGTCTTTAAGATGTCCATTGAATTCACGAAAGAGCTCAATAACAGGCGAGAAATAAATTTCAGTTTTCTTTCTTTAACAATAGAAAAAAATTCAAAACTTTTGCTGATGAAATAAAGAAAGATTTGTCATGGTTCTGATTTCAACAGCTGGTCTTATAAAATCGGAATCCACATTCACTGAATTCCCGTTCCAACTAAAGAATAATATCCGCACTAACTCCAGGGTCTCATATAGTTAGACTGTACTTGCCATGTATAGTAGTATGCAAATGTTCTTTTTGCATTTACCACATCAAACATTTGTATCTAGGCCACGTTTAGTTAGTCAGTGCATTCTACAAATCAAGATTAAACAAAATTTTTGCATCAAAATAAAACAATATGGCACTTAGCACACGTAGAAATTATTTATTAAAAGTAATTCTTGCAAGAAAATAGAAATGTAAAGTCGTTTAAAAAAGAAACAGAACTATAAAGTTAACCAATAAAATCTTAATACGGAGAAAAAAATATTACCATCACTACGCTATTTGATAAGCAATATTTTTCTTAATGGATTTCCATTTAATATCTAAAGAACCCTGGAAGTATATAACTTCAGTACAATTTATTAGTTGCAGGATTGACGTTGGATAAAAAAAATAGTGAGAATAAACTAGAGAGTAATGTAAAACGTTTGATAGCGTGATTTGGATATAGATTGACTTCGCTTCTAAAAATATTAAAGAGCAAAAAAATTTAAAAAAAAAACCCTTCTTTCTCTCCACAATTCAAATTTGCGCAGAAGAGGGGGAAACTTGGAACAAATTTAATTTTTTTCTAATTATTTGATTACATACTTTGATTTGCATTTTGGGATCTTTCACTCTCTTTAAGGACTTGTTTTACATTTACTCTAGATTGTTATACTTACAGATGGAGTATATAATGGCATAGAAAGATGATAAGTCGTAGTTTATGTCATTCTATAGGACATTTCAGAAACCTTAAACGCCAAGAATTACCGAATGAGCCGATATTCCGGGTCATCAAAAAACAACATTCAACGATGTAAAATATGACAACGACCGCTAATTTAGATCGCTGGTGCAAAAAAAAATATTTTTTGATTTTTCACATCAACTATTAAAACAAATGACCCTGAAATATGTAATCACGAAACGAATCATATTCTTTAGTCAACCGTCAACTAGTATTTAAGGTTTCATACATATTGATTATGCGTTTATTCACATAAGTTTTATTTAATATACTCGCCAACCCCCAGGGATTGCTACGCAATCCCATTTGGTTTGCTTCGCAAATCAACATTTATCTCCTGGACAAATTATTATTAGAATCAAAACAAAATTAGAATCTCCTGGACAGCGAAACTATCTTAATAATTTGTATAATCCTAATTTGACTTTCCGATACATGACGTCATAGCGAGGGCTTCGCCCCCTGTTCGTCGATCCTTACGATCTTTGCAATTGTCCAGGGAACACGATGAAGAACAAACCATATTAATTTCATATTTTTCTGATCCTTACTTTCTCGAGAAACTGTCTTAGAATCGAGCTAAACAAGATTTCAATCCTGCGACAAACGGCGGCGGTAACTTTTTTTTTTTAACATAGAGAGATAGTTGAAAGGAATTACATTATTTTTTCCTTAAAATTCAACATCACCAATATTGAGGTGAAGGTTCAAATAATTTGCTTTTGGAATACGGACAATTCACTGCATCTTTATACTTATTGCTTTATGGCAGCTTTAACACTTTTAATTATCTCCTTTTTACCTTAAAATAAAGTTCAAACAATATAAATAAAATATTGTATATAAATTCAGTCATTGTAACATCAATACCATGCTAAATGCACAAATCTAGTCATAGAAACATGATGAGAAAAATGTGTTTCGAAGCTTTAGGAAAAATTCAGCATGCATTGAGAAGCACTCTGAAAAATGTAGGTAATGCAATCAATAGTGCCAACCTAAAAAGTATTAGATCATAGGACTCACAGTTCATTGTTCCCTTCCTTGTTTAATATATAAACTTTTAAATGAATTGACACCTATAGAGATAAGGGGATACAGATTATAGGTACATTGTATAACTGTAGATAAAAGGCAAACTTTTCTCAATAATTTTTGTTAAAGCAATCGATTTTATTAATTTTACTAACTTTACTTAATTTGTTTTCATGTTCATTTCATTTCAAACCTTTGGAGGATCAGTCTTGCACAATATTTGAGGGAATTAACAAGCGAGTCCTAAGAGTTACACCATTGCATATTACTTTTTCATTTCTATTTGTGTTTGGAATTTGAAATCAAGTTTAATGGTAACAATGAATAAAAATTAGCAAGATAGTTGATGTTACTAATATTATATATCCCAAAGAGAAAATAGTAAATTAATTTGATTTGATAATTATTTTCTTCAAATCTGCTTTTTTTTAATTTATAAACATTTGAAATAAAAGAATTTAGCTTTGAAATAAAATAGCTTCAGTTAGATTTAAACTAAAAAAGAAAAATATTTTAAGTAAAAATGTTTTGCAATTACAATTGGAACAAGTAGGGAAATTAACAATCACTTCTCAAAAACAAAGAATTTCAAAAATCATTGTTCGAATCAGTTCAAAAACAAATACCATTCCTAAACAGTGGGTCAAAACTTCATGTAAGAGGCAGTGGCTGTAACAACTTGGCCTAATTCAATGGTATATATTTTCGAAGGTATTAGAAATAAGGATCAGAAAGTCAGGCATTAATAGCACCTACAATTTCCCCAGTAGCCAAAAATATTCCATTTGGGTGCTTTTTTAAATTTATTTTGTTTTTATTAATGTGTAGTGTATAACACAGAATGTAATGACTAACTTTAATGTAATGACAGGACTTTTACTTGGGTAAAAGAATAAATTGTTAGAAGGAAGACTAAACACACAGTTGATTGGTCAGAGTTTGTGCCAAAAAGAAAAACACAGAAAAAAATTAGCAACAAATGTTTGAGATTTAGACTATAGATTCATTTAAGTTTAGAAAAAATTGGTTTTATAATAAAAAAAAACGGAAATGACAATACAACTACCTCTTTGGCACGCTACACACATTTAAAAGAATCGTACAAATCCTATTGCATTTTTGGTGAGTGAGTATAAAAATGGATGGTTTTTTAGCAATAATTTTAGTATAAGTTATTGTACTCAGATCAATACTCATGAAGTCTTAATACAGGAAATTCTTAGTTTTTCTTTTGAATGATGTTGAAGCATGGTAAATTAAAATTAAATAAAAAATAAACTCAACAAATAAAAAAATTTTAGTAAATTTCAAAATTGTTATTCCATTTAAATTTCCAACTAAAAATTCTGCAACATTTTTTGCAAGTAAATGATAAAGCACTATATTACACAAACATCACTTTCTTGGAACTCACATAACATTATATTTATGTACTACTTCACGATTTACTTGTAAAAAATATATTTCTTGTTTAATAAAGATTTTTAATGCGTGAAAAAATTTAATGTGGTATAGAAAGTGCAACATAATTTTTTAAATCAGCAACACCTGTATTTTTTAGACATCAATAAACTTTTCCAAACTGCAAAAAATTGTAACCATCACATATCAAGAATAAGTCACAGAAATAGTGCCATAGGACTCAAGGTATACAGAAATGATAATTAACAGTCATGACCCAATGAACAAATCAAGAATAGTGTCACTACAGAAAATACAATGATGACCAAAGTATGTCTCTTGAAAATTTGTAATCGGAATTCCATTGGTTTGATATTTAGCCTCTACTTTCTGCAGAATTTTTAAGATCAACTGCAAACCCTTGTTTTAAGTCAGTCAAAGTGTACAGAAGTCAATTATACAGAAAACACATACATTTTTGCATGCTTTTACATTTTTCTGTATGGTAGGTACGATATCCAGTGAGTAAAATTAAAATTTACACTCAAACGAAGATCATCATCAATTATAGAACATACTGAATATATATTAATCTAAAGAAAGCCTCACACTATAATTAAAACTTTAAGAAAATAAATTAAATAATTTGAATTAGAACCAAGAATGCTGCATATTTTTACTCATTTAAATCATTTGTTTAAAAGATGCAATTATGGGCTTTGCTGTTAAAAATTGAAAAAATTATTTATTAGCACATAAAATATCCGTATCATAAGAGTTAATAGTGAATCGATGGGGGAGATGTCTGAGCAACATGAAATCTAGCAAGAGAAATATATGCAAAACAAAAACCAGGAACAGCATACAATCATCAATTTCGAGAGCACAGAAATGAAATAATGACGAATTAGTACTAGCCCCATGTAGGTAGGTATGTATTTTAATTAATCATATGGGAACAACACAATTGGCTATTGCCAATTGCACAGGATTAATCCCCAAGGGTAAGATCAGAGGACAAACGCCACATAATTTTGAACTGTATCAGTTATATTGTAACCGTATATCTCGTTATGAACCGTAACCCACAGTCAAATAACAAGTTCACACCTGAGCTGGCTCCCACTCTCCAAAACTTCCACACCATGCCAACATGAGGACATTTAAGGCCACAAAAGATTTAATTTGCACCAGCCACTTGTACACAAGGGTATTTGGTTGGATTCAAACTTGCAATCCTCCAGTTGCTAATATGTTATTCTTCCAACCAGGCTACCATGATCCCAGTATAGAGTAGCAATTATAAAGCATGCTAAAAAGAGTTTCAGGATTTTCATTTCATAATTATAAAAATTAATTAAAAAGCTGTTCTCAAAGTAGAGCCGCGTTTACAACAGATTTGCACAACTTCTCTCCCTCCAAACATCGAAGCTATTCCGAGAAACAGTATTAATTTTATCGTCAAGATCTCGAGTCGGGATTGCGATTTGGAGAGTTTGCCGAACCAAATTTGTTTTACACCACGAGTCTGTAAAGATCAAAGGGTTGCAACTAAAGGTGAAAATAATCGGTCGCCACTCGCCATGTGGCAATTAAATGTTTAAAAGTGGAGACTGAAAATTTTTGCTAGTTGCCACACTTTCTTGAAAACATTAGTTTATATGGTAAAACATCCAATTTTACGCTTATTTTCATTAAAAAAAAATTTAAGCACAGGAACATGAACATGGAAAATGGTAGTATTTGGAATTTAGGGAGAAAAACGCAGATGCTTGAAGCAGGAAAACGCAAAGCAAGCTAGGGAAAGAAGGTTGAAGATTAGTACTTGCATGTGCAGTTTACCAGGGATAAATATGAGATATATGCAAAATATCTGAACACTGAATGAAACAAGTTCAGTGGCCACTGGCTACTTACAAAATTTCTTAATTTACACCTTTAGTTGCAACTTTTGGGGAGATTTCTCCGAGATGTTTGCTTAACAATAACCGCTCCCCTCTGCCATTCAGACCCCTCATGACGTCTTTTGTGTGCTCTGTAATTATTTTGCCCTCATTGCTTGTCAAGTCCACATCTCCCGCCAAACTGCCAGCGAGTGACATATTCGATTAAAATGACGTGCACGAAAGAGCTGGTAACAACATATTATTAGACTATTTTAGACATTAATAGAACTATTTGGAGAGCAGCCTGCAATCTGTGACCAAACTACACTTGAGTACAAAGACAAAAAGAACAACGCCTGGAGTAAAATTGGTGAGGAACTCAACATCATGATGAAAAGTGATCACTCTTCTCTACAAAGGGTTGAGAAGAGCGTGCTTGGATGGTTGCTGATAAAGTCCACAAAGCATTTACACCGGAGTCGGTCGAAAAAAGGGGTCATTATAGGGGAACATAAAACGTCCTCGCTACAAAAAGGGAGATAAATGTATATGCAACTCCGGTGTAAACGCGGTTTAAGGATGTTTGCAACCTGATGAGTAGCTACTATAGTTATACACATTGACTTTCATCAGTCTTCCTTTTCAGCAAAATTTAAGCAGTTTTTAGGATTTCCTAGCATAGCTGAAATTTAGGATGTTTCACAGCCTCACAATTTCATTAGTCTGAATCTTTGCTTACCAACATGCAAACTTTCAAATCCATTCATCAATTGGTATTTGTATTGTTGAGTAAGAGTCAGTGGATTTTTAATTTACTGGTAAAAATTGAATCATATATTTTACTTTATATTTTAATGGAGAGCACTGTTTCAAAACAGTCATTGTTTTGAAATAAAAATATTAACTTTAAAACCCATTTTTGAAATTTTCTCTATGAGAAAGAAAGGAATCAACAGAAAAAGATCAAATGTACCAGGATAAAACTGTAGATGTCTTGACATAAAGTTCAGTTGTTGAGAAACAATAATTCCCAGTAAATAAAGGTAAGAATGTCTAACTATTTAGATTTGTGATTTATGTAAAGTTAAGCGTGACAAAATAATAGACTTTCACCAGTCTTGACAAAATAGAATAGCATAACAACAATATAAACTACTTTTTTAACACGAAAGTGTGATGATTAAGGTGCATAGATCAGTGAGTATAAAAATACGATGAAATATCCTTCATGCATAGTACAAACCAGATTAATCAGTTTTCATATTTACAAATACAAACATTCGAAAAGCTTTTGTTATAAACGTCATCATTGAACTAATGAGCTGGCATTTCAATTCAAAACACTTCCATTCAAAGAAATACATTTTAAGAAAAGATCAAAATCATACCAAATAAGCTTTCGCACAAAATATGAATTTTCGGCATTTTGAAAGTTGTAAAAACATATTTACATCTGAAATCGTGGTTTATTACAGTAAAGTATACTTTATAATCCGTGTGAAAAACTTATTAAATTTTGATAGCAATACAAACTATTGTTTAGTTTAAAAAATATCAAGCAAAATAAATACAAACAAAATAAGATTACTAAATCGTGTAATGAATTTAAAAAACTTACGAAATGTGCATAGTTATTTGTTGTTGTAATCCTAAAAGTGCATCCTCTGGATGATAACAATTCTGCCCCACTTGTTTGTTATTAAATCACAGAAGCAAAATACAGCATAAAAATTCACTCGTTGAGTTCTAAATTCAAAATTTAGCAACACAGCATCGTCTTGAACTTTAAAAGCTCTTCGAAATCTTTATCCAGAAATGCAGTGTTGTAATAATCAAAATATTTAAGTTAGTCCTTTTCTTAAAACATTTCGATCTATTTTCGATGTATAAAATAATCGAGACGTAAGTGACCGCAATGTAATGCAAGAACTATGTAATCAGGACGCAAATACAGACCACTCCATTCATAACTCCATTAGAAACAACATTGACATCTGTGAGTTTGCTATAAAATGATATTGTTGTTAAGCGCAAAAGGGAGCCAAGAGTTATGCCAAACTGCCGCAAACAGCAGCGCGTTAACAAAACATTTCGGGAACAACGATACTTCCTGATAGCTTTTACGCCAAATGTGGTAAATACAGATTTCTTGAGTTGAGATGTTGCTTCATTGGGATGATAGAAAAGGGTGAGGCTTACACGAAAGAACGAAATAAAAATCCTCTGATGTTACTTTTCTTCGTTATTTTAATTCCAGGAAATGTTTTTGAAAACTGTGAAGACACCTGCATTTTTCATTTTTATCAATTATTTCGATTCCTTCTGCTAAGTTTCAATACTTTTTTTGGTAAGTAGGTATTAAATGTTCTTACATTGTTAGGTATTTAATTAACGTCGCACTGGAGCAGCACAACGAATTTTGATGACAGTTCGGGATCAACCCCAAAGAGAAAGATTAGAGGTAATGGCAATGGTAATTTTTAGTTAACGTCGCATTGGAGCAACATAACGGGCTATTGACGAGTGTCCGAGATCAATCCCTTAATTGAAAGATCCGAGGACAACACCATGTAATTTTGAACCACGGTCATATGACGAGGCAACACCTGAGCTGGCACCCCACTCTCCAAACTTCCACACCAACGTAACGTGAAGACTCACATTGGTAATGGTAATGGTAATTTTAGTTAACGTCGTACTAGAGCAACACAACGGGCTATTGACGACGGTCCGGGATCAGTCCCTTAAGGAAAAGATCCGAGGACAACACCTCGTAATTTTGAACCACGGTCAGATGACGAAGCAACACCTGAGCTGGCACCCCACTCTCCAAACTTCCACACCAACCCAACGTGAGGACTTTCGGCCATGACAGATTTAAGGTGCACCAGCCGCCTCTACACTATACGTTTACAAACATCCATGCCCGAACCCGGATTCGAACCAGGAACCATCCGATCTAGAGGCTAACACCTTAACCACTATTCCGGTTGGTCGGCGACTCACATTGGAGTAGAGTGGAAGTTTGCAGAGTGGAGTGCCTGCTCAGTTGTAAGATTTCAGTTGTTAATCCGTGGCTTTTACAACCAGGCTACTAGCAACCTCAATAGTATATGGGAGGATCTAGTTTCAGATCCGTTTCCGAAAGATGTCGGGGACCACGTTAGACTTGTTCAAAGAGTTCTGTCATATCTTCTGAACGAGATTCAAAATTCTGTGGTTTGTCTTGGAATCTTTCCCTTGAGGATTGATTGGATGGATTGATCCCAGACTGTCTCCAAAAGTCCGTTCTACTGCTCGAATGCGACGTAAATTCTGTTAAAACCTGCCCACATATTTAAAGATACTGTAAATTTTAGGGGTTCATTTGTTTCGATATTTCAATGTTCAGATGTTAAAATAACAAATCTAAAAGATGTCTGTAAGTCGGTATGTAGTTTAATTAACGTCACACTGGATCAACACAGCGTGCTATTAGCGATGGTCCGGGATCATGCCCGAATCACATCAGTCATTTACAAAGAAACTTCTATAGACAACATAATTTGGCAAGTGATGGAACCTTCTGGAGAACATAGTGGAATCCAAAATGTGCTAAGGGAAACGTAGGGATCGACCTCGCAATCAAAATAAACTTTGAGAAGACAGTGTATAGTACTTGGCGTCTGATTTTTAGCAATATAATTATGTGTCTCTCAAAAGTAACAATGTACAGGAGCTGCAATGCATGTAGAGAAATATTTTTTAAAACCTTTTAGAAATACATTATTTATTAGATTGTCATGAATATTTATGAAGCCTTTCTTTTTAACAAATTTATTTTAATCTGTCAACAAACTTATTATAAACATTCCTTTTTCAAAACATTTTCTCACAAAATATTTCACTTAGTTCTTGTTTTAAATACTCGAATATACAGTTTAATTCAATCCCAAACTAAACGTGTTTATGCTATTTTCCATTCATTTTTCTATACATTCCATTGTAAATAATTGATTTCAATTAATTTAAATTCAATATTGGTTTTTAGTAGCCTATATACTATTTTGTATTTGTACGTGGTTTCAGAAATGTTTGCTTAAGAATCGATTACTATGACATTGGAAACTAAATTTCAGGATTTTTAGGCTTTGCGAAATTTTTTTTTTAATATTTTCTATTTTCTATGGAATTTCAATGGAAAATAATCTATTACACTACTATTTTTGGTTCTACTGATTTCTAACTCGCAATTCAAACCTTCGAAAATTTTCCTTTAATTAAATCACTTCTAAAACGTAAATTCTAATATGTAGTTTATTCCACCATAAAATGACTAGCCCGAGTCCTTCTCCAGTGTGACGTCAATTAAAAATACCAATACTAATGCCAAGCCATCATGAAATGTAAATTTGAAACTATACTATGCATATACTCTCTCTTTTGCGTCAGTCTCATTTTATCATTGAGCTAAAAACACTTCTAAAAACAATTCCGTAATCACTCTAAAAATTGATTTATAGTGTTGAATTTACAAAATTCTAATTCACACAATTTAGTATGCGCTCATTCAATTTCGAGCAAAAAGCACGTTAAAAATGTAAAATTAATTTTTTTTTGCAAATTTTTTTGCATGCATTTGCTGATTTACTGATTTACGAGGGACACTGAATTAAAAAGTAATTCGTGCAGTCTCCAGAATATTTTTGTGCATTTCTCTCATAGCATTTTTTCTTACGTTCTGTATTCTAAATATTGTGATTCTTAATCACTTTTTTCAATTAGGGCTAAACATTTTTAAGCCCGTTGATATCCTGAAACTATGATGGGGTGTATTGTTGCTGTTTAAGGTAATACAAAAAATATAATTTAACTACTTTGCTCTTTCTGTGGAGACGTTATTTGTAGACAGAGATTTTAATCAATTCCAAATTTTGAGCATTTTTTTTTTAAATTGCTCGTTAATAAATATTTATATTTCCCAAGCAATTAAAATTAAATTTCCAACTTTCCCAACCGGCTTTCAATTCTATACAAGAACCAAAACGCATCCATTCATCAGAGTGGGGATAGTTGTTGAAGAAGCGGTTCACTTTTAAGGTTCTTATAAACATTATCGTCATCAGTCTCATAAAACATTGAATTTGCATTCGTGGATAAGAACTGCAGTTGTGTTCGGGAGGTGCTGAAGAACTATTGAATAACAGTTTTTAAAATGTGCTCAACATTTTGGAATTTAGAGTCAATTTTTTAAGCCAATAGAAAACGTTTACACAGAGAGAAAAGGTAAGACAAAGGGAAAATATAAGTCACAATGTTTTAACCACTTTAACAGCAACTATTCACATTACCATAACCTCAATTACATGTAATTGTAGTCTTAGTACAACAGTAAACGCATTTAAGGTATCCGGACACGTCGGAGGCCCTTTTTTTTTTATGTGGTATAGAAACATTTTAATGATATTTTTATGTTTATTTTTATTAAAAAATAGCATTAGGCTATAAATTTTTAAATTATATATTAATAATTTTGTAAAACTTATAATTATGTATGAAATTTTAAGGAAATTCGTCGAAAACTTCAAATGTGCTACATGAAAATCTATTCAACCCATTTTAAAAATGATGTTTCCTAATAAACTACATGCATTTGTCTAGTGAATGAACTAGAATCTAAAGGAAATTTAACTAAAAAAAATTATACAAGCGATTGAAAAATGAATGCAAGATTTTTGATAGCTTTACTGTCGTATTTCT
This sequence comes from Metellina segmentata, assembly GCA_947359465.1. Classification (NCBI taxonomy): domain Eukaryota; kingdom Metazoa; phylum Arthropoda; class Arachnida; order Araneae; family Tetragnathidae; genus Metellina; species Metellina segmentata. The sequence goes on along the minus strand of OX375875.1, from coordinate 29,375,653 downwards.
TAAATAAATGGCCATAAGTTGAAAACTTTTCTACTCATCATATGTATTATAGTTCATGCACTAGACAATATTATATAGAACAAGTTCTCAAAATTTTACAAGAATCCGTCAATAACGTTTCGTGTTATAACATTTGAAGTGAGGAAATAATGTAAAAATATTAATTTAGAGTAAAAGCAGTTTGAAGTGTGTCGTTTGCTCTTTCTTGCTTTTACTGTTTGTGTAAACAATTTTGTTTTTCACTTCGCTTTAAAAATGTTCACACTATTTTCAAAAGAGAAACCATTTAAACATTTGAGAAACCTTTCTAAAATTATATTTGCAAGAAAATAGTAAGTTTTTAATTTAAATTTTGACAGATTTTTGGTCTTTTAATGACCATTTCCGCTGGTTTCCAAAACTACTTCGGGTTTTCTCGCCTTGATTAAAATAGTAATATATCTTCAACTAATTAACTTAGAGAAAAAATCAAATATACTTTGGAAAGTCAAATAAATACTCTATCAAATAAGATCAAAAACTGCTTTTTGAATATTTGGTCAAAAATGACATTTTCAACGTGTTCGGATACTTTAAAAAATTATAGCATAAATTGAATGTAACAAGCACCCATTAGAGGAGGCCTCTTCAGTGTGGTTCCCGCTAACGATAAAATTCAAACTAAAGATCAGTAAAAAAACATCTTTGAAAATAAGTAGTTTACCGATATTGAGAATAAACAGCGATATACAAACCCTACTAATGAACCAAAAACAATTTATTGGGCTGCAATACGTAACAGACTTTGCCATATCGAATTTAATATCGAAGAGTTAAAATGTAATCAAAAACAAATTCGGCATAAAATAATTTGATAGTTGTAAAACAAAGAGAAAATTGTTTCCAAGAGCAATGCTGAGTAGAAAAAAGTGTCTGAATAATGCGTAGCTTTCATTTCAGTTTCCGTCGACTTTCTTCTGCTGTAGTTATCTCCGGTTATAGAGATGTGTATGCTGAGGAAATACTTTGAGAATGCATAGAATGTGGAATTTTCGTTCCACTCCGAACTGATTTTCCTTTTATGTTCTTAATGATTCTTTCAATGGTTCTTGCTCCTGACCATCTCTTTTCGAACCATTCAGCGAATCAGTGATGGAAGGAAAAAGACGCGTTTATCTTCATTTGTGTCTTATTTTGATTTCCCTTTCTTTGCATTGCGCTTTTTTCTTAATTTATTTTATGATTTTCGAGACAGTAGAAGATTGAAATTTTTAGTTTTGGAGCATTATTTCAAACTCTGTAAGGAAGTTTTAGAGTAAAAGGGAAGCAATGTTTATTTTTCTCACAAAAATGAAGAAAACTGGAAAATGGGAAATGAAAATGGTATCGGAAACTAAAGGTTTTTAAAATGTTAAGAAAGTCAGAGAAGACGTATCAGTGCCTCTTCTAGGAGAAATTTACTTGAATTACTTGTGAACTTAAGATAGTGTAGAAAACTTCAGTGAATGGCAAAAGTGATCGTTTGGAAACCTTGTCCGACGAAAGTTCTGTAACAGAGATATACATAGGCATAATTAGGGTTGTTGAATGGGGGGATTGGTTCTCCCAAAAAGTATGAACTGTACCCCAGTAAAAAGGGAATATTAAATTAATTATATTAATATAAGTAATAACTATTGATGATAATATTTAATACGGTTAATAACAATTAATATGATAATTATGTATTAATTAATAATGATTAATGCGCTTAATATGCATATATATATTACTTTAATTAATACTTATTTGCTGATATTAATCACTATTCGTTAATTAACACTTGATTTTAGGAAAAATCAGAATTTTTTTATCTATACAATATTTACCAGATGACTTTGTGGTGAATTTTAAAACTTACATTTAAATTAGAAATTAAAACGTCGATTTTTTCGTAAACGCTTCGATTTTTTAGATTTAAACTTGATTTGCTTGAAGCATTTGGATAAAAATTTTCTCGATTTTGACTCTGCCGCCTATGAGTGCTCGTAATTTTTAAAAAGTGCATTACCTATATACTTATGAACTATGTAACTATAATATTAATGAGACATTAAGACATGAAATCATTCATCAGTGTTGGTAGAAACTTAAATAGAAATATCACTGTTGTAATGTCAACAAGAAGAAAAATAGCTAATACTTTTCACAGTAACATTTCTATTGTATTTTTTTAGCAAAAACGTCATCTCTCGAAAGTATTATTTAAATTCTAATATAATTACATTAAATATGTCTGACCTTTAAACTGCAATAATGCTTTCACAATGTTATTTTTAACACTTAAACATGAAACATTTGCTAAAGCAAAAGTACAGAAGATATGCTGGGGACTCCTGTTTATAACAAAATGAATCCAGAATTCTTGAGCTGACGCAAGGAAATAAATAGCCAAGGAATATCACACTGCTTTTCTAACACATTTAATAAAGCTGAATGATTGCAGAACTTAAATGACTTGTCTGATTGCACTGTAATCAATGAAGCCGCTTTAAAGAGCCCATTAAATAATTTAAACATCTAATAATATGTAGGCCGATAAGAAACCATGACTATAAAATGAAACTAGTAGAACTTTATGAGAAATAAATAAATGTATGTCGAAAAGAAAATGAACCACCAAAGATCTCCCAATTCATTGACGAGTGTTAGTATCGAGAATTCCTTTGCGCGAACCCTTGTAGTACTCAGAGGCATAGGTGTAACGAGAGTTGATGAATGAGGGGGTCAGTCGCGAGAAGGATAGACTATACACCAATAAAAAGATTGAGCATCTGGAAACCTCTCGGGGAAATTTTTTTGTTAAAAATCACATATATTAATAAATTTTTTCGTAGTACATTGATAAAATCATCAAATATTTTGCGTCTAGCAAATGTTAGTCACTTTCATTTCAAATAAAATCAGTTTAAACAATGTTGTTTTGTTACATCATGCATGAGAGACACATTATTTGGTTTAACAACAAATTACTTAAGGACAGTCTTGAATTACACCATAAAACCCTGCTAATTGAACCCCACTCCCCAGTTAATCCGAAAGTTTTGTTAATCCGAACCAACTGTTTTTAAAAATAGTAAAACAAAATGCTGTAAATCAATAACAACATAATATATTAACATTATTGAAGTAAAAAAACAACATTGGTAATATTGCACATACTTTTATATATTTAGATTATCATCAAATTAAAAAGAACAGAAAAATAGTCACTAGAACTTCATGAATTATTACACTTGGACAAAATTATTAATTTTTTTGCAGTGGTAAACACAAATAAACATTTTCCGAGTTGGTACTTCAAAAAACATATTTTAAGTTAAACGCAAAAATCAAGTGAATAAAAATTTCACTTATATGCAGTGCAATTACTTATATTATAAATATAAATTTTATTTAATTTAACCTAGTTTGTAGCCATAAAGCTAAAAGCTCTAATTGCTCTTTATTAACAAATTTGACTATCTTGTTCGACGAACTGAATGGGGGTTTGAAGCCCCAACTCCCCCTGGTTAATTCTATGAACTAATGTACCATTATTTCATTGATTACATTCATTTATTACACAAGTAAAACAGTAAGTAAAATAAAATTAAGTAAAATCAAAGTAATTAAAACTAAAGTAATTAAAAGAAAAGTAATCAAATTTAAAGGTAATTAAAAATAAAGTAATTAAAAATCAAAGTGAGTAACGTCAAATTAATTAAAATTAAACTAATTAAAACTAAATTAATCAAAAGTAACTTATTAAAGTTAAATTACTTTAAAAATAGATTAGTTAAAATTAAATTAATTAAAATTAAATTAATCAAACTTAAGTTAAAGAATAATTTGAGTAGTTATTAATAAAGGATAAATTTATGAAAAACTCTCTCTCACTTTCTGTCTCTCTCTCTCTCTCTCCCATTATAAATATTGATAAAATTTTTCTCAACTGAGTTTTCTTTCTAAATGGCAGCATAAACATGAATCGAGTAGAATATTGATCTTTTTTTTGTTTAATTAATGCATCAATTTCTGATTTGATGGAAGTGGTCGCAATTCTTAGCTCTCAAGTTGCACGTCTAAAAGTTTTGATCTAATTTTTCTATTCATGGGTGCTTCTTCCTTTTAAAAAGTTATTCATAAATGTACGTACTGTCAAAAAACTACTGGTATGAAAAAGTCGTAACTGTGAAAAGAGGCATATTTCTTACAGGGAAGAGAGTATCATACTAAATATCACACAAGAATATTAAAAGTTTACGATCTTGTGAGGGGCCGTATAACTAGCTGTCCATGATCGCCTTTAGTCCGTGGGTTGGAGACCCACTGATTGTTCTCCAAAAACGAGGGGTTGATGGACATGTAGATTAGAAAGTAAATTTGGATATATTTTTAATGTGTAGGATCATTCACTAAAGCGGACATAATTCATCAAATATTTCGTAAAAATGCTTATAAAAAGAAAAGGGAAAGATGGATAGCAAAATCGTAAAATTCAAGTAATGTTTAAAAACATATTTATGAAATTAAAGGGCCCAATATTTGAAAAAATTTAAACATTATAACTTTTATATAAAACCATTGAACACTTCAGTAATGCTTTCATTTCCCCATCTGAATCTTTAGAGGAAGCGAAACTTCATAGTGGTAAATCTACAAAATGAATGTACTAGAATAAGAGCGAGGAAATCTAAAATAGCCTTCTGGTATACGAAAATGCTTCTTTTACAAAGATCACTTTTAAAACTCTTTTCATATTAAGGTAATACTACAACCATGGAAAACAAATTACAACATTCCTAGATGCATAAATACTTTTGTAACACGCTGCATTTTTAAATTTATAGTACAAAAGTATACTTTAAAAGTGAAAAATGAGAAAGGAACTTACGTCGACTAAAGGTGATATATGTACGGGTTCATCGTATGGTCCTCGACGGTCAACACTGAGGGATCGCTTCCCAAAGCTAAAATATTATAAACAGAATTATTTGGATTTATATAGTATACTTACACATAGCTTTATTTTTTATGTAAATCTAAAATATTCGCAAATTAACAAACGAGAAACTCAATGAGAAAATAAATTATCATATTCTTTTATTATTAACAATGAATATGAAAATGGGAATTATTTTAAAAAAGTTTATTTTAACAGAATAAACTGATCACAGCAAATACAGGTCCCCGATCAAAGACATATTTGAGCGAAACATTAAAGCAATTTTTTAATTTGAACAAAGTTTCACGTATTAAAAAGAAAAGCATACTGACACGACATATCGCACCCCTGCAAGAAAAGTGACACAACTCAAAATTGCAGAATTTGAGAAACATCAACTTAAAGGATGCTATAAAACTCATTGAAATCGTATAAGCTTCTTTTGAGTTTTAGCTAAGTATTTATGTTGGTAACTTGTTATTTTCCATAGAATAGTAATATAACACACTAGGGCACCTCATATATATTTTTTTCAATGACGTGACGTAACATCAAAGTTTTTATTTTTAGACTTGTGTCAATTCTCTTGCCGGAGTGCGATATCTTTAAAACCGAAAAGTGTAAATATTGCTGATTTACAAAGTTAATAACTGCATCACTTACTTCAAAAACAATGGATTGGACGCGAGTTCGTGAATAATGGCGTCCAAATCTGCTTTATTTGGACTCATCATTTTGATTTTCGAATTAATCCAGAGCTGACGTTAATCCGATAACGGCTGAAATTCCACAACCCCGAGAAAACAGTGAAATCAAATCAATTGAACTCCGACGCACTGTCCCGAGACTGAACATACTTCCATAGCGGAATCCACACTTTTCGTAACAAGCACATAATACATCCATCATGAAGTCCTAACTGGCATCTTCTGTTCTGTCCTTAATGGGTCAACGCACGCAGATGATAATAAGAGATTGCAGCGAATTCCGGTAAGGAACAGAGATTTTTTTTCTCCATCAACTATTTTATCGTCCGTCTAGAGACAGAGGCGTCTTCGGCCCTCAAGTACTGATTGACTTAGATGACAGCGATTCCGAACATTCCTCTCAGATGAAATCACTCGCTTTCTTAAAGAGACCGAAGGGCCATATTAAAGAACTACAGACACCCTTTTATCTTCTCAAAGGACTTGATCAAGGACGAAACATACTCGAGACTGACTGGTAGCGACTCTGTATTAATGAAATAAACGCCCAAATTATTCAGACAAAGGACGTGTGGAGGCTTCCTCGTTGTTAAACATTCGCCAACATGTCCCCTTACGTTCTACGCGTCAGGTGTACACAAACGCCTCCCCACTCCTTCTGCGTCTTTCTGTTTTCGTTTTTTGGCACTCTGGCTCCCACACACAGCCTTCTTGGTGGGAGTCACAACTCCTTTTTGAGGACTGTGCCTGATTAGGAAAATCCCGGCCATATGGCGTCGCTTCCAGATGTTAGGCTGAGGCTGGAATCTTCCAGAGTACGGGGGAATGCTAATGAGGTTGGGAGTCGGATGTGTCGGGTTACAGAATGCAACGGGGACAGGTCGCAAAAAAAAAAAAAAGGGGCAAGGGTGAAAATGCTTTGAGACATTAAAAAATCGCTTACTTCATAGGATCTCTCAAGCCGTGTTTACACCGGAGTTGCCAGTGGCGGATTAAGCGGACTAAACGGGCGCGTAGGGCCCCAGAATTCCAAAGGGGCCCCGAAGTCTTAAAATGTATTTACATTAGGGTTCGAGGAAAGTTGTGACAGCGTCTTTACAGTGTGCATCTTTAAAAACAGTGAACAGATTACATAATACAAGGTGGTATGCAAAAGCAGATGCTGTATTAGCTATAAAACTTGGTTTCACCCATACAAAAGAGGCTTTAACTAAAATTTGTAATTCAGAAGAAAAGCAATTTAAAATAGTGGAGGCGACTTTACTTCTGAAGAAAATGGACAAATATGAAACCCCTATTAACAGTTATTTTGAATACTATGTTATAAAAAATAAATACTGCTAGTAAATCACTGCAATCAATGGAATACGAACTATTGAAAGGATTCATCCAACTGAAGTCATTAGAAAATTGTATCATTAATTTCAAAGAAGTTGAAAGAGAGGCAAAAGATTTATCAGGACTGTCATTTAATGTGAAAGATTAAGGTAAGGAAGAAGAAGGTAAGTCGGACAGGAGTTTGCAATAAGAGAAAATTTCACAGCCAATTAATTTTATGTCAAAAATTGACGAATTTGCAAAAAATAAAACAAGACGGAAATTCATATAAAAATGTTTTTTTAATAAATTTATTTAATATGTTACGGTATGAAATTTTTCATTACATTTCATTTTTGTTATTAACTTAATGAGTTTTCTTGAAACTTTTTTTTCTTCTAACTTTTGAGTTTGAGGGCCCCAAAAATTTTACGGTTTGGGGCCCTCACTTGACTTGATCCGCCACTGGGAGTTGCATATATTTTTCTCACTTTTTAGGGGCGAGGACGTTTTAAGTTCACATTGATGACCCCTTTTCGACCCACTCTGATGTAAATGCTTTGTCGATTTTATCGGCAACACCAAGGGGTGAACACTTTTCTCACACCTTTGTAGAAAACAGAGTGATCGCCATTTTAATCGAATATGTCACTCACCGATAGTTTGGCGGGAGATGCGGTCAAGGCAAGTGATGAGGACTAAATGTCACTATGAGCGAACAAAAGACGGCGTGAGCGCCCACGGGGTGCCGAAGGGCAGAGGGGAGTGGTGATTGTCAAGCAATACCCGAATGGGGAGCTTTTTCATTCCAAATTTCGTCTCGGAGAAATGTCCCCAAAAGTTGCAATCCTTTGATCTTTACCTACTCCTGGTGGAAAATAAAATTGGAGTTGGAAACTCGTCAACCCGACACGAGATCATGACGTTAAAATTAGGTATGTGATGTGACGCACAAGATTCAGAAGGGGACGTCGTGACTCATTGGGTATGCCCACTACGCTGGCAACCTTCGAGGTTTAGGTGGCGCAGGTTTCATTCCTGTCAGGTCCTTTCCTCCCTGTGTGTATTTCTATTTTCTGTGTCAGTAAAACTTCCATTGTGTGCCTTTCTATTACTTGATATTGTGCCTCTGCATGGCCAAATATGGCCCTTGCGCCATGAAACAAAAAAAAAACACAACCACAAGATTCAGAAATTGAATAAGCATTGTTCAGAAATTAGAGTTAGAAATCCGTGTTCCGAAACAAGCTGAATACGAAAAATTAATTCATCAAATTTCAATCAATGGGGAATTATGAATTAGAAATGATTCTTATAGACAGGGTCTCCACATGGGGGTGCCGGTGTGTGTTACAGTTACAGTATCTAATTTTTACATTTCCCTTAGATGTAATGAGGACTTTCTCTGTAAATATAAGCTCAAGTTCTCACCTTGTTATCTGATCGTAGTTCAAAATTACGCGGTATTGTCCTCGGATCTTTCCCTTTGGGATTGAGCCACCCAACCGGTATAGTGGTTAAGGAGTTAGCCTCTAGTTCGGAACGTTACTGGTTCGAATCCGGGTCCGGGCATAGATGTTTGTAAGAGTATGCTGTAGAGGTGGCTGTTGTACCTTAAATCTGTCGTGGCCGAAAGACCTCACGTTGGGTTGGCATGGAAGTTTGAAGAGTGGGGTGCCAGCTCAGATGTTGCTTCGTCATCTGACCGTGGTTCAAAATTAGGAGGTGTTGTCCTCGGATCTTTCGGACGGATCCCGGACCGTCGTCAATAGCCCTTTGTGTTGCTCTAGTACGACGTGAACTAAAATTAAAATTACCATTACCATTACCCTTAGATGTAACGAGAACTCCCTCTGTAAATATAAGCTCAAGTTCTCACCTCGTTATCTGATCGTGGTTCAAAATTAAGCGGTATTGTCCTCGGATCTTTCCCTTTGGGATTGAGCCAACCAACCGGTATAGTGGTTAAGGTGTTAGCCTCTAGATCGGAACGTTACTGGTTCGAATCTGGGTCCGGGCATGGATGTTTGTAAGCGTATGGTGTAGAGGCGGCTGGTGCACCTTAAATCTGTCGTGGCCGAAAGACCTCACGTTGGGTTGGTGTGGTAGTTTGGAGAGTGGGGTGCCAGCTCAGGTGGTGCTTCTACATCTAACTGTGGTTCAAAATTACGAGGTGTTGTCCTCAGATCTTTCCCTTAAGGGATTGATCCCGGACAGTCGTCAATAGCCCGTTGTGTTGCTCTAGTGCGACGTTAACTAATAATTACCAATTACCCTTTGGGATTGAACCCGGATTGTCGCCATTCGGCTGTTGTGTTAGTTTCTCCAGTTCTATTTAAATTAACTTTTAAAATTAAATTTTACTTGCGTTTTAAAGTATCTTAACCTACGAAAATTTATAAACTGAACATAAATGAATTAATACTGTTTCGCGCGAAATAACGGATTGTCGTGATATTTTATAGTAAATTTGATTTAGGTGATCGAAAATTTTGAAAGGTTTTAAAAATGTATCATGGAATAGAGAATCTCGTAATGACTTTTACTTCCGCAGTGTTTTCCTAGGATCGGGTTCAAGCTATTTGTGAAATTATATTTATTAAATTGATATTTTAAATTTGACAAAATTTCTATTAAATAACTTGTTTGTAGGAGAGAGAGCCTGTGTTACGCAGCAAACAAATGAATATAATCTTTTTTTAGCAATCTTCGAGGGATGGTGAGAGGGAGTAAGCTAGGGTTGAGCCAGCATTATTGAAAACAAAATAATAACTGACCGGTAACAAAAGGCAAACCATCAGAATACTTCTTAAGATCTAGTTTTGTGCCGCTACCCTTTAGATGGAAACCATTCATATACCAGGTATAAATATTTCTGTGAATGGATATAAAGAAAGCATTGTTGGTCATACTGTTTGTTATTGATTTGATTTGTTGTATGTAACACAAAATGTCTATTGACTTGACAGGATGAAAGAACCCTAATGGTCAAAAAGGCTATTTTTGATTTTGTCCACGATTTTTTTCTTCCATGAAAATTTATTGATGCTTCAATATGACCTTTCAAATGTTTCTATACAATACGTTTCTATACTACAGCACGTGTAGTGAATGAGACATTTTTAGGAATAGCCACGTGCCATGCTTTCCACTATCGTAGCCAGTGTCTATAATATGTACTTACGTATATAAACTTACAACATATACTTACGTATATGTCGAACCACAAAGATGCTTCAGACGTTTGTGCAAAGTATAGAATTGATAATTCGTTCAGCTTGGTAATGAGATTTCCAGCTATTTAAATACACTTTCCCTTGATAAGATAACACCAATAAACCTCTATTCGTTGAAAATTGTAGATACGAAACACAAAGGTTGAGAAGCGTTTACACTATGTCATATCGAATAAAAAACTAAAATAAGACGATTTTTTTATGCGATTAGTACAGGGCTCGAAATACCCGGGTGCACAGGTGCAATGTGCACATGAAAATACAATTGTGCACCTAATTTTTTCACGCTGGGTGCACTCAGTGCACCTAACGTTAAAAAAAAGGGGGAGGGGACTTTGTTCACGTTATTTTGATGTTTGAACAAAATATTAGTATCAACCTCTCTCTCGCTCTAGAGGAACGTAATTAAAATTCCAAAATACACACTATGCGAAAACAAAATCGCTGGGCCATAACGGGTTTATATAGAAGGAAGGTTCACTTGTGCCACTGCCACCAGAACTTTCCGATGATCGAAACATTTTCCAGGTGGCTCTGTTGAAGCGACTGTCGCGACAGCCGTGCGCCGGAGAAGGGAGAATGTAGATGTTTAAATATTTTTATTTACTATCTACTACTAACCTATTTAAACATACCCAACTAATAAAGTAGTTTACATTACATTAATGCTCTTATATTACGTTTTTTTAAATGTGCTCCTAAAGTATAACCTATGCACCTAATTTAAAAACTTAGGTGCACAAGATGCACCTGTATTAAAAAATCTATTTCGAGGCCTGGATTAGTATGTTTTCCATGAATAGTTTCGAAACAGATATTAAATTCTTCACGTTTAAGGATTTTATTCAAGCTTATTCTAAGGAAAGAAATTTTGTGAATATTAACTTCATCGTATGAGAACAGCGTTTGCACAGTATATAGAAATAAATTTTTTTTCAAAATTTATACTTCTTTATAAAAACATTGTAATATGCAGGTAAGAATTTAAAAAAATTGTAATTATGTAAAAGATGATGGATTAAAGAAGAAGCGATGCTAATAAAAGTGCATACTATTCAATTAGCAATACATAAAACAGTTAATTGAATTTTATTAACGGGTAAATTCTGGTAAACCTCGTTTTCATCAACCAGGCTTGCGAAAAATTCCTAGAGCAGTTTAAATTCTTGATGAAGATATTAAATTAGCATCCTCTTTAGATAAAATGCCAGAAGTTTATACGTTCATAGGAAAATTAATTTCGTAGCTCCCAAATTAAATTTCTTCTTGTACGAAAATTAAGTAACCTTTTTGGGAATTGAATCATTTTTATTATTTAATTATAAATCTAGTTTTTATACAAAATAGTACACACTTGAAAAATAATTTTAAAACACCTTTATAGTTCTTAATGTTAGCATTTGGAAGTTTACATTTTTGTTATAACACCTATATTTAATGCTACGAAAACATACACAGTGAAGTTTTAGTTAATCTTTACAAACTAATAGTTAATTCTTAAATTATTTCAGACATAACAAATTTTAATAAATAAGGAATGTTTTTTTAACTTTTAAAATTGAGTATAGATTTCAAGTAGCGCTTATAAATAATTACGCAAATGTAATTCACGTACACTGTTCGAAACAAATGCATTTTTATCGTGTTCTTTCAAGAGTGGTACATTTACTTTTTTATTACCATAAAGATTTTAATGAAGTATGCTTCGTTTGAGGAGATAAGCGCAATCACTTTTCATTTAACCGAGACATTCAGCTATTCCCGAAATTGTTTACATACCATGAAAAGATTTCTTTAAAAGTCTAAAGTGTGCAATAAATAAAAACGTGAATTTAATTTTATGGTAATAGAAAAGTACACATTTAGAAAGATATCAGGCCAAAAAAAAAAGCAATATCATATTCACTATAGTATATTTAAAGATAAGTTTCAAATGACTAATTTTCAAAATTCTATATCACAAAATGGAAAATACACCCAGTTCTATTGCTCACTGAAACACAGTAAAAATGTTAAATAAAATTTATTTGAGCATATTTTTCCATGAAGAACAGCTGCTAATAAAGAAATGCGGTAAGTTCAGAAGAATTTGGTATTGTTATTCTGAATATTTTAGTAAGTGCCCCTCGGGGGAGCAAAAATGCTGTTCTATATGCAAAAATATGTACATCAAAACTTTAGTTATGTTTTCATTTTGTGTTTGCACAAAATAAGCGAGGTATATACTACATTTTTTTACCTATAAATGTAGAAATTTGACATTTAAAACCCATTGCTTCAAATATTATACCTGATATGCTATTGCTTTTTAACATAATATATTTCTAAAATTGTCTTTTACCATTCCTAAAAAAATAAAGTTCGTAATATTTGTTATAGAATTTTGAGCTTTGATAGAAATTTCCTTGTGGTGTTTAATCAATTTCGGGAGAACTCTAATGACAGATGATAAATCAACTTGCAGATATATTTCATTCCAGCGTTTTTGAATTTGCGAGAATATTTTACATTATATGGCTCAAAAATTCAATCAGCTATAGTGGAAGTAAATGTAAATACGAATTATTTAGACTTAATACCAACCAGGAATGCAATTACGGAAATTCATTTTTTATTTTTTTTAATACTTCATAAAATTTTCAGAAAACATTTGTTCACAATAAATTTAAAAAAATTTCATTTTGTAGAGAAGAGGTGGATAACAAATGAATTTTAGTATATTTAATTTTTGTGGTCTCAGTTATTTGGGGAATTTAAAGCAATTTATTAAATTCAAGTACTTAAACATATCTAAAGCTTAAAACACAATTTTAATTATTTCTCTCCATTCTCGATAGGATCAATTTCCTTTCGTAATTTAAACAAGTTTTTTTTTTTTTCTGAAAGCATTAATTCTACTATTATTCCAATTTATCTCAATATCTCAAAATATTATGAAACCCGAATAAACACGAATGTAATCTTTGCAAACATTTAATAGTTTATTAGCCATATATTAACACATCCTCTTTTGTCTAGAAATAACTACAAATTTGGGTAAAATTCCATTAATAAAAAAAAAATTCGTATTAATCACCCATAAAACTTTTTTACTACTCATGTGAACTGAAACTTATTAAAAATTCGTATCGTGCCTTTGAATTGAAAGCCCATAAAGTGTTAAAATAATACGCTGTGAAAGCTGACTAAAAATAGAACCATAATCAAGTAATTTACAAAACCAATACTTTTCTCTTTCTCTTAGTTCAATTTTTAATGTTTTTTTTTCTTGAAAGTAATTTCATAACTGTTCTGTAGAATTATATATTTCGTTACCTTAAAAATAAATATGATAAACAACTGTAAATTCTCTTAAAATTTCTAACCAAAAAGACATCAAGAAGAGAGTTGTCAGAAGCCAGGAAATATTAATAGGAGAGAAGAAAGTAAAGCCAGAGAAAACTCAATATGAAATTCGAAATATTTTGGTTTTTGCTCCTTGTATGTGTAGAAAGAATTTCTCGAAATTAAATTTCCAACTTTAGTATTAGATAGCACTCTAAATAACTGAAAAAATAGCAGAACTTTTGCGTGTTAAAAGTGTAATACATATTTTTATTCCTTTTATAAACGAGGAAATTAAGAATGTTCTAGTTTCTAAAAGTAAGCTTATATTTCTTTGCTTACACAGTCTTACAAAAGTAGATTAGTAGGATATTTGGTGCAAGTGAATTGATATTCCATTGTGTGAAATTGGAAATCAATTTACTTAAAAGAATTTGGTATGAATTTATATCATATTAGTGCTTATACCATATATTACTGTAATAATTGGATAGCTGCATTTGATGTGGCCTGTGTATGGGAAATAATTAATGATTATACAAAAAATTATGTGCAGAAAGCAAATGAATTTTCAAAAAAATTTCATGAGAATTATTTTAGTTGAGGTAACTTTTGTAATTATGAAAGGAAGTTGCTTTAAAAAAAAGACCTTTTTTAAAGTAGCAAGTAGTAAAAAGCAATAAAACAATTTTATTTTGGGGGAAATTAATCTGTGTGCTTTTCCTAAAGGTATTCCTTATTCGCAATAATTTAATTTTCTTATCTTCTACAGAAACGAAACAAACCCTTCTGGATAGTTATAGCGTGTATTTTTTATTGAATAAACAACAGATGGCAGCACGAAAGAAAGACAGCAAGTTTAGTAAGAATGCATTTGCATTTAATGTTTCACTCCACCAAATGGCGAAAAAGGAAAAAAACGTTGATGATAAGCTAATAATTTGTAGAAATGAAAAAAATGTTGATCAAATATATTTCAATAAAATTATTATTGACGAATGTTGCAAGTTTTTGCTCAGACCTCTATATATCTGCATTCCTGGTCTTGGTAGCAAGTTATTTTTTGACCATCTCGCGAAATAAAAATATGTGTTCTCAGTTTTTGGATTATTAGATTAGCAGCAGAGAAAGAAAGTTTTCTGTTTCATTTGACCAAAGAAAAAGGAAATCTTATCTCTTAACTTTGTTTACTTTTATTGAAAAATGTTGATTTTTACTTAATTTTCAGTGTGTGATATTTTAAAGTAGGCAAAACAGCCACACCGCAGGCTTTACTTTGATGTTGAATAAATGCAAGAATAATTGACAGATTAATTCTTTGCATTTTTGTTTTGCTTGGCAGCATATGTGTGAAGACAATGAGGCGATTTCATTTATTCAAAATCAATTTTATTGAGGCCAAAAAAATATTTCACTTTATGTTTCAATTTTACCCCACTCTCCCCTACCCTTTTTAGTATCGTGGACACTCAAAGCTGGATTCTAAAATTTCAAGACTTCAAAATAGCTCAATGCTAGAAATTGTAGCAACCAAAGTTCCGAATTCTGGCATACATGCTACTTTAACCAAATTATCACTAAAAATATGAAAACATCATAGCACACCAGCGAAAGGTGACATTGATACTTGGTAATACCGAGAATGGATTGAAAACAAAAAAGAAATCATGCTCTTCTTGAGACAAACTTCCAAGTCAACTCCAGTTGCCGTTGTTTCCTTTCCGCAAAGACAAATCCTTTTCAGCACTGATTGAGACAGCTTAAAAGATAAACTAAGCCCTTGAAGACAAATGAAAAGACAGAAATCACTATGTAGTGGTTTACTGCGCAATGCTAAGTTTATGGCAATGAAATGGCTCTGTGTGTAGTGGTGTGGTAAGTTAGCTAAACTGCCAACATTAGCAACTTAGTAAGTAATCTAAATTGATAGGCCCAGTTGCTCTGTCAGCAACTACCCTCTCTAGGTGTTTGAGTAGGTCAGGAGAGAGGCTTGATCCCTTTGGTGCACTTTCTGGAAGAACACTGGAATTAATAGCTAATTCTTTCAATTATAGAGTAAGCCTAATGACCTAAATTACTTTTTAAAAAATTCCAAAGCAGTTGTCAATTTTCCGCTAAAGTCAGAATCGATCATATTGTAAACCCGGCCTACTTGAATCGTTTTCTCCTTGTAAACTCCAACCAAGTGCTTTGTTTGCCTTAACGAGGAAGATACTTTGGATCATATCTCGTTCAACAGCACCGGAGCGAACATATGTTGTTTAGAATTCTTTTGAAGAAGATTTGTGATCCATCTTTAAAACTTACTGTTTTTTCTAATGTTCATTTTTATGCACAATAATTGTCAAGTTTATCGAAGACATCGTGAAATCGGTGTTAATAGGCTGGACTCGCTTATCAAGATGCAATGTAAAAAGAAGCCCAAAAGTAGCAATTGCGCCTCATCTTGGAAACTCTGTATGGATTATCCAAAGGCTGTCTAAAGCAGTGTTTACACCGGAGTTGCAAGTATTTTCACCCTTTTTTGTTGTCGCTAGGACGTTTTACGTTCCCCTATGCTGACCCCTTTTCAATCATTTATTCGACCCACTCCGGTGTAAACTCTTTGTCGACTTTATCGGCAACACCAAGGGGTGAACACCCTTCTCATCCCTTTGTTTAGAAGAGTGATCCCCATTCATCACACCATTTTAATCTAAAAGTCACTAACTGACTGGCGGGAGATGTGGTCGAGGCAAGCGATGATGGCGAAATGTCACAATGAGCGAACAAGAGACGGCGTGAGCGACCACGGAATGCCGAAGGGTAGGGATGCGACATCGATGTTTTTTTTTTAAAACATCGATGTATTGGTGTCGATGTTTTGGTAACATCGATGCTTATACTTGTCGATGTTTTTACGTTGTCGATGTTTTATTTTTAAATGAAAAAAATACCGTTATGAAAATTTTAAAAATAACCAAGTAGCATAATTTTTATAATCAGCAAATTGAACATATTTTTAGACCAAAGTGACCAAGGATGAAGGGTCTTTAAAGTAGGGATGCGACATCGATGTCGATGTTTTCTAAACATTGATGTTTAAGAAAAAAACGTCGATGTATTGGAGCCGATGTCGCATCACTAGTTGCTAAACCAGTTATAAGAAATGGGGAAACAAGTTTAAATACACTGAATTTTAAAAACATGGATGGTTTGGGTGCGATGTATTATCAACATCGATGTTTTAATTTTCATTATCGATGTTTTGCTGTCGATGTCGCATCAATAGTTGGTAAACCAGTTTTAAGAAATGGGGAAACAAGTTTAAATACACTGAATTTTGAAAACATCGATGGTTTGGGTGCGATGTATTATCAACATCGATGTTTTGCTGTCGATGTCGCATCAATAGTTGGTAAACCGGTTTTAAAAAAAGGGAAACAAGTTGAAATACACTGAATTTTAAAAACATCGTTGGTTTGGGGGCGATGTATTATCAACATCGATGTTTTAATTTTCAACATCGATGTTTTGCTGTCGATGTCGCATCAATAGTTGGTAAACCAGTTTTCAGAAATGGGGAAACAAGTTTAAATACACTGAATTTTAAAAACATCGATGGTTTGGGGGCGATGTATTATCAACATCGATGTTTTGCTGTCGATGTAGCATCACAAGTTGCTAAACCAATTTTAAGAAATGGGGGGAAAAGTTTAAATACACTGAATTTTAAAAACATCGATGTTTGCTATCGATGTCGCATCCCTTCCAAAGGGGAGAGGTAATTGTCAAGCAATACCGAAAGAGAACGAAATAGGGGATCATTTTCACACAAAATTTCGTCTCGGTGAAATGTCTCTCAAAGTTTAAATCTTTTGATCTTTGCCGACTCCTGGTCGAAAACAAAATTGGAGTTGCAAACTCGCCAAATCGTCACCCCGACACGAGATCTTGACGATAAAATGAGTGCCGTTTTTCGGAATAGCTTCTATGTTTGGAGGAGCAGAAGTTTGCAACTCCGGTGTAAACCCGGCTTTAGAGCTTGAGGCAGTCCTTTACAAAGACAGGGCAATGAGGAGAGAATGACACACCCCGTACAACGACCAAATGCACACATATGGACTGGATGCTGGTCTCAATGGAAAATATGGGGAAGGAAATAAAAGTCTGGTGCTGAAGATAACCATTGTGCATTATCACAAGCACCATTAACCAAACATAGTAAGAGAAATCATTAGCAGCTAATTATCTAGAGTCCGAGCTCCCTGGTGGCTCCTTGCTGGTAAAATCAAATATGTTAAAATTGAAATTGATGTGTCACACAGATTTGCGTTACAAAAAATCGTAGTGAGCTTGAGGTTTTTACGATTTTTATTTTTATTTCCCCCTTGCTGAATTTTAGTTTTTGTCAGGGGATACCAGTTTCTGGACATACCTGGAAACTACTCCACTGATTAGCACTTTCATCCCGATATTTGATGGCTAAATGAATCTTCCCATCTATCTCGAAGTAACTTAGAATTTGAGTAGTAGAAATTAGAATTTGAAATGTGTCAGTCAAATCATCAACACTTCCTTTTTAGATACAAAGAGTTGTTTAAAGAAAAAGTTATATAATAGATTGCTCTAATATGGATATGAAGTAATATAAGATGTAAGCAAGATGTTCCCAATTCTGTAATTTTACTTCATAATTTGTCTGACAGTAAAGTTCGGTTTTATAGATAAGATTGTAAGTATAACTACAGGGTTAAATTATGAGTGTGGAAATCGTTACAAGAACGTGTTGACTATAATAGTATACGTATTCTTTGTAAACATGTTTTTATTATCATTTTTTACTGTAGAATTTCATTTTAACATAATACAATTACATACAGGAGGTCCACAAAAAGAAAAATGGCAAAGAGAAAAATTTATACTCTATATCTATAACAAAAAAAAAATCGACGCACCAATAAGGTGTAGAATTACAGTGGTGCCGGGCTCGATCAACTTGGAATGAAGCTGAATAGGGACGTATAGTCTTTAGTGATGAGTCCCGTTTCCAACTGTGTCCTGACAACAACCGCAGACGTTTCTGGAGACGTCCAGGGCAGCGTGGGTATCCCGCGCTTACTATCGCATGCCACACATGCCCACAACAGAGCGTTATGGTATGGGGTGCCATCTTCTTTGATAGCCGGACCTGTTTGGTGATCATTTCTGGCACACTTACAGCACAGCGGTACATATACGACATTCTACGACCGGTTGTGTTACCGTTCCTTTTGCGACACCCCGGATTTACTTTTCAACAAGATAATGCCCGGCCGCTCACGGCACGTGTCTATGAACTGTCTTCATGTTTTCCCAACACTTCGTTGGCCAGCTAGGTCTCCTGATCTCTCTCAAATAGAGCAAATATGGGACATTATGGGAAAGGTGATTGCAACCATCCCGGAATGTTGACCCTTTAGCCCAACAGTTTGAGACAATTTGGCAAGAAATTGGAATCCACCATCCTGGAACTTTTTCAGTCTATGCCACGCCGGGTGACAGCTTGCACCCAAGCCAGAAGTGGACCAAAGCCTTATTGGCATCCACCCTTTGTAATGGTCAAACTCTGAAATAAATCATTCAATTGTTCTGAAATTTTAATCTATCTAAATTTTAATCGTTTGTCTTTCTATGTATGTTCTTCACATCCAGCAATTTTTATCGCAATCGGATAACTCCTTCTTGGTACGTCGACTTTGTTTATAGAGTGTATATCAGAAAGTCTACCAACTCAAAGACAAAAATTATGTCTCACAAAAAGTTTGTAAATGAAACTCTTTTAATGAAACGTACGCGTAACACACGTAATGAAACTCTTTTAACAAGCGTGTTATGTGTAAGTATAAATATCTCGTTTAATTCCAGTCCTAGCATAAAACACCAGTCTAATCTTACTCTCGTAAAAAAGAGCTCAATATATACCATTCCCAAAGGACAGAAAGTAGCTACGTTTTTGTCCCTGGTGAGACTTGAAACCGGGTTTTTATGCCGAGCAGAGTGTTAAATCCTGGCGTCATCAGCTTCACCGCCTAAAAACCAATGTTGCCTTGTCTAGAAATGCAGGCTATAAAAGCAACAACGAAGAAATGTATTTAGAAAATATGTATCTTGTTGCCGTCACCTTCATTTTTAAAACTCGGGTTGAATCTTTAGCGATTCATTTTTGATGTGTGGCGTATTGGATTATTCAGTTGTGACCGACGATTGATGTTGTTAGCTTTTGAAAAACGGGAAAGGTGCAAAATTGAAAATGAATGTTTAATCTCACTTCATAGAGATTTCATTCTACTAGTGCTGTAAATTGAGTTCTTCTCAAAATAAATTATCTGAAATGCTATATTTGAACAAAGAGAGCGCTTAAAACAAAAGAAAAGGAAATACAAAAAAAAAGCTCTCCAGCGAGATGGCCAGAGTTGCTCAAAATGCTTGCAGCTCGAAGTAACAATAATAATTACTCTATAATATAATCTTTTAACGAGAGATATACTGAGATGTTTTGGTTTTACTGATAATACGGTTATCCTTCCGTCAAATCGTTAAAATCTTTTGTACTGAGACTGCTAACATGTTAACGAAATCCCATTATCCTACTTATTTTTAAGACAATAACTGTAATAAACACTATTGGTTACAATCCGGGAAATCTTACTGAGCTTTTTTTGCTTAATCATCTTCCCTTTCATGATACGTTTATTTCTGCTTTAATTAAGGAATTTGATCTTGTTAAAACGTGTTGGTGTTTTATGCTGAATGATTTTGTACTTTTCCCAACTTTTTTGTTCTTAAGACATTTTAAGCTTTAGAGTGCTAATTAAACTAATAGTGTTATTAGATCTTTCCTAACGCTACCAAAAAAATTCAACTGTCGTTCGTAATAGGTAAAAATGTATGCTTGAAATATCCAATTTCATTTATATTTCAAATTACTCAGACTTTGCATTCTCAGAAATTCAGTTTTAGAAGCATCACTGGTTACTTTTCAGATCAGAGCTGGATTTCGAGACAGAAATTTGTAATAATGAACTAATGTTATATTAAATACTAGCCACTGCGTTGCCAGTGACAGTTCTTTTCGTGGGGTCAAGTGCGACCATTGCTCGTTAACCCCCGGTGCTTGCTACGAATGTGCGAAGCAAACTAAATGGGAATTCGTAGCCTATTGGATAACAGCCATCACGGCGTTGCCAAATGCGGCCAAATTAGAATTGCGAAGAGATCCAATCGGCGTGACGTCACAATCTCTTGCGAAAATATAAATATTTAATTGAACAATTATTTATTCTAAGAAAATCAAAAGTATAAGTTTATCTTGTGTAAAATATTTCGCAGATTTCAAATCCGTTGAAGCTCCGATTTTACAAAAAAGAACTAAACAATGCCAGTCAAACAATTTTTTATTTGTTTTGCTTTCCTTCGTTGGAAGCGTTTGAGCGCAGGAAATGGAATCTGATTTCTCGATCGCGAAGGTCATATGGGAAAAAATATAAAAGTTAAATTTAAAATTTATTTATTTAAAGAAAATAATATTTTTAGGTATCGAAATTTTCCGCAGATTTCAAATCCGTTGAAAGTTTTACTCTATCTTTAACGATCTAGGAGATAGAAAAAAGAACTACATAACTCCAGCTACAACTTTTTAATTGTTTTGTTCGTCCGTTGAAAAATCGTTCCTAGCAAAATGAAGCAAGCGGAAACACAGAATCTGCCATCTCTTTATGGTATTACCATTCTAGGGAAAATTATAATAATTAAATTCCATTAAATTAATTTAAAAATAATCTAGATTAAATTTTTAAATTCGGGCTGGACCTTTAAACCACAAAAAAATCGGACTACCTGTGTGTCAAAGCTTATTATTGTAAGTACCACAGATTCGTCAGGGCACTGGATAGACAAACACACAGACAAACACTTCCTTTTATAATTGTAGAGATGAGTATTGTTAGCATTTGATAATTCCTCAAGACAAGAAAACATTTTCATTTGTAAACACTAGGAGAATCTTTCTTTCGTCTGGATATCGAGCATTTGACTTCGGTTCGGCGTGTTGGTTCCTTTTATGGTTTTCTATTTATTTTCTATCTAAAAAGTTCATTTCCAGCGTACAACTATTTACAAATATGCTATCATTCTGCATATGTCACTAATTCTTTCACAGAGCGCTGGAACTAATTTTTATTGAAAAATGTTTTTAAAAACGGTATGTGCATTCTATTGCTTATTTGTTTTGTTTAAGTTACATGGTAATTTCCCATTTTTTTTTCAATAATGCAACTTTACAAGACTTCTTTCTTACACAGTTATGAATGTTCTATTTTATAGGTTTTTTTTTAAACGCTTACATAAATGTAAGCGTTTCAAATTATTTTCCTTACATAAGACACTATTCAACGTATCTTGGCGTTTTCCCTTATGTTCTTTTCGACTCTAATATGACATGTATGGCTTCGTTTTGATCTGGATTGTAGAAATTTAATAAAGAAGCACAATTCGGGCTTCGCTAACAAGATATTAGAATAAATCTACAGTGCAAAAGAAATTAGTTTACTAGAACAATACCTGCGTATATATGAATTTATGTTGTTCAACACTTGCATTATGAATGTTGATGCAGAACAAAAGCGAAAGATATTTTTAATAGCATTTCCCACTACAGTTATGTTGAAATGTTTCGCTGTATCATTTTTATTAACGTCTATTCAGAGACGGTTTTTCCAATAAAAAAGATTGTCAGACAGAATTCGTCTCATGTTTTAAAATACTCCGTGATTTATAAGGATTGGAACGATGCATTCCTTTCAAAATTATGCGCGTATAATTCTAAAAGAATTTTAAAGAAGAAAAATTGTACGAATTTTTAAGCATATAATTTATTTTACAAAATAGGTCGCGCCGCTTTAAAGACTGTTCTATTGAAAAATTTATTTGTATGAAATATTTTATTTTGAGTACATGAATGATCATATTTCTTTCAATAATATCATCACTGCTGGTAATGGAACCAACGATGTCACATTTAAAATGACCTTTTTTGTCAAAATAAATATGTCATTCTGCTTATTCCAAAATATCAATTTGATATCAAATGCATGTCATGTCCATATTATACCCTGAAAACCTCATTTTGACATTATAGGTAGCTCTTGTTTTCAAATTATAGGCCCTCACGCAGTAGTAAATTTTTTTATTTTATTCCATATCGTTTTTCAATGTCCATTGAAAATATTAATGGAACGATTAAGTGGACTTCATAAATGTTTTTACGATGCAATAGTTTTATCGTACAAACTGAGCGTTTGATGAAATAGGCAAACATAGAAATTATAATCTTATATCTGCACAAATCAAATGATGTAGACAACAATTTGCGTTAGATTTAGTCTGATAGTCTTGTGATCTTTGTCATTTCTAGCTTCTGTTCGACACAAAACAAAGATTTTACAATCAAATACAACATCAGAGCAAAAGACTTTTGTTGATTTTGGAAGTATTTATGATTTATGAATCAATATTTCATTATTTCAGGAGAACGATTTTCTTCTTGTCACAACAAATTCCTTAACTTGGCCATTAATGAACCATTTCTTTTGCGTTATCAGCTTCGAAAAGGACTATCGGAAGAAAATTTTACTGTAGAAAAAATTCTTAATTATTTAGCCAAGGATAAAGAAGTCTCAGTCAGAAGTGAAAGTAGATCCCTTTTAAAAATCTAATACAAAGCTACCTTTTAAATATAATTTGAAAATTTTACGTTAAGCAGATGTGTGTGTGTGTGTGTGTCAATTAATCATCTACAAACATAGCTACCAAAAAAATCCAATGTTCTATTAAGCAAAAACACCGCTTACGAATTTGTGAAGAAAAATTGTATGATCTGTGCTATTACAAAATAGATATATACCTTTAAAATCCATAGTTAGCTTTCTTTTATCTTAAAAAAATCTATTTTTAAACGCGGAACACATGCCATATCCTCTTCAAAATTTAATGTCGCTGTTCACGTGTGTTTTGTTTAGTCATCAGTAAATTAGCAAGTAAAATTAAAGACCAGATTTCTAACCTAGCACTTGGCAAATATTAGATTATTGATAGTCTTTTGTTTTTTATCAGAAAAAGCGTTTTCAGCTATTTAGATACTTTTTAATGAAAAATCCTGTAAGACCTATTATTTTTGTAATGAAGAAGTGTTGTTTTTATACTAGCAGAATTACTCGGGCTGAATTTGTTTAGTAAAAAATTGACTATAATAATCATTTTTCTCTTCCAATGAAAAATATTTTATCTTTTCCTTCGGGATCAATCCCGAACCATTGCCAATAACTCGTTGTGTTGCTTCAGTGCGACGTGAACTAAAATACCTACCTACATGAAAAAAATGCAAACATCGTAAAAACTTGTCCAAAAATAATTTTTAACACAGTTTCAACATATGCTATGTCCATCATTCTATATCCATACATACAATCCATCGATTGGATTTTGGAATAATTATGAATGTCACTTCTTAAGCTCGTTTCCTGTAAAATCGTCGTAACTCAAACTGTAAAAAAAGACGGCAAGGTATCGTTAATATTCCTGCTCTCCCAGTTTTCCTATCAATATTTTTTACTCGAAGCACGCTTGTATCACGGATGCGATATTTCTGAATTCCATCATCATTAAGAGGGGAGAATGACAAATTAATTTGATATACGATACACGTATAAAATAAATTAAAAAATCTCATAGATACGAGTTTTTTTCATCTCTTATGGCCATTGCAAGATATAAATAAGACAAAAAATACAACACACAAACTATTACAATACAACGCAGACGAATGATTAATAACAGAAAAAGAAAATACAGAAAAAGAACTGACAGGAGTTATTGTCCTAAAAGTTCTCTCGAATTCCAATATCAAGAAATCTCAGAATCTCCATGAATTACTTCGCATATTCTCATTGAGGTGCCGTGAATTTTTTTTATTTGATATTTACGCAAATCAGGGTATGGTTAAAAGTCATTCTTTAAAAAATCTTAGCAATAGGGTTTACTTGATTTAAATAAGGTTCTTTTTATTTAAATCGTTGTTTTTATAGGTTTAAATATGTTAGATAAGAAGGCATGCGAATCACAGTATAGTTTCTAGGCAGTATTAATTTATGTTTAACATTAATACATTTAAGGGTTTAGAGAATATGAAGAGGGAAAAGTTTTGAACGATTAAAACAATTAAAATTATCATTGGGCTCTGTTACTTTTATTCCTTCATCTGAGTTATATTTAATAATACAAATCCATAATACTTAAAATTTTAAATTAAGCATTTGAATAGTAAGGAAAGGAAATTTAAATTTTAAATTTGTCATATTTTTATCGTAATAAAAAATTTAATTTGCTATAGTATTTCAGTTATACTAATTAACAAATACACAAACACACACATAACTAGCTGTGGTGGTAAGATGACTTTATAAATATTTTTATTTTCTGCTACATCAGCACTAAAATCTAATTGAGTTCGAAACGAGAAATCTAGAACACAATCTTTTCGCAAAGAGAAAATGAAGAAATTTATGCGCTTTATCTTGAATTATCTTAATTACAGGCGTGATACATGATTGTTTTGCTTTTGTGAATATTAAAAGGGTCCGGCACCTAAAAATTCGAAAAAATCATTTTTGAGATTTTTACTGTTTATGAAACCTCTGAGTTGTCCTCTTTATAACGATACCTCATTTGTAGAAATCCATTAACTGGATGTATTTTAAAAAAAATTTATGGTTGTTTATGAAGCACTTTTAAAGACTTAACACGAGGAATAAGGTATAAAATGCATACTTTAAAAAATATGTATTTCATCTAAAATATTTCAATATTTATTTGTCATTTTTTTAAAACTATAATTTTGTGAATTTTTTTTTAAATAAATTTTTTTTTAAGTCTTTAAAAGTATTCCAATATTACACTGTAAAAATTTCAGATTATACAGCAATTTATGAATAAATGAGGTGCCCCAAAGTTTGTGAATTTAATTAACATAGGTGCCTATGCAGGTGCCGGACCCCCTTAAACTCAGTCTATTTTTTTTTCCAGAGGTTTTGCAAAATGAGCCACGAAGTCTCGTAATCGTTTTTAACTAAATAAAAATAAATGTTAAATAGTTCTGAATCCGTTATCAGAAATACCCTCTTTGAAGGACTCAACTCCATCATGGGATACCGACCCTACGAAGGTAAAAAAAATTCTTCAACGTGAAAGTAAATACTAGGGTATGTGTGTGAAAAGCCAAACGTTCACACCAAGCGTAATAGTGCTGTGTTACTGGTCCCCCTTGATGTATAGATGAGTTGTGATGAGGCAAGTGATAACATAGTGGTCTGGGTCTGCTTCCATGCCGCAGATGCAGAAGTCACTGCAATATATATATATATATATATATATATATATATATATATATATATATATATATATACGGGTACTATGTCAAAATTAACCAAATACACTTTGTGCAAGATAGGAACTGGCCCCAAACTAAGCCTCTGCCTGTTTTTAATTAGCAAAAATAAATATTTTTTGGTCAGCTGTCCTCTTAACACGGGTGCCAACTCCTAGAGTTCTTAAATTTCTTGAGTCCCCACAAATAGAAGAGGTAACTATTTCCAATGAGAAACGCCTATGCCAAGCATGTCATAGGAAACTGACCCAGCCTAGAAATTTTTTATAGAAGAATCAGTCCCCCCAATAAAAGGGGTAAATAATTTACAAATAATACGGATAATCATATATGCAGATTCGATCTGTCATAACAGACCACTTTATCAGAACGGATGCTAAATTGAAGACACGAACTCCTTTGGTCCTAATTTTTTTCATTGGACCTGGTCCCCTAATATGAAGAATTTATATTAAAAATATACCGATATCATGGAAAATTATTTATATTAACAAAATAAAGAATTCTGAAACACCCTTAAAATATATATAGCAAGTGGTGTTTTGCTGTCTCCAATAATTTCAACAATTTGGTTCCAATGCATCCCAATTAATATTACCATCTGTTATAGGGAATCCAGTTATTTTCAGTTATAAAAGGTGGTATTACTGAGTATAACCAAATCCTTAAACTTATTTAAAAAAAATACATTCTATTCCAGATTATTCCATTTTTAATGTCATTATTAAATTTTAATTATGTGAAATTTCACGAAAATATATCCAGCCATTTGGACGTAATGCGAGCACACAAACAAAAAGAAAGACACGGAACGTGGAAACTACGAATTTTCAACAAAAATGGCTTAAGACTGATAAATAACGAAATAGGGCACAAATATTCAATATAAAAGCATTCTTTTATTTAGTAAAAGAGAGAGGCTACAAAACAGAAACAAACATTTTCCCCTTATTTTTAAATTTTATAAGTTTGAACTGCATAGATAAAAATTAAAAGTATAAAACTGTTGGGTTGTGACAATTAGCAATTATATATAGTCAAGTTGAAAAGTACTACAGTTATAAAATATTTCATTTTTATTATATAGAAATAGGATACTTACCAAACCGAAAATCTCCTGACAGGTTGAGATGGGGACCTATTAGTTTCTTTAAATGAATGATGTCTCTTTCGATATGAATCCATGACTGGTCAGATGTCTTTATGGAATCAAACTAATATTTCTATATTAATTTATAGGTAAAATATTTTTTTTTATAAAATATATTGCCTTCTTTTTCTCAAAAAAATTAATAATTTTATGATTCGAACAGTTTTTGCGTTACAAAATATCAGCAATACTCAAGATGATCTTCTTGTTTGTTGATGAAATATTAAAAACCGTTTGATTGGCAACAAATTATTATTTTGATGGATTTGATACGCAATATGAAGTTAAAATTTGATTATAACGACTCTTTAATTAAGAAACCGTGGAAATTCTTATACAAAAGCGTTGTTAAGTTCAGATCATTAAATTCGTTCTTCTTTTTTTTAAACTTTTTAAGACTGGAAACTTTTAATGATGAAATTCAATTTATAAGGATTAAAAATAACTTTTATTTAAGAATTTTTCGATAGAAACTTGAAAATATTTGTTTGAGATAGCTTTGAAGTCAACACATTTTATCCACCGAAATTTATAATCCCGCAACTCTTTTTTTAAAACTCATCTGTCTCTAAATAAATTTCAAGAAAAATGCATCTCATCCTAACTAATTGTTTGCATGCTCTTTTCCTGATGCAATTCATGCTCAACCATATAAGATGGTAGAATGAAAAAAACGTTAATATTCAAATAGTCACTAAATATCTACTTCACAAAACTATTAAGAGCAATGGAATATTTACTCAGAAATAGATAAAAATATCACTATACTCTAATTAAAGCTTTGAATACTCAGTCAAAAGACGCATGGACTTGTATCAACACATCATATGAGCCAACGATCTATTCCTCACTTGTTTAAAATAACGTTAAAAAGCGATTTTATCGTTCGATAACAATCAGAAATCACATTCTAAGTAATGGCGGGAAATTGGGAATTATTTCATTTCTTACACAAGCAACTCACATACAAAAGTCCGAAACCGCCCGGCAAGAATGTTGGTACAAAGTGTATCATTTTCGAAAATAATCCCGGGAGAAGTTGGCAGCAGTCTTCGAAGTGTGTGTTCTTGTACCAGCTGTCAAGCATCGAATTTAGAATTTATTTGACGAGAAAATTTACCTGCACCAGGTAGATTTTAAACGCGTCGTTTTCCGCATCGATTAAGGATTCGAAATAACCCGTTAAGAACTCAACAACCGCGTACTAACTTAAAACGGTATTACCAATCAAACGGCGGACACATGCAGGCGATTTTGAAAACAAAATTATTTTTTGAGGTTCCGGTAAAACTGAGAAGCGCCTGAAATGCCAATGCGTCTGCGTCAAGCTGAACGGGGACTCAGCTAAAGGTAAGGCCCCTTCGTCGTCATGGAAACGTCCACTTCCGGCTTGGGGCTTCCGGGTTTCTGTGCATCTCCTTCCCGCCGATTTCTTTTTCTTAACATCTCATATTCAAATGCGTTGTGCACTATTAATTGAAGCGCGAAACCTCGTAATCTAATTAAAGCAACAGTTTATACTTTCGGTGCGCTGGAGTCGCTTTAACCGAAACATTGGATATGTTCGCGGATGATTAAACCTCCCGTAGTTACTTGTAAAACAGAACGCAGATTTAATTACGACGCATCTAATTTAGGGTTTCTAAGATGAAATACCATGTGGGCAATGTTTTATGGGACTCCTTGAATGTAAATATGTGTATGTTAATTTTCAAAAATGCATCATTCGGTTCGTTTGAGCTCAACTAAAAAAAAATTCACGCATAAATAATTTCATGCGGAATTGTGAGAAACTTCAAGTTAAAAGAATATTCTTGATTCAAAATCCCTTGACGTGTTTTCACCAAATCTATTTTGTGATAATCGAAATTTCAGTTTTCGGACTGTAATCTTTTGATTTTAATGTAATAATTTAATCTTATGATAATAATGCAACGTGCATTTGTACAAGTAACCTTTACGTACATAATATATCATGTAAAGAGAATGGTATAAAGTAATTTTGTATTAAATTATTAATTAATTCCTTTTCTATCTATTTTTAAATTTATTACCCTGTTATTACTTGATAGAACGCATTCTAATTCTAATGGTTGGTACCTAAACTTAAGTAGTGGTATTTGTTCTTATTTCTTAAATATCTTCAATACATCAAATCAAATGGAACTCCATCGACAATTCATGAATACAAGAAAATTTTGGGCATTCTGTTATAGGACGAGATTTTCTCACAAAATTTCTAGTGGACAATATTTTATTGTTTCTTTTGTATTTGTTCTTATCTCTTAAATATCTTCAATACATCAAATCAAATGGAACTCCATCGACAATTCATGAATACAAGAAGATTTTAGGCATTCTGTTATAAGACGAGATTTTCTCACAAAATTTCTAATGGACAATATTTTGTTGTTTCTACTATCGTAATTGTTTTACAGATCATAAACAATAATTTTTGTTTCTATTATCGTTATTGTTTTATCGGTCATAAAAAACAATAATTCGCAAAAAAAAAAACTGTTTCAAATTATTTGTAAAATGTTTTACAAATAGACTTTAGCTACTTTCTGGATATTCTTTCATGATCTTAAAAATTCTTAGACAAATTAGGTTTTCACGGAATTCAGGCATATTATGCAATGGTTAAAATCGAATTGTTCAATGTATTTTCTTAGACAACAGAAACTTTGTGCATGTCTTCATATAAAAATAACACAGTTTATGCTAATACTTTGCATTCGAGAACATTTAAAATATATGTTTCAAATAATAAAACTACACAGTCCAGTCACATTAATGTGACCACCTGTCAAAAGCCAGAATAACCACCTTTGGTAGAGCGGACCGCTGCGAGACGTGCAGGAAGAGAGTCAATTAGGTTTCTGATGATGAATGCACCCAGTGAATGCCAGGAAAACATTCCCCAAACCATAATGCTCTCTCCTCCAGCCTGGATCATTCCGGCAATTATTGCAGGGTGTTTGCTTTCAGACGTTTCACGCCGTATACGCCAACGTTCATCTGTCCGATGGAGCATAAAACGTGATTCATCGGAAAAAAAGCCACCTGTCGCCACTCTGTGGGCGTCCAGTTGCGGTACTGGCGTGCAAATTCCAGCCTTCGTCGCCGATGAACAGCAGTCAGCATAGGTGCATTAACCAGGCGTCTGCTGCGGAGGCCGATGCACACCAACGTTCGCTGAACCGTTGTTGAGGATACACTCTTGGTAGCCGCTTGGTTCATCTGGGCGGTCAGTTGCTCAACAGTTGCACGTCTCTTCACCCGAACGCATCTCCGTAGCCTTCGTTCGCCTCTGTCATCTGTAGCCCGTGGTGCACCACATGTGCCACTCCGCTGATTTTGGATAGTGCCATTTTGCCATGCACGGTATACTTTTACCACGGCGGCATGCGAACAGTTCACAAAATTAGCCGTTTCCGAAATGCTTCCACCCTTGGCCCGAAAGCCAATAATCATGACCTTTTGGACGTTGGATAAATCGCTACGTTTTTGCATTACGCCAACGATTGAAATGCTTTCCGATGCCCTAGGACATCCTTTATATACACTCCACTGCAATGTGCTGCCACCTTCCTTTTGTGATTGGTTATTTCACGTTGACATCGAAAGTAGGTGGTGGTCACATTAATGTGACTGGACTGTGTATATATAATATGCTTCAAGCAATAAAATACGGTATCCAAAGTATCTTTATAAAGCCACGTTTACAACGGAGTTGCAAAGGTATCCCCCTCCAAACATCGAAGTGATTCAGAGACATAACACTGATTTTATCGTCAAGATCTCGTGTTGGAGTAACTGTGTGGCGAGTTTGCAACTCCGATTTCGTTTTCCACCAAGAGTCGGTAAAGATCAAAGTATTACAACTTTTGAGGAAAGGTTCTCTGGGACGAAATTTGGGATGAAAATGCTCCCCTATTTCGTCCTCTATTGGTTTGCTTGACAATCACCGCTCCCCTCTGCCTTTCGGCACTCCGTGGTCGCTCACTCCGTCTTTGACATTTTGGTCCGCTCATTGACATTTTGGTCTCATCGCTTGCCTTGACCACATCTCCCGCCAAACTGTCAGTGAGTGATCTATTGGATTAAAATGGCGTGATGAATGGTGATCGCTCTTGTCTTCAAAAGGGTGAGGTGTTGAAGATAAAGTCAACAAAGCGTTTACACCGGAGTGGGTCGAAAATGGGTCGGTATAGGGGAACGTAAAACGGACTCGCCACAAAAGGGGAAGAAAAATATTTGCAACTCCGCAGAAAACGCGGCTTAAAGTACGTCATTTATCCGAAAGGGTACAGCTACACTCTACGTTTATGACTGATGGCAACGGCTTGGCGATTTTTTTTGGCGCAATTCTAAAGTCGCTAAGGAAATAATTATTTCTTAACTCTTTTCCTGTCACAATTTTTTTTCTTTTTACAACACACTTTTTAAGCACATTTCAGAACGTTTTAAAAGTATATTTTTAAAAAACTTTCACAAAAAGTAGTAAGCTTAATCACATATCAAAACACATTTGTGAACCAGCAGAGAAACTAAGCTACGAATGGTAAGAATACCCTGAAACTTATCAACTACACTAAATACAGTGAGCATGTTGAAAAAGAAAAAGATTTACAAAAGAAAAAAAGCAAGAAATAATACCTGATAACGTCAGAATTCTCTCGTAAAAAAAATAATGAAAACTAAAATGGTCAAAAAAACAAAACTCTTAATCTCCTGTCGTGAAAACTATTATAACAAAATAAAAATTCCACAACTGTCAAAATACAAATAAATGGACCAATGGTACCACAGAAAACGATTTAAAAGGACCAATGCAATAAAAGGATATTTTAAAAACAAAATAACCAATGGGAGGAAAGAAAAAATTTCAAACGAATCAATGAAATCAAACGATTTTAATGGATTTTGGAAGAACTTTCTAGAATACTCAAAATGAAAATTGAAAGTTTCCGTTTGCCGAGGTTGCCGTGAAAACCACAACAACAGCAACGAAAGATGGGTTGCCTTAATTTATCGTAACTCGCTACTAGAAGTGCGCCAAAAAAAAAATCGCCAAGCCGTTGCCATCACTCATAAACGTAGAGTGTAGCTGTACCTCCGAAAGCAGTGAGATTAATGGACCTCTGAGAATCTGCTTAAAAACAGTGCAAATTCCTTAATGTAAAACAATTCAAATAAATTTGTTTTTAAATTCATTCGTTCAGAAAAATTTCTACATTGAAAAAAAAAAAATGATGATTCTCTGAATTTATATTTTTTATTAATTTTATAAGTATCTGGCTTTTTGGGTAAAGTAATGTCGTTTCGAGATTGTGTGTGTGTGTGTTTCTGATTTATAAAATATTTAAATCATAGCTTTAATCCTTCGTAGATCTTATGTCTCTTAGATCGTAGATCTTATGTCTCTTAGATCGTAGATCTTATGTAGTAGAGTCTGTAACTATAAAAATATTAACTTAAGAGCAAGAGTGGGAGGAAATTGTAGAAACAATTAAACGCAACCGATTAAAAAAAAACCTGATTTGAAAAAAATCAAATAATTTTTTCAGTTTTACATTTTCTAGATTTGAGAAACAATAGCGAATGTGTGATTATGAACGATTCAAAGCTTTGCTAAAAATGATAAAGTGACGAGAAAGTAACCCTGCCGCTACTCAAACATGAAGGCGACTTCAAATTTCTCCTCCGAGTCAACTAGCTTTCAAATGTTTCCCTAATGTAAAACGTAACGAAAAACACTAATTCAACATTTTAGAGCAACTTTATTCAAGTTAGGTTGTTTAAAAACGAGATGGGAGTGAAAGGGCTTGTGTATTCCCATTACAAATAATTGAATTTCCCATTTACGCGTAAAGTACGCTTTAGCCATGCCTATGTAATGCATAATTGTTATGTTTTATAACCAATAACTATGAAAAGCAGGCTTACCTAAATGCTACGGGCCTAAAACATGAAAAGACCTTAAATTAGATGGCTGTAATAAATTCAGTATTTATTTTTCTATCCATCTATCTATATCTATCTATTATTTAAAAAAAATGTGTCGGTCTTTTTCAGGTTTATTCGCATTGTGATTAGTAGATAAAGAGTCACGTGATATCGAGTCTTGTGTTGAGTCAACGAGCTAATGAATCTGGAGCAAGCACAGACAATAAACACTTTTATATTTTTAAGTAATTTATTCATTCACATAAAATTTGAGAGTACGCGCTAGAAAGTTTGCAATGTTTTTAAAAAAAACCGGCAAATTCGGTAGCCGTTTCCATAGTAACAGTCGAATATGAAAAAATTAAAAAGTACTATTTACAACAAACAACACGGATCAGCTAAAATATTTAAAATCATGATGAGATTTCCTTTGAATTTTAACAATATGTTATGCTAAAATTTCCTTTTTTATGTGGAAATGAGATGTTTTGTTCTTGAGATTTAAAAAAACATTTTGTTTTTATTTACGCTATATTTCCGTGTATTAGCCGAGAATTCTTGGAACGTTTTCTACAGCTAAAGTTAGCTTATGTACAGATCCGCTAATCTCGCAAAAAGTAGGCAATTTTTCGTTATTCGGGCGCATGCGATAAATATCGCAATGGGAAAGGAACCTTCAATTAACGTCGTACTAGAGGCCTGGGATCAATCCAGCAGCGATCCAAATAGGGATAGATTGTGAAGCAATAACGTCCCCCTCATTGTTGAAAAGTATAGTTCGCGAAGCAAACTAAATATGATTGCGCAGCAATTATTGGGGGTTGACGAGCGGTAGCGAGCAGGGAGCGGATCCCTCTAGTCTATTAAAAAAAAATTGTCTGTCTTTTTCAGGTTTACTCGCCTTGTGATTGGTAGAGAGCGAGCCACGTGAAAGCGAGTCTTACGGTTCAACGGCCTAATGAATTTGGAGCACGCGCAAACGATAAACACAGTTATATTTTTTAATGAATTAATTCATAAAATTTGAGAATACGCGCTAGAAAGTTTGCAATGTTTTCAGAAGAACCGGTAAATTCGGTCGCCTATTCCATAGCAAAAGTCGAATATGAAAAAACTAAAAAGTACCATTTACAATAAACAACAAGGATCAGCTAAAACATTAAAAATTGTGATGAGATTTCCTCTGAATTTTAACCCCCCCAATAGTGGATTCATTTAACAATTTTTTTTTCATGTGGAAATGAGAGGTTTTGTTCTTGACATTTTTTAAAACAGTTTGTTTTTATTTACACTATATATCCATGTACTAGCCGAGTATTTTTGGAAGTTTTCTAAAGCTAAAGTACTGGTGTTGGCTTATATACGTATCAGCTAATCTCGCAAAAAAAAAAAAAAAAAAAAAGCAGGCAATTTTCCGTTACTCGGGCGCATACGATAAATATCGCAATGGGTCCGGGATCAATCCAGTAGCGATCAAAATGGTGATGTATTGTGCAGCAATCCCCTCCCCCTCATTGTTGAAAAGTATAGTTCGCAAAGCGAACTAAATATGATTGCGTAGCAATCATCGGAGGTTGACGAGCGATAGCGAGCTGCGGGCGGTGCCCCCTACTCATAAAAATTATTAAAAATGCAACTGTCACCATGCAATTGAACATAACGATTTTCTGTCAATGACCGGTTCAATTTGATGAAGGATCAAATTCATGGCAGGTAAGTACTCCCGATACCAGTATAGATCCACCGCTAGCTGGCATAATGCAGTGTTGACAAGGTGAATCCATAGTCTCATGGGTTTTGCGCTCCGAACTCCACCATCAGCCCATACCAACTGGAAACGTAACTCATCGGACCACGCTAACTTCTTCCGGTCATCCAGGGTACAATGCATGTGTTCATTACCCCAGGTGCAGCGCTGAAGCCGATGATGTGCGGTGAGTAAATGCACTCGAGTCGGTCTTCTGATGCCATATCTCATCAACGCCAAATTTCACTGCAGGGACCTCAATGACACTTCTCTAGTGCGTCCCTCTTTGAATGTGTCAGTCAGTTCACGCTGCGTCGTTCGTCTGTTAGCACTGACGTCGCTGGTCTCGATCACTCAGCAGACGGCCAATACGCTGTCCCTTGTGGAAAATATTGTCTTTCATGGGGTACTCTCGGTACACCCTTGACACTGTGAGGCGAGGAATCTTAAGAGCCTCAACAATTTCCGAAATGCTATACCATATATGTCGAGCTCCAACTATCATTCCACTTTCAAACTCGGTTAATTTTCATCGGGTTGTCATAATCACATTATTAAACGTCTTACAAGAAATTCAAGATTCCAATAGACAGCACTGATAGCGATCTGACTCTTTATACCCTTTCAAAGCGATGCGAGCGCCATTTGTAAATTTGCATACCGCTGTCTCATGATTTTTGGAGCGTCTCAGTGCATATATAATCACAATGAAAATACCTTCTCTAAATCATTTATAAATTGAGTAAATGCAAAGTTCAATAAAGAATTCTTAAGCTGATGAAAGTACAATTTTCGTCTTGCTTGAAAATTAGTTTTTCTTCTTCATTTCTCAGAACTGTAACTCACTAGTAAGCCGATGGTATTTTAAACCTAGAAGTCATGTGATGTAAGTTATTGACGAAAGATAATTACAAATCAGGACTTTTTTGGAAAAGTATAAGGGAACGATACTTCTGTAACTTGGTAGAAAAAGGCCGATTCCCGAATTTGTTGATTTTCAGCTATGCTCGCTGTCAGACTGACCGAGCGATGTCTTAATTTGATAGACAGTGTGTGTACTAGTGGCCAAGAACAAAGGGAGACTGCAGGCCTAAATTTAACACGGCCATTTATTTACAATATAATATTAAGTCTCCAATATACACGCCGCACCGCAACAAATCTTACTTACTCCTCTTCTATTTCAGAACAGCACCCAATATTTTGTATTCTTGATCGTATCAGAACACAGACACTGTCATACATCAATATTCGTCCACTAAAACAATAACAACCAGAACACAAGAACAACTGTTCTTTTAACCTATCTGTGTTCGTAATCACCTGTCGGGAGATAGAGTACAAATGTTTCCCTGTCCAAACAATCTCAGTTGAACCGTTTTCAAAAAGTTTAATGTCAACCGTTCACAAATTCTGAAAGTATCAATGTGCTCATCGGCCCTTTAAACAATTCTGATATTTACACTAATTTAAGAAGAAAGTACCTATGTCCGAACATAAGCCCTTTTTGCAGATTGCTCTGAAAATAATTTGTCGACATCCTACGTCCCTCACAGAGAATACTAGTCAAAGAGCAGTGTTTAAATGAAGTTAAGGCGATGGGTGATGCCAGTGAATGCATGAAGAGGTGTATTACAAATTAGTATGACTTAAGGGAAGTCTTGCACAATGAATATCCTAAACCTTCCGACGATGTCCAGGACCAGCTAATTGTTAGCACAATTCTTGAAGTTCAAAAGTCGAGAGAACGTATTTTCAGTCAGAAAACACAAAGCCGTGGACATTTTCCAAGAAAGTACTTTTTAACTATTCATTGTAAATTAACCGAAATCTATTAAGTTAGTCTATTTAAATGAATAGTTTTTACTATGAAGTTAAATATTTTCCCTTCACCTCTATAAAAATGAATAAATGAAAAAATATAGGTGTTCCCTCTTTGCCAGAGGGAAATATGGGAAACGTGTTAGAACTGTTGGCGAAACAAAAGAGTTTATCAGACGGCCACCATAACCAGCTTCCAGATTTTAAAAGTTATAACTCAAGGGAAAATACGGTAAAAAATATTACTAAGTCTTGATATATCTGTAACGCAAATGTTTCGACTATACGCAGAGCAATGAAAATAAAACGAAACCTTCTGTTTTGTCTTCATAATACCCCCATCGAAGAGCTATATCATTACAGTGATTGGAGGTATAGCCAAATCAAATACATAGCACTAATATTTTGTAATTTGATGCGTGAATTAAAAACAAAAGATAAACCATGGAAGATCCATTGCTACATGGAACCTGAACACACTCTGATAAAGGCAGGTACAATCATTGCATTTAAAAAAATGGCTAAAAAGCATTGACATTAAAATACACCATGACCGGTTTCTTGGTAGGTATTTAATGAAGAAATTCATTAAATCACTCTCAAGAAAGACCAGATTGTCTGTGGTGAAAATACCATAACGTGATGATTTTTTTTTTCAATTTCCCGATTCTTTAAAATACAAGACTCGGTAGTAGGAAGAAAAATGAAAGTAAATACCAAGTAGCTTGGTCAAAAATAAAGAAGATTAAATCCAATGGAGATGAATTTCATTTTTATTACAAAACCTTTCCAGAAGATAACTACCAGTTAGTTGACTTGAAACGCTGGCCTATTTGGAAGAGGAGTTGCCACCACATTCTATCAATTGCAACTCCCCATTAGACCTTGTCCTTAGCTGAGCTTAAAAAACAAGATTTGGAAGCCAGCTATATATACATCAGTGACTATAATAAGCAATTTTATTCTAAACTAATTTCAGCAACTGCAAAAGACGATACGTTTCCTTCTGGTTCAGAGTAAGGTACAATTGATTGAATGGTTTTGTTGTAAACATTCAGATCTCCTTTGGATAAACCAATTTCCATAAAAACAAGAAATTTTTATGCTGGGCCAATGTCCAGGAAAATTTTGAGGAACGCTAAAAAAATCATGATTGTACGAGTGGATAATAATTTTACATCCTAGAATACTGAAATAATCCAAACATTTGGAAAGTATTTTTGGTACGCTGTAATTAACAATTTAAAAATATAAAAATTACTGTGTCGGCTTTTACCAAAAACTTGAAAATGGATATGGGGCCCTTTTCCTACCACGATACAGATATATAGATTATCCGGTGAAGAAAAAGTGCTCACTAAAAACGAAAATATATTACTCACATAAAGAACTAATCTTGTGAAGCATAGCACATTCACTTCGTCATAAGTACATTCGGAGAGAAGCGCTCCTCAAATTTATTAGTACATCGAAATAAGTTCTTTATGGGGGAAAATGTTGTCACCATAAAGATTGCTACTATATTATCACTTGTTTTAAGCTTGGTATGATAGAATAACAGATTTAATTCTGAAATTAATAAACGGTATCTGTTAATGAAAAATGAAGTTTCATTAACTAAAAATGAAATTATTTACTGTCCATTACCACCTGGAAAACAATGATAAAAAATGTATCACTTTTCTTTGCTTGAGTAGGACATCCAATTACATTCAGAAGTTTATGCGCTTTTCACTTTCAGACGATAGAACAGCGTCTATTGTGATGCCATCTTGCGAAAGACAATTTCATCTTTGTGAAGACGACGGGGGGAATACCTATGGCAACTGAAGTCGAATTCTTTCTCCTCGCGTTTTATTACCTATGTCTGACAAAATTATGATGCTTCAAACAATGCGCAAATTTCCATCACAAATATTTATATCAACGTTTCGAGATTTCGTTATCTACCCTTGGCATGATTGTTAATGTGACGTGATGACGTCAATAAGATATTATTTTCTCTTTCTGTATATGCAGTTTATTCAAATGCAGCACACACACACACACGGGTTGAAGACAGAATGTGGAAAACACCACAATTCGTGCGGATACACTACGATGTTGCACAGATTCGGCGATAGGGACATTGTCATATTTTGTGAAAAACATACATTGGATGGCCAAATCTGGCTTCATTGTACTCTGCGAAGAAATTAAAAAACACTTTATGTTAGGGCTTTCTCCATTATTTGGACATGGATCATGGATTCATGTGGTTATTTTTCTTTTAACGCACATTCAAATGCGCGAATTGAAGATAGAATGTAAAAAACAACTCTTGTAGAGACGCTACGATGTTCCACAAATTCGCCGAGATACATTATCTTTAGTGGTAAAAAAAATATGTTTCATTACACTGCGAAGGAATGGAAAAATACTTGTTGTTATTCTAGAGTTTTGACTTGTGCATACCTGGTATTTGTATACTCTATAACAAAAAAAAAATGACGCACCAAGAAGGGGCAGAATTACAGTGGTGCCGGGCTCGACCCACTTGGAACGGCCCTGAATGTGGACGTATAGTCTTTAGTGACGAGTCCAGTTTCCAACTGTGTCTTGACGCAGATTTGTATGGAGACGTCCAGGGCAGGGAGGGGGGGGGGTCCTGCCCTTACTACCACGCGCCCACACATGCCCACAACAGGGCGCTATAGTCTGGAATGCCATCTCCTTTGATAGCCAGATCCCTTTAGTAGTCAATTCTGGCACACGCACAGCGGAACGTAGACGACATTCTACGACCGGTTGTGATACCCGTTCCTTTTGCGACACCCCGTACTTACTTTCAACAAGATAATGCCCGGCCGCACACGTCACGTTTTGCTATGAATTGTCTTCAAGCTTTTCCAACACTTCCTTGGCCATCTAGGTCTCCTGATCTCTCTCTCCATAGAGCATTGGGAAGACTATTGGACGTTATGGGAAGGCGATTGCAACCATCCCGGAATGTTGACCATTTAACCCGACAGTTGGAGCCTTATTGACTTCCTCTTTTTGTAACGGTCAAACTTTGACTTAAATAATTTAATTGTTTAAAAATTTTAATCGCTTGTTTTTCTATGAATGTTCTTCACATCCGCAATTGGACAACTTCTTGGTTCGTCCATTTTTTTGTTTTTTGTTATAGAGTGTATTTACATTACTGAAGACGTGGCATAAATTATTTCATCGAAAGATGTAATGCCATGATATATAAAACTGTAATATCTGCTTATTACACTGAAGAGCCAAAACATTATGACCACCTACTCAATAATGCGTTGCGCCTCTTTTGGCCTGCAAAACAGCTGCAACTCGCCTGGGCATAGATGCCACAAGTTCTTGGTACATGACTGGAGACAGGTTGTACCAAATGTCTAAGCAGCGGTTACGCAAAGTTGAGATATTCAAACATGGTGGTGTTTGAGCTCCATGACACCCAAATGCGCTCTATCGGATTAAGGTTCAGCGAGTGAGGTGGCCAGGACATTAAATGGAATTCATCAGTATGCTGCTCGAACCACTCGAACACAATCCGAGCCTTGTGACATGGGGCGTTGTCCTGCTGGAAGATTCTATTTCCAGTTGGGAAGACAGACGCCATGTAAGGGTGCAACTGATCCGCATTAACGTTCAGATAGTTCGCAGCGTTCATGGTCTGTTCTACCACAACTAAGGGTCCCAGAGTCGCCCATGAGAACGTCCCCAACGGCCACCACCAGCCTGTGTATGACCTGCTGTACAAGAGGGGAGCAACTGTTCACCTGGCAGACAATACCCTGACACGACCATCGACCTCATGAATGAGACTGTCCAGGCAACTCTCTTCCACTCATCCATGGTCCAGTCTCGATGTTTCCGGGCCCACTGTAGATGTAGTTGACGATAACGCTTAGTTAACAGAGGCACACGAGTGGGACGTCTGCTGCACAGTCCCATATCCAACAGTGTCAGCTGAACTGTGTGTCCCAAAACACTTGAGCTTGGACCTGCATTGTATTGGGCTGTCAGCTGAGCCCAATACAATGATTTTGCTTTACCAAGCGGGACAGTCTCCGACGTCCTTTTTCTTTGATGACGCGTGGACGACCAACACCTTGGCGTCTACTGCTGGTGTCACCGTCATTTATCCACTTTGCATGAATACTAACAACAGCAGATCGTGAACAACCTACCAGTCGTGCAGTTTCGGTGATACTCGTTCCGAGTCTTCGGGCCATTACGATCTGATATCTATCAAATTCGCTTTGATCAGCAGCCTTTCCCATCACTCGTAAAAGTAAGTGCAAGAATGATTACTTACCTTCTCCAGCAGCAGTTAAATACCATTCTCACTTAACCACGTGCCCTCCATGTCATCCAAACGAGTTCATTGAAAAATGTGGGGATGGTCATAATGTTTTGGCTTGACCGTGTATATCTTCATAATATTTGAATATGGGTCAAAATTTATGCGACCATTTTCCTGATATCACACAGTTGCTATTAAAGGTCTTTTTAAGTTTCACTATAGGCAAGATAATAGGTCACGTTGATATTTTTAAACTAAATTATCATCTTTTAGTTGCATCCTGAATTTAAAAATAAATTGTGTTACGCATTCACTGATGCTTTGACAAAATATCGAAACATTTTATTTACTCAGAAAATTCATTACTTCGGAAAAATTCTAATTTTAAATTAAGTTTAACTCTCTGAGAGGTTCACACGAATAGAATCGTTCTTAGGATTCTTTCTATCAATATCTCGTGACTCCCTGGGGGTTATAAAATTTATCCAGAACATTTAAAATAATAAACTATTCCAGCCTGAAAAATTAATTTTAATGGATTTTATATTTTACATAATTAAATAATATACTTATCCATCCGTTTTACAGCCTTGAATAATTATACTATACCCTCTGCTACTTTTGATTCAAAACATTTCTCGGGTCACATTCCCATATCTCGACTTTCTCACACCATTGTGTGTATTATTTACATTTTTGCTCGCTAATTACATTTCATCAAGCTTTATTTAACTCAGACTGCTAGACGGAGCACTTTGGGTACAGTAATGTCATCCATCAGAATTTCCATAAAATAACCATCAGAAATGGATTAATTTGTAATTATCCGTAGACTATCCACTCCCATATGTACACGAACGGAGACACATTAACACGCATCGAAAATAATTTAGTTAAATGATTAGGCGTTTGCGGTATTCGTGTTTGTATAACTGCATACGTTGTTGTCATGTGCCTTTACCAAGCAGAAAGCAGGTTAGAGGAAGAAGCTGTAATTATTAAAAGGTCCCCTTTATTACTGAAGGAGAGGGAAAATTCTCGAATCCTTCGTATGGCTGCTCTCACACATACAATAAATCGTAGCTTTTGAATGATCGTTGTAAATCTATATATATAATTCTCTTACGTGGCACGCAAAAAGACGTTATTAGCTATCGCGTTTTGGCAACATTGTACGATTATTTGTTTTTCACGAAGCCTCGCGCTTGAATTGAATTTATAGCGTTATCGGATAAAATTTTATTGAAAAAAAAATGAATTTTCATCGAGCTGTTACAGTTAATAATAGAAATCAAAGAAAGCGGAGGATCTTTTCAGGGCCATTTAAAAAAGGTCCTTTTCAGGGCCAACAATTATAGTTCAACAAGACGCTTGCACTACAACTTTCGACAGCAAACTTAATGAAAATGCGTGGGTGGCTCGAGTACACTCAAACTCTCTACTAATATACACTCAACTACACTCTAATATACACTCAAACAACATGCTGGGTATTCAATTTCCAAAACCGCCCTCACATTTCGAGTCAAAATTTTCATTTGAATTCAGATTCTATCGGTACTGTAAATCTCTTTTCTGAAAAATAGCAAAAAAAATTTAGATTTGAAAAATGTTTTTTTGGAATATCATATTTTGTAAACAATCCCTTCTGCTAGGACACATGTCTTCATTAATGCGAGCGAAGCGAGCATAGGTTCGCGCAGCGAACCAATGAGGATTGCGAAGA
Source organism: Metellina segmentata (assembly GCA_947359465.1). Lineage (NCBI taxonomy): Eukaryota > Metazoa > Arthropoda > Arachnida > Araneae > Tetragnathidae > Metellina > Metellina segmentata. The sequence goes on along the minus strand of OX375875.1, from coordinate 29,332,956 downwards.
AATCCTCCGGGGGTTGCCGAGCGTTTGCGAGCAGGGGGCGAGCCCCCTAGTATAATGAAATAGTCTTAAATCTAACAAATCGTAGCTCGTGAGTTGTTATATTAATAATAATCAAATAATATAATAAGCTCAAATTTTGAATTTTCTTTTTCATATACACTCTATAACAAAAAAAAAATCGACGTCCCAAGAAGGAATTGTCCGATTGCAATAAAAATTGGTGGATGTGCAGAGAGAGAGAGAAAAACATCATAGAAAAACAAACGAACGATGTTTCGTAGCTGCTGCTTTTAAAATTCCAAAAGCTCAAAAGTCCATGGGTGAGATAGTACATCTGGAGATTTAGCAGGAACGTCAGAAAAGGGTATTGACTTAAAACCAGTTTCTTGTACTATTTTTTCCAAGAATTTAATAGTGTATTTAGATGTGTGTCGGCTTGTTTTATCCTGATGCAGCTGTACTGATTGTTGGCACTGTGGGTAAAAATATAATATTTCTTTTTTTGAATATTGGAGGTAAAATATGGTCTTAATGACATGTAGTTTATTTTTACATTTTTTAATATTCTCTTTACTTTTAATTTTCCATTAAATGGAAAACCGGCAACAGTCATAAATCCCTTAGAGAAAGTTTCTTTGGATTGTTTGAACCACACGTTTTAAGACCTTTTCTCCTCTCTTTTATGATAATAAATTGTTCTTTTTTTATTGCAACCATTTAAATACATCCACGCCTCCGTCTATTGTCATAACATTTTCCACTTTTTTCCAGCTAAATGCTTCTTATTCAGAATTCTACAGCGAGTTCTTTGTTCTAAAATATGGTGTAGAGATAGACGATGAACGCTGAATTTCATGTATTCATATCGCACCCCAACAAGAAAAGTGACACAACTCAAAATTACAGAATTTGAGAAACATCAGCTCAAAGGATAAAAGCTTATATTGAAATAATATAAGCTTCTTTTAAATTTTACGTAAGTATTTATGGTGGCAACTTTTATTATATTCTATTGAATAGTAATATAACACTCTGGTGCACCTCATACATATTTTCCAATGACATAACATCAACATTTTTATCTTTTGAATTGTGTCACTTTTCTTGCCGGGGTGCGATATGTAAGATTCGAATCAGAGTTAATTATTTTATTTACAGTTGAAACTGAACATTTTAATGACTTTGCAATAGTACTTTAACCCCCTTGGTGGATTCTCTTTTAGAATTAAAGATCTTACCTTACAAATATTCTCACAAACTTTGGAAAAGTTTTTATTAGATTTGGATACTGTTTTAGAAGCTTTATTTCATTTTGCGTTTTCTTTCCTTTCTCATTAATAATATTACTTATAGTACCTTTCGATATCGAAAAACCATAACTTCTACTGCATTTTGGAATGATTGAATAGGCATAATGCTCTTCGGAAAAAGCGGTAACAAAGCCTTCCATCCATTGCTTATTCAAAAGCGCCATTTTGAAAGTAGATAAAAATCTGAGTTAGCAGACTATAAGTTATATTTTAATTATTTAACTGCTTTGAAATTAAAATTATTTCGTAGCATACGATTTTTGTACAATTTATCAAAATAATTGAAAAAATGGTTTTAGGCATAATATTTTATCAATATGTAATTATTCTTGTAATAGAGCATGTTTGACCCAAGAAGGAAAGAATCTTATGTTCTTATTGTCCACCCTTACTGTAAGAGCCTGATTGTTAGCGTGTGTAGTGTTTAAGCGAGGTGTTCTTTTCTATAAACTATGTAAGTTCAATAAAGTATTTACAGTGGCTCCCAAAAGTGTTTGTACACTTTAAAAATTTGTAGAAAAAGCGCTGTAGCCTGTAATTGAATTTGAATATAAAGTCCAATATTTTTCATATCAATTCCATGTGATTCTGTGTGAATAAAATCAAACATTTTTCTTAAATATTGACTCCTTTTCTTTCAGAAAAGAAAATTCAGCGAGGTAGAGTAAGAACACGTTACAAAAGTTATCGTACACTGAAACATTTTTAGATAAATTCATAAATAAAATGTTATTGTCTATCACTTTAATTTTTGCATTGTATTTAAAAAATTGTCTGGCTTTTATCTTTGCTTAATTACTTCGTAATATTTTATTTATGATTTGAAAATGGCTCGTAGTCATTAGGAAACAACGAACAGCATTCGAAAATTGTTTAGTCAGTTCGAAATATCGCCAAGTTAGTACATTTATATTTATCCCATTCTATAGTGATGTATGTGACAAAACACTTGAAAGAAGAAAATTAGATAGAAAACAATGTAAGAAATGGTCGTTAAGTAAAGTTAACTCAACGTGATAAGAGATTTATAGTTAGAACATTTGTAAAAAAAATCTACGTGTGAGTGTTGTAAAAATTTCTGCATAATTTATTTAAAATTTTTCTTTTTTTTTCCATTTTTAACCTTTTTTAGTTCCGATGGGCGTATAATTGTAGGGAGAAGAAAAAAATTAGGAACCTTATCCTAGGAACTTAGTTGGAATAGTAAAGCATGGGGGTGGAGGTGTCCTTGTGTGGAGATGCATGTCAGCATAAGGACTAGGTTATTTGGTATTTATTCATGGCATAATGACGCTCTTTAGTGCTGGAGGCATGTGTGCACTACTCCATTAGATCTAATGCATCTCAGACCGCACTTGCGTTGCGGCAGGGCGCCGAACGTTGAAAAACCGGATGTGAGCACCGGGCCTAATACTAGAAATAAATTTAGTGCGTTTATGTTCCAATAGATTTTTTATTCCATTTTAATAAGTAGCTTTATAATTGAGTTCAAAATTATTTTATTCCTAACTAGCTTTTGAAGTTATAAAATTACACTGACAGCTGCCTGAATATATGATAGTGAAATTCAGTAATTATAGGCACAGTTGAGGTATTATTTAGATTAGAAGTAAGTATTTCCGAAATAATTTGACTGTATTGGTATTTTAATTTCCCTTTCAAACATTTGTAAAAAGAGTTATTAGCAATATATTAAGGAATGAAAAGTCAATGACTTTTGCCTCCTTAGTTTCTTCGGAGATCAGGTCATAGTGTTTCTACATGTATGGTCCGGATCTTGAAATTCTAAAAGCTCAGATAACTTCTTTCTCCATTTACTAGATTATATTCCTTATATTGATATATTGCATGCAATAAAATATTATCAAATGTTCTTCGATGAAGCAAGCAGGGGTGGATTCCCCTTGAGTATTGAAAGATAACGAGAGAAACATTTTCTATTTTTAATTTAATCCAGTTTTCGGAACTAAAATCCTATGATTCATAATCATTTTCGAACAATAGACTTTAAAGATATGATTAACTTTCATTTAAGTTAATTTATGTTTGACAAACTTTTTCGCCAAACATAAATTAGTTAAATCGTTAACATAAATTAGTTTAATCGTTAACACAAATTAGTTAAATCGTTAACATAAATTAGTTTAATTGTTAACATAAATTAGTTAAATCGTTAACATAAATTAGTTAAATAAGTTCCTAAAAAGTTTAACATCACACAAGAACTGCGAAAAATATTTTTGATTACTTTTAGAACGTAATATCGATACAATCGATGACATTGAATAATAATAGAAGTATTTAAAAAATTAAAGCTTGAAAATTATTTTTTTAGATGGGGAATTTTTTTAATAATTAGAATATATTACTATAACTTAAGCTTGGATAACCATCAGTGAACAAATAGGTATTGAATATTCTAAAATACAATTTTATTCCCGAAATGCTAATTCCGACATTAAAGTTATTCATGTCATTTCCTAGAAATGAAATAATAAAATTATACTGAAAAAGAGGAAGAATATATAAAAAAGCCCTAGAAAAAAATAAATCTGAATAGAAAAAAGATGCTCCCTAAGTTTGTAGATTTATTTTTCAACCGTAAAAGTATTTTCGTTACCTCATCACAAACTTAAGGTCTTACAATGCCTCAATTCCCCGAAATGTTACCATTGCCATACATAACATCATTATACTACAATTCCACGGCAGAGATTCGGAGACTGCCTCACACGTCTGAACAATAAAATGGTAAATCAGAAGCAAAACAATGCAAGTAAAGATAAACCAAGTGACAGACGGCTTGGAAGGCAGGAAAATTTTCGGCGACGAAATTCACAAAACATCACGCATCAAGGCGAATCTTTAAAAGATTTATTTCGAAAGGCAGCACGTTCCAGCACTTGGAAACTTTCACACTGTCCCCAATGACCGGTGATTATTTGGGCAATACGCACTAGCAGTGAACATCTCGACGGGAACCATTTTTCCTCTACAGCAAGTACACAAAGAAGAAAAAAGCTGCTACTTTGCGCAGTCATTTTGGAGGTAATTCAATGCAGTTTAATGTTTCATTTCCATTGAATGGAAGAAAAAGGCGCCTTCTCGAACTCTTGAGGCGTCTTTTTAAACAAAGGGAGAGAGGAGTGATTTGCGAAACGTGCATTGAAATTAGCCAATGCGGTTTGATCGCCGGACTATGGTTGCAATCCGTGCTCTTCGCCAATTTTCACCGGCGGCATTTCACTTCAATAACTCAATAGAACAACTTTCGATTGATCGGATTTTCCTATTTTGGTGTATTCTGTGGATTAGCTTTTAATTCAAATCGGAACAAGGGGTGCGTGTTCAAAAAAATAATTTCGGAAGGACCCAATCTTCTTCACAAGGCTTTTATGCCAAAGGAACATAACGTTTAATTATTATTGCGACTGCTTTCAAATAAATAAACGAGCATTTCTTAGTTAGAAATTAACGAAACTTATATTTACGTTTATGCGTTGTTATATTTGCGTTACCGGTATGTTTCAATGTGTATTTTTGATTGCTTCAAAGATTTAAATCACAGAATATCTCTACAGTGCATTCCTGCAATTTTTGGTGCACCGGGAAATGAAGAATTGACCTCTGCAGCCAAAACCGGTGCTAGAGTGGAACAGAAATTCCCTATGTCTATGACTTTTAATTCGCCAAAACTATCCATTCGTATTTGGTATTTTAATCAACGTCACACTGTAGCAACACAACGGGGTATTGGTGACGATCCAGGATCAAACCCGAAGGGAAAGAGATTAGGGAACAATACCACGTATTTTGTAAACACCTGAGCTGGCACACCACTATCCAAATTTCCACACTCCGCCAACGTGAGAACATTTGAGGCCACGGCAGATTTAACATGCACCAGCTTCTTAGTACACGACGGTCTTTGGTTAGATTCATACTCGCAACCTTCCGGTTCCTAATCCGTAACTCTTCAATCGGGCTACCGTGATCCTCGAAACTATTTATCAAAGCGATTCATAGGAAATTCTCTCCTATGAATCTCTGTCTCCCTGTGGGTATATTTCTGTCTTTAAAGGAAGGCCTTGAAGCATCCTCTGCAATCCCATTCCTGCTATCTCAGACTCTCCTTGAAGGGAAGCGGTTACCGAGTTCAAACTTCTTACTGGTTCCGACAGTTTCCGGGCAGAATGAAACTGACTGATATCTCAGACTGGTAATTTATGCACCTAGGACAGTTTGGTAAACATCTTGACGAGTGCTCTGTTAAAGTGCGTTTTAATTGTACTGTGAAAAAGCATTGGGGATTGCGTGATCTAATGGCCTTACGACCGACAATTGTCAGCGCTATAAAAATTTTAAATGTTGTAATTCCATCCTCTAAATTCTTGGTCACTTATGTCAATAAATTTTTATCGTTTGCCCAATTCCTTGTCACTCAAACAGTCATCTAGCACATAGATAGACTATTTGCTTCTTTTAGCAATCGATTAAACACACTTGTCAACGCTATACAAATTTTAAATGTTGTAAATCCATCCTCTAAATTCTTGGTTACTTATGTCAATAAATTTTTTTCGTTTGCCCAATCCCTTGTCACTCAAACAGTCATCTAGCACATAGAGAGACTATTTGCTTCTTTTAGCAATCGATTAAACACACTTGTCAACGCTATACAAATTTTAAATGTTGTAATTCCATCCTCTAAATTCTTGGTCACTTATGTCAATAAATTTTTCTCGTTTGCCCAATTCCTTATCACTCAAACAGTCATCTAGCACATAGAGAGACTATTTGCTTCTTTTAGCAATCGATTAAACACACTTGTCAACGCTATACAAATTTTAAATGTTGTAAATCCATCCTCTAAATTCTTGGTTACTTATGTCAATAAATTTTTTTCGTTTGCCCAATCCCTTGTCACTCAAACAGTCATCTAGCACATAGAGAGACTATTTGCTTCTTTTAGCAATCGATTAAACACACTTGTCAACGCTATACAAATTTTAAATGTTGTAATTCCATCCTCTAAATTCTTGGTCACTTATGTCAGTAAATTTTTCTCGTTTGCCCAATCCCTTGTCACTCAAACAGTCATCTAGCACATAGATAGACTATTTGCTTCTTTTAGCAATCGATTAAACACACTTGTCAACGCTACAAAAATTTTAAATGTTGTAATTCCATCCTCTAAATTCTTGGTCACTTATGTCAATAAATTGTTCTTGTTTACCCAATCCCTTGTCACTCAAACAGTCATCTAGCACATAGAGAGACTATTTGCTTCTTTTAGCAATCGATTAAACACACTTGTCAACGCTACAAAAATTTTAAATGTTGTAATTCCATCCTCTAAATTCTTGGTCACTTATGTCAATAAATTTTTCTCGTTTGCCCAATCCCTTGTCACTCAAACAGCCATCTAACACATAGATAGACTATTTGCTTCTTTTAGCAATCGATTAAATGATCCAATGTAAAATGATCATTTTGTTTGTTAATATATTAAAAAAAAATTTTTATACCTGTCCACGTCTTTGAATAGACGTCTATGAGCAAGGCCAATGTTGGCGATGCTTTTTATTGCAAATGTGTTGTTTATAAAGAGTACCTCTCCTCCAGGTTAAACAATTAATAAGGAGTATTACCTCGATGGTTCCTTCGCCCGCTCAGAGATACAGTTCGAAGAAAACGGTCGCAGCTGTGGGCAATTAATGATTGGCAGGTTCATCATGACAACACGCCTGTCATTCATCACGTGTTGATCAGGGTATTTTTTTGGTAAAACATCGAATCACTCAGGCTGCTTAGGGCCCTACAGTCCAGATATAACAACGTGCGACTTTTGGCTTTTTCCCAAATCTAAAATCTGAAACTGAAAGGGAAAATATTTTTTTACTGTGGATGCGATTCATGAGTACATTTTGATGGAGCTGATGACAGTTACAACAATGGAGTTGCATTAGTTTGAAAAATGGAAGTTTCTCTAGAAGTGTGAGGTACTAAGGTAGTGGTTTCGAAAGAAACTAGGTGGTAAAATATTCTAGTACAGTGTGCTATCTTTTTTCATATTATATGGCTGGATAATTTTCGGACATACCTTGTATAGTCTATTTATGTAGTCAATATACATGTTTTAAAGCATGTTTCCTTTACCAAAAAACCACAATAGTTAACAGGTCTAGGTACTTCAAGATCATTTCGCTAGCAATAGTTAAAATAGCCCAGAAATGGAAAATTCCTTTACATTTACATTACTTTTACATTTACATTACTTTTACATTTACATTACTTTTACATTTACATTACTTTTACATTTACATTACTTTTACATTTACATTTACATTACATTTACATTACTTTTACATTTACATTACTTTTACATTTACATTACTTTTACATTTACATTACTTTTACATTTATATTACTTTTACATTTACATTACTTTTACATTTACGTTTTACTTCTAACAAATACCAGACTGTTCAACAAAAGGTCAAGAATCCCAAGTTCAAAGGTTCATTTCCGTTGAGTAATTACCAGCTTTACATAGAACGAGAACATTTTTCAACTGTATAATTTTAGGATATATTTTAATAAAAATAAAAATACCTTAAAACCACTTTTATTAACGCAGAAGAACAACGAACGAAAGTTACACGCTACATTCAAACAAACCAATAAGAACACACTTCATATTTCAAAAATATAAAAGTTAAATAAACATAAAGAAGATTGTGGTAGTAATCCGTGACCGACCAGAGATACTGTATCTAAGCTTCAAAACAAATGAAGTATTAAGCAGAATTGATTGGAAATCGCTGTATAAAAATATACAAAATTTACATACATACCACGCCTAAGATTGTATTTCTTATCCAATCGCTTTTCCCATAATATTACTGTTAAAAAACTCAAATATCCGCATAAAAACAAAAATACACGTAAAAGTAGTGAAAGTTCTGAAAATTACAGAAAATAACCTGTTGTATGGCAAATGAGCCATCATCACGCCCAACAGTAGCGTTTAGAAAACAATTTTAATGGGAAGTTTATGTTTCCTGAAACATTATTAACGGTTATTTTTCATGCAGTCATTTCCAGGAAGTGTGTATTCTGAAGTAAAAGTAATGAATTTCCTATATGAAATCGAGTTTTTGCTCTCACGATTGTTGTTGGTCTTGATATTGGTTAGCATGTAATGCTACCGAAATGGCATCAGACGCCACAACAAACTGTTAGTTTTTTCCACATGTGAAGTTAGCTATCTGATGACTTTTAGGAGAAATGAAACTTTAAAACCAAATCATATCTCATTTTTTCAACAGCAACTTATAAAATCTAATAACTTTACTATCTAATTTTTTTCAGACCGATGTTGAAGAAATCTAAATATATTTAAATTACAGAAATAACAAGCTTTTTAGCTTGTTATTTGTGTTTTCTTACAAGAGCTCATGTAAAGCATATAATACTGAAATAAATTTAATTTTTATGCCTGCTATAAATTAAAATTTCAAAACACAAAATAACAAACATTCCATTACGTTTACTAAAAATAGATTTATTCAACTCATTGAAAACCATTTCAAGAATCCTGAAAATCTTACTTTATCATCGCGTCAAAAAATAATTAAGAGATAAAAAAAATGGCGGATTTATAAAGTAAGAATAAAAGAATAATTCAGATTGGTTGGATCTTTTAATGGGTTTCAACAAAAATCCATTCATATCTTTGACATTTCCAGACCAAAACTAAAATATATAACAATTCTTCGTTCTTTGTTCCTATGACTATACCTTAATTTTTTCTCAGAAAACTAGTAAAAAGAGACTTTTCATTCTCGGAATAATGAAAGTATGTAAATGCAAATGAGAAGAACCTGACATGTACCAATAAGTTTAAATATTTTGCTTTTCAGTCACGCAATATTTCAAATAGTCGACGTGTTAGTGTCCAATAAGTCAAATATTTAAGGTCTTGTTCTTCCATTTTATGCAATCTTAAATTCAGCAGAGCTGTTTTTCATTTGCATAGATAAATGTGACACTTTTGGTCCAAAGAAGTTTTAAAAAGTAAAGGCCATTCTGACAGGAATTTAAATCCAGTTCAAACTCTCGCTTCCTCTCCTCTCTGCTTTATTTTCTTACTCAAAATTTTGATCGAACAAATTTGAATTTTATACATTGTATTCCTTCTCGGAAATAAATTTGTTCGCCATCTTTTGTTGTTGATTCTAGCAGAGGATAGTTAACGGTTTAAGGCCCGGTGCACACATCCAATTTTTTAACGTGCGGCGCCGCTGCGGCACCATAGCCCAACCATGCACACATAATCGTGAAATGACGTAAAAACTCGATTTCGCGCCATTTGG
>OX375875.1:28550925-28723068 GCA_947359465.1 Metellina segmentata | reverse complement strand
TTTTAGGACATATATATATAACACTTTGATCGAAAGTGTAAGTCCCTTTACTCCATCATAGAAGAATAAAAATGTCATAGAACATACAATATTGTAAAAACATAGATGAGCAGACAGCAAAATTTGAAACTCTATTTTGATATTCTTATAGCTTCTCCAATTTACATAGGACAAAAAACGTATGCTTTTTTTCTTCACATATCCATATGCGTAATCCATTTTTCATACATCCTCCCTGACATAAGTGAATAAGACAAAACTACAAAAGGCGCTGTTCAATAAAGAATGATCATAATTTTTTTAAAGATGATTAAAAAACCAAGAAAAATAAAATTCATATTGAATGTGTAGCGGGATAAGTGGAGAATAGATAACTTAAGTTTCACGGTCATGACGTCATTGCTGAGGCCTTGGCAGCCGGTCCCCCAAGAACGACTAGTTTTACTTTCGCCTACGACAAAAATGGATGTGACACGCGAAGTGCAATACGCTGCATTGAAATTTGGTTTTCGCCTTAAAAAACGTCACATCGTTAGATTTTTCAAAAACCAATGTCACGTGTGTTCCCTATACTCTATATAGTCCTGATGTAGCCCATGCGATTGTTTTCTTTTCTCGAATTTGAAGAAACATCTCCGGGAAAAGCGGTTTTCGTCATACCAGTCAGTGGTAAAAGTTGCGTAGGCGATTTTGAAGGACCTGTCAAAAAATGGCTTCCAGCATGTGTTTGAAGACTGGAAAAGAAGTGGGATATATGCATATTGCATGTAATGGAGAGTATTTTGAGAAAGACCATAAGTATTTGGAGGATTTGTACAGGAAATTACTTTTTATTAATTTATAATCATTCTTTATTGAATAGCCCTCGTATTATCAGTTTATTTTTCGTTTACGCTTTTCACATTAAGTAGACTCATTTCCTTATACAATGTATAGGTCATTTTTACTCCCAATAATTTCAATTTAGTGTCACAGTTGCACCAATGAGCTATCGATTATAATTTAGTAAATTTTAATAGTTTTAAAATCTCTCTCACAATGTTTAAATTTGTTTTTCACCGTGAAAAGCTCAAAATTTGACGATCAAAGCTCCAGACAACTCAAGGTACTCATACGGTACGGAAATGCAGTATGGATAGTCCCATACAAATCAAATGTAGACGGTTTTAAACTCGGGTTCCTTCTAATCAAACATAATAATAATACTATCTACATATTCTAAGCGCCTTGAGGACAAAAGTGACAAGGTCAAGACCAGGCGTGACTTCCTGCTCAGTCACATTTAATGACTTGTCATATTCGTTAGTCTAGGTTCTTGATGAATCGAGAGGAAAGAAAAAGTTTTAATATCAGGTTCAGTAATTTCATTTTGTGATGAAATGTGTAGCCTCAATAATTATAATTCCTCTAATCTAAGCAGTCTATAGCAAAAACTACTCTTTGGAATGTCACCACATTTTTAGTACGTTTGGAGGACAAGACAAGGAATTCATGGTAATAAACAACCCTTCAAAAAATCATGACCAGGAGCGTTTTGGGCTTGTATGGTATCAAATATCGAAATTTTCATTCGCAAGTCGTCTCTTTTATCACTATTTAAACAACATCCACCTAAGCTTTTGCATTCTCATTTTGTCTTAACTCTCTGAGCGATTCACACGCATATATCCATTCGACCTACAGTCTACCAAGACCAGTTTTGACCTTCTGGACATAGAATTACTCCTACGATTTTTTTTAATCAATAGCTGAGGCTATCTAGTTATTCTTTGGGTTGAGGAATAAAAACAACACTACATTAAACGGAAATCGGGTGACAATCAGAGGGTTATACTCAAAATGACGTAAAAATTACGAGAGTGTGAGTTATTAGTGATAATATCGTTACTGTAGTTGAAAGTATTCTAAAATGTCCATTTCCTTGGAATGTGTTACGGAAAATAATTTTAAAATTTCTTATAGAATCATTACATTATGAAACAGGGTCGCTTAAGGGGGAACCCGTAATGGGGACAGGATAGGATGCCAAATGTCATGGTCGTTCCATAAGTCTTCGACGCGATGAACAATAGTTGCTGTTGCCACTGTTCACAAAATTGTTCGGACCGTTATCCGCTAACATCCTTACAAAATTTTTAAAGTTCAACAACTGTTGCTTTCTGATCTGGTTGCACGATAGACCTTCGTGCTACAGTTCTTAGCCGGGATCGAGATTGGCAGTGGATGACTCTGGAACATTCTATGAATGGATGAGACACATTTTCATCTGCGCATGATAGTCGTGTTTAAGCTGCAGTAAATCCCAGTTCATGTCTTGAAATTCCTTTATGTTCCCCAAAAGTGACAGTATGGTGAGTGTTTCCTACAACATTCATAATAGTAATTGGACAGCTTTTCTTCAAAGAGCTAGGTCCTATAGGTCCCATTCCGTGCTTCATTCTGAAAACAGTTATCATTACTAACCAATTACATTTTTGAACACCAACAAATTCTTGAATCAACAGTGTTCATGTGGAATAAAATTTACTTCCTGAGAGCTACATGCATATTTATTTCTATTTCTTTTCCAAACCTTTGTTGAACAGTACAATTGTAGTAATATCCCCTTTCCACAACAGATTTCTGTACACCACAAACAGGTAAAATAAAAATACACTGCTATTTGTAAAAAATGCAACACATGAATGAATCATCCAAATGAAATGAAATTTGCAGCAAATGTCAATTATCGGATGTTATGCAATGTAGTAAAGTTTCAGAGCCACCACGCATGCGTGGTGGGAGCAGTGCCCTCTGAACTGATGCTAAAAGCGTATAAATGTAGCTGTAGCGGGACGTTGAAAATAGTGCATGGATATTTTTTAGTGGCGAACGTTTAGTGAGACCTAAGTATGCCTCCACGACGAAATAGGGTGAAATTTCAACAACTTACGGAGTTTGAACGGGGAAGAATCATCGGCCTTCGTGAAGGAGGATTTTCCTATCGCGCAATAGCAGCTCGTGTGCAGCGGAACAGTTCCACAGTGATGCGAATTTGGAAGCAGTGGACCGACAAGTACAGGACAACTCGAAAAACTGAGAGTGGACTACGGAAGGTGACGTCAGCACGCGATGATAGACACCTGGTTCACTTGGCGGGGAATGACCGTACAGCTTCTTCCAGGCAGTTGGCAGCACTTTGATCTACTGCTACAGGTGTACTAATGTCGTGATCATCAATTCGTGGACGTCTGCTGCATCGTATACAGCTTGAAAGGATTCCTTTATACATGATCCCCCTCACGCCAAACCATCGACGGCTGCGTCTGCAATGGGCTCATGAGCACAGAGCCTGGAGGACTGATTGGCAACAAGTTATCTTTTCTGACGAATCCCGCTGTAATTTGTGGAACCATGATGGCCGCATTCGTGTTAGACGCTATGCGGATGAACGCTGCCTTCCAGAGTGCGTTATCGAACGTCATAGTGGCCGAACATACGGAGTTATGGTGTGGCGTGCGATTTCGTATCATGGACGATCTCAGCTGCTACGAATTGAGGGTAATCTGATTAGCAACAGGTACGTCCGTGAAGTGCTAGAGCCCGAAGTTGGTCCCTTCCTTCAAGGCATCCCTGGAGCAATCTTTCAACAGGATAATGCACGCCCACATGTTGCAAGGAATGTTCGAGACTTCTTTTCAGCCCAACACATGCAACTTCTTCCTTGGCCTGCTTATTCGCCGGACACGTCAACTATTGAGCAAATGTGGGATTTGGTTGGGCGGCGTCTCGCTTGTGATCCGCGTCCTACAGCTTCAAAAGACGAACTTTGGGTGCGCATGCAAACAATATGGAATTATATCCCACAAGCAGACATTCAACATCTGTTTCACTCCATGCCACGTCGTATAGCAGAACTTATTGCAGCGCGTGATGGCTACAACAAATACTGATTTCGGACACTCAATATTGGTTTTTTGCTTTGAAATTTATTCATTTATTTGTACTAATACAAGCCGTTTGTGTATTAAATTTCATTTAATTCTGATGACTCATTCATGGTGTTGCATATTTTACAAACAGCAGTATATAATTTTGATATTCAGGTAATCAAATATGGCAGCATTTTCGCGCTGTCGTAAACAATTCTCACGCAGAGAAAACACAAACCTCTGATATTTAAAAACTTGTATTCCTCGAATACACCACTACTCTTAGAGCATTTTTGATTTTAGAAACAATGTCGCATCCATCCCCATAGAAAAATAAAATGTTCACCTGCTTGATAGTATCAACTAGAAGTTGGTTTTCTAAAATATTCTGCAATTTTCTAATGATATGTTGAATTCGTAAGAGAAGTTAAGCTACATAACATTGATTTCAACTTAACGCTTTCTTTAGATGTTTGAAGGGAAGAAAGGAAATATAGCTTCTAGTGAAAGGACAAATCATCCCATAGAGGTCACCTTTTATGGTCTACTTTTTCTGGTCCAGTAAAATTCCACCCTTTTCTGTAACTCAAAACCAACATAGACAACAGAATAGGGTGGTGCAATGTATCGTGGTTTCTTGACTTCAAGCCCGATGTTACTCGGCGAATCCCCCCCCCCCCTTCCGATTGATCTTCGGTATAAAAATCTTTTTGGTGTGTGTCTGGATCAACAGAGTTAAATAGTTTCGGTCATGACCAATACTTGGAAGGGTGACTACTCGAGTGCAGTCTCGATTCGGGTCAAAATATTTTGGCTACGCTGAATAATTAAGCTATCTAGCCCCTTCCATCTATACTCTACAAGCCACTGCGTGGCTAGACCGGCGATGCCCGTGCCAGTTGCTATTGTGGGGTTATTGGTTTGTAAATGGGAATTCGTAACCTATTGGATAACAGCCATCACGTATTCCGATTTGGTTTGCGAATTTGTAACCTATTGGATAACAGCCATAATGAAGTTGCCCGCGGTGTTGGTTTGCTTCGCAGAATCAAACAAAAAAATATATTTAATTGATAAATTATTTATTAAAAGAAAATCAGATAGTATAAGGTATCTATCTGGTTTAAAAATTTCCCCAGAATTCACTTCCGTTAAAATGTTTATTCTATCTTTTAACGATCTCTGAGACAGAAAAAAGCACTGAAGAACGCCAGTGATAAATTTAATAATTTCTTTTGTTTCACTCAAATCCGTTTCTCAGAAAATCAAAATGAATAAATCTCGAATAAAACGATGGTCATTCGAATCATCCCATTCAAGACAGAATGTGAAAAAAATTTGGCATGTTTCCAAAGGCTGGCGTTAATAGTGAAGTGAGGGAGAAAAGTCTAAATTTTCATGCTTCTTCATTTCCGAAAGAAGAAAAAAAGGTGAAAAAACTATTAAATTAATTTTAAAATGTTCTAGATTGAATTTTAAAATTCGCCGCGACCCCAAAATTGCATAAACTCGGACTACCTGTGTAACCAAATCCCATTACTGTAAGGGCCATAGATTCGTCAAGACTTTGCGGTCAGAAAGCAAATAAACACTTCATTTTAAATAGTAGAGATAACAAAAAAAAAAATCCTGCCCTTACTATCGTACTCCACACATGCCTACAACAAGGTGTTATAGTCTGGGGTGCCATATCCTTTGATAGCCCTTTGGTAGTCATTTCTGGCACACTTACAGCACAGTGGTACGTAGACAACATTCTATGACCAGTTGTGTTACCGTTCCTTTTGCGACAACCCACTTACTTTTCAACAAGACCCGGCCACACACGGAACGTGTTGCTATGAATTGTCCTCAAGCTTTCACAACACTTCCTTGGCCAGCTAGGACTGATGATCTCTCTCCCATATAGTAAATTTGGGACGTTATGGGAAGCAACCATTCGGAATGTTGGAGACAATTTGGCGAGAAATTCCTCAGGACACTATTCGGGAACTTTTTCAGTTTATGCCACCCCAGGTGACGCATCCAGTCCAGGGGTGGACCAACACCTTGTTGACTTCCTCCCTTTTCGTAACGATCTAACTCTGAAAGAAATCAATCTTTCTGAAATTTTAATCGTTTGTTTTCTATGTATATGCTTCATATACACCAATTTTTATCGCAATCGGACAACTCCTTCTAGGTGTGGTGATTTTTTGCTATCGAGTGTATATTTTAATTAATTTTTTTCAATTTGAGGACTACTATTCTGATTTTTTTTTCCTTTTTATGATGAAGCTATGAACTGCTTGGTAGCGGGAGCTCTGTAAGTGATCTGTCCAGTTCCATGTCTGGAGGTTTTCCGACCATATGGGTGTGGTGTCGTCTCCCCAAAACGGTATTGTGAAAACAGTACGAATTGTACACAAGAAGAAGACAGCCAACAGCTAAGACAATTAAGTTCTTATTATTCCTACAACATAAATAGAAATATACAGTATATACAGTGACCACGCGTCACCCTCTCTCCTCTGGCTCTCTAACGCCGACAGTCCAAAAGGAAGCCAACGGTAAAAGTCGAAAACCAATCAGAGATTATCTGGATGAACGCCAACAGCAGAGGACGTCCCTTTCATTTTTACCTGAGCCTGCCCTTTTGCTTTCCCTTCCGCCCTCATTGTGTCTGTCTTGTGTTTGGCACAGCCTGGTCAAATATGGTCCTTGCGCCATAAAACCCCAAAACAACCAAGCATATAAAGAAAAATTATTTGCGGGGAGAGGCCTCTGCATTAAAGCTATGACATATGGCGTTAATGCTTTTGTGGTAGAACCAGTGCTGTAGTGGAGGGTATACGGTGGTATACGCCGTATACTGTCTGGTTTTTCCATCAAATTCCGTATATCCTCTGCTTTTTCTTAAAAACTACGTACACGCTTTGTTTTTCCAAGAAAACTTCGTGCGAAACGTCACGTGAAACGCAGATAGCTGTAGAAGCAAAACAAAAGTTTCTATTTCAAGATATCACCTTGGTGCATAATTCGAAAATCGTATCTATTAATCATAAGCAATTCATTCAAGTATTATCTATAGAATGAAATCCAGACTTTGTTCTGATGTTAATGAAGAAAATTATCAACTTTTGAAGGATATATCCATGTTTAATCTGGAAAGTATAAATACAGGGGATATTCGCCATTGAGAAAAGGAGGTAAAAAGGATCTGTCGGCGTTTTGGTATAGATGAAATGTACACTATTCAGGGTTTGAGAGACCCATGAAAACGCCCAAGTTGTTCCAGAAAAAATAAAGTCTCTTTTAAGAACAATTGAAATATTACCATGTTCCACGGTCGATTTGGTAATTTTTTAAGCTAACGTCGTACTAGAGCAATACAACGGGCTATTGACGACGGTCCGGGATCAATCCCTTAAGGGAAAAATCCGAGGACAACACCTCGTAATTTTGAACCACGGTCAGATAGTGTTGTTGCACAGTCGAATACGAGCCCGGACTTAGTTTATTAAATAATATAGTGTAATAGATTTTAGCTAATCTTTATTGATATCAAACGTCTCCAATCTTATGTTTATTAAGGCAAATAGACCACATATAAAACACTTTCAACCGGAAAAAATTTGTAAATTCTTGGTTGGCTAACCATTGGTCTTCAGTAGACAATAGATCGAGAGTATGTTTTTCAAAATGAGACACAGAGGCGGATTTCTCTAGTCAAGCAGTTCGGAAAATATTTCAATTAAAATGATAGAGGAAGGCTTTAAAATTTGCTAAAACGAATTTCTAACTGTCGAAGTTCTTTTTAAGTTCCACAATTTCTTTACTGTAATATAAAATTAATATAGGCTTTTTTTTCTCTCGATAATTTGAACTTCGATTTATTCGAACATATTCCCCGTCTTATGGATTTCCTGGCTTATGGATTTCCTGGCTTATGGATTTCCCCCTGGCTTATGGATTTCCTATACATATACATGTAGGTGGGTGTGTACATATTTTTTGTCTCCCCCCCTGGAAAGTGTAAGTAGTAAGTATATGTTTCGCCTCCCCATGGAAAGAATTCTACTGGTGCCCATGGTATACCCTCTGTTTTTTTTTACTACTACAGCACTGTGTAGAACGTGGAATTCTGTACGTTTTCCTTATTGGATACCGGGAAGTAAAATCATCGTCTTCCAGTGCGTTGTTTTCATTGAAAATCCCTCTCACAAAGAAGAAAGTCTGGAATAAACACTTGCAGTTAGAGCGATAGCTATGAAATATGGTAACTCATCGTAGACCTATATGAATAGTTGTTTGGCGACGAAACTTTCATCTCCAATTGATCTATGGACAAAAACGTGTTTTTGCGTGTTACTAATTTTTGCTGCTGTTGCTTTGGGACTCAAATACAGTCCTGAAAATGTTTTTACACGTTATGGACAAAAAAATATATTCTTCCAATATATAGTGTTCGTCAGAGCTTTCCTTCATTTGATTTTTTGTGTGCCTATTTTAAGTGGAAACTGTTATTTTATAATTTTCCTTTGCTGTTTCGAAGAAGGAAATAAGAGTTGACATCCAAACCTCCCCTCTAATAGTAGTTTATTTATACCTATCACTGTATCTGGCATGAATTTTATCACTGGCATTATTTTATCACTGAATATGCATGCATTTAAATTCCTTTAGCCCATAGAAACCTTTTTAATTCTATCAAAATGCACTATTTTCCATTTTTCGCTACTAATTTTTAGCTTAGAAATTATTTTTAAATTTGTTGTTTCCGGATAGGCGCAAAGAACATTCTTCATATATTATAAAAATGCGAAATACTGTTGTCTACATTAAGTAGTTTTTGAGAAAGATCTTCAAACATGCATCATCAAGTGATTTCACATCTGCTTTTCAAAGTTCCAAGTCCTTAAAATGACTGGCCGACCAACCGGTATAGTGGTTAAGGTGTTAGCCTCTAGATCGGAAGGTTCCTGGTTCGAATCCGGGTACGGGCATTGATGTTTGTAAGCGTACGGTGTAGAGGCGGCTGGTGCACCTTAAATCTGTCGTGGCCGAAAGTCCTCACGTTGGGTTGGCGTGGAAGTTTGGAGAGTGGGGGTGCCAGCTCAGGTGTTGCTTCGCCATCTGACCGTGGTTCAAAATTACGAGGTGTTGTCCTCGGATCTTTCCCTCAAGGGACTGATCCCGGACCGTCGTCAATAGCCCGTTGTGTTGCTCTAGTACGACGTTAACTAAAATTACCATTACCATTACCTTAAAATGACTGAAACTTCCAAAATATTTCATTTTGAGATGAAACATTTTGAATATCGTTAAAAAAAAAAAAGTATGCACAAACTTAACTTCTACAGCAAATTCCATGAAGATCCGTCACCCTACGGCCACAATATTTCTGATTTTCGCTCATTTCACATGGAAAGACCCTTAACAGAAAACCTCTCATCAGCAGTTATCAGGTCTTTTTGAAGATCTGCTAAAGCTACACGCACCCTCACACTGTTATCTAATTCTGCTTTATCGCTTTTCCAAATAAAGACGCGTTTATTTGTTAAATAAACATTTGCCAAGGTGATAAATTCCTTACACTCGTCACAGAAAGGAGATCGTATCGAATTCACTTTCCACAGGAAGTTGTATTTAATCTTTATCCGACCACATCTACCATAACTGCGATGGAATTGGGAATTGGGGAATTTTAGTTAACGTCGTACTAGAGCAACACAACGGGCTATTGACGACGGTCCGGGATCAGTCCCTTAAGGGAAAGATCCGAGGACAACACTTCGTAATTTTGAACCACGGTCAGATGACGAAGTAACACCTGAGCTGGCACCCCACTCTCCAAACTTCCACGCCAACCCAACGTGAGGACTTTCGGCCACGACAGATTTAAGGTGCACCAGCCGCCTCTACACCATACGTTTACAAACATCCATGCCCGGACCCGGATTCGAACCAGGAACCTTCCGATCTAGAGGCTAACACCTTAACCACTATATGGTCGGCGATGGAAGAGAGGATTTAAGGATGAGTAAATGAGGTTGAATAATACTTATTACTCGTATCCATGTTTTAAGGATTTTAAGTTTGTTCTATTGAGAGAAAAAAGGGTTTTGTAAATAGAAAAGCATGTCTCGGTATTTTAGCACAGAGATATTCCTAGGAGCCTATTCCTATATTATTATTATTATTATTATTATTATTAATTTAAACTATATTTTTATATTCAATACTAATTTCTGAATGAATGCATTGTAAACCCGCGTTTACACCCGATTTGCACGACTTCCTCTCCCTCCAAACAACGCCGGCATAGTGGTTAAGGTGTTAGCCTCTAGATCGGAAGGTTCCTGGTTCGAATCCGGGTTCGGGCATTGATGTTTGTAAACGTATGGTGTAGAGGCGGCTGGTGCACCTTAAATCTGTCATGGCCGAAAGTCCTCACGTTGGGTTGGTGTGGAAGTTTGGAGAGTGGGGTGCCAGCTCAGGTGTTGCCTCGTCATCTGACCGTGGTTCAAAATTACGAGGTGTTGTCCTCGGATCTTTCCCTGAAAGGATTGATCCCGGACCGTCGTCAATAGCCCGTTGTGTTGCTCTAGTACGACGTTAACTAAAAATTACCATTTTTTTACCGGATTTGCACGACTTACTCTCCCTCCAAACAACGCCGGCATAGTGGTTAAGGTGTTAGCCTCTAGATCGGAAGGTTCCTGGTTCGAATCCGGGTCCGGGCATAGATGTTTGTAAGCGTATGGTGTAGAGGCGGCTGGTGCACCTTAAATCTGTCGTGGCCGAAAGTCCTCACGTTGGGTTTTCGTGGAAGTTTGGAGAGTGGGGTGCCAGCTCAGGTGTTGCTTCGTCATCTGACCGTGGTTCAAAATTACGAGGTGTTGTCCTCGGATCTTTCCCTTAAAGGGACTGATCCCGGACCGTCGTCAATAGCCCGTTGTGTTGCTCTAGTACGACGTTAACTAAAAATTACCATTTTTTTTACCGGATTTGCACGACTTACTCTCCCTCCAAACAACGCCGGCAAATTGGTTAAGGTGTTAGCCTCTAGATCGGAAGGTTCCTGGTTCGAATCCGGGTCCGGGCATGGATGTTTGTAAAGGTATGGTGTAGAGGCGGCTGGTGCACCTTAAATCTGTCGTGGCCGAAAGTCCTCACGTTGGGTTGGTGTGGAAGTTTGGAGAGTGGGGTGCCAGCTCAGGTGTTGCCTCGTCATCTGACCGTGGTTACAAAATTACGAGGTGCTGTCCTCGAATCTTTCCCTGAAGGGATTGATCCCGGACCGTCGTCAATAGCCCGTTGTGTTGCTCTAGTGCGACGTTAACTAAAAAATTACTAATTACCCTCCAAACAACGATTCCGAGAAACGGCATTGATTTTATCGCCAAGAACTCGAGTCGGGGTGGCGATTTCGAGAGTTTGGGAGCCAAATTTGTTTTCCACCATGAGTCGGTAAAGATCAAAGGGTTGCAACTTTTGGGAGAGATTTCTCTGAGACGATTGCTTAGCAATGACCGCTCCCCTCTAGCCTTCAGCCCCCCCCCCTGGTAGCTCATGCCGTCTTTTGTTCGCTCTCTGTGATATTTAGCCCTTATCACTTGCCCTGACCACAACTCCCGCCAAACTGTGTGAGAAGAGTGGGCTCGGATGGTTGCCGATGAAGTCCACAAACCGTTTACACCGGAGTCGGTCGAAAAAAGGGACGAAAAGGGCTCAGTATAGGGAAACGTAAAACGTCCTCGCCACAAAAGGGAGAGAAATGTATATGCAACGCGGGTGTAAACGTGGCTTAAGTCTATTGTAATACACATTAGAGATGCGACATCGACAGCAAAACATCGATGTTTTGAAACATCGATGTTGATGAAACATCGTTCCAAAAACATCGATGTTTTTAAACATCGGTGTTTTTAAAATTAAGTGTATTTAAACTTTTTTCCCCATTTTTTTAAAACTGGTTTAGCAACTAAGGATGCAACATCGACAGCAAAACATCGATGTTGATAATGCATCGTCCCCCAAAATATCGATGCTTTTAAAATTCAGTGTATTTAAACTTTTTTCCCCATTTCTTAAAACTGGTTTAGCAACTAGTGATGCGACATCGATGTTTTTTATAAAACATCAATGTTTTGAAAATATTGACATCGATGTCGCATCCCTACTTTTCAGAACCATCACCTTTGGTCACTTTGGTCTAAAAGTATGTTCAATTTGCTGATTATGAAAATTATGCTACTTGGTTATTTTTTAAATTTTTATAGCGGTACTTTTTTTATTTAAAAATAAAACATCGACAGCGTAAAAACATCGACAAGTATAAACATCGATGTTACAAAAACATCGACCCCAATACATCGATGTTTTTTAAAAAACATCGATGTTTTGAAAACATTGACATCGATGTTGCATCCCTAGTCAGTATAGTGAAACGTAAAACGTCCTCGCCACAAAAGGGAGAGAAATGTATATGCAACGCGGGTGTAAACGTGGCTTAAGTCTATTGTAATACACATACAAGGCAGGGCTGTAGTGGTATACGCCGTATACCCTCTGGTTTTTCAAGCAAAATCCGCGTATACCCTCTACTTTTTCTCAAAAACTACGTACACGCTTTGCTTTTACTAGAAAACATCGCGAGTAACATCATGTTACACGGTACGCACTGAGGCGGGGGGATGGGGCGATATATAATTGCATTATATAGGCATTAAGGCCGTGTTTCTAACGAGCGTTTGGCGAGGCTTTCGAGGTCCGCTTTTCTCAATCATTAAATTATGTTTTTTAATCCTCTAATTCAAGTTTCTATCTTTTTGCGATCGTTGAAGATAGAGTAAAAATTTCAACGGATTTGAAATCTGCGGAAAATTCTACACCAGATCGATACCTTGCATTTGATTTTCTTTTAATAAATAATTTTTCAATAAAACATTTATATTTTCGCAAGAGATTGTGACGTCACGCCTATTATACCTGTTCGCAATTTGAATTTGGAGGAATTTGCAAGCTGCTATCCAATCTCCGAACTAAAATTAAAAACAAAAAAAAAACACTTGCAATTCGACGGTTATAAGACAGCTGAATCGGAATAATACAGCTGGTCTGAATAAAGCTATTGGATTTTAAGGAAGGAAAACAGGTGGAACGTTAGATTGAAATAATAAATTCAGTAGCTAAAGAAACAACAATGAAAGTTTTCAGAACTGCCTATTACTTAGCCAAAGAAGAATAGGGCTTTTTAGATTGTGAGAATCTAATCAGCATGCAAGAGCTAAATGGTATAAACCTTGATTTTATTCTACATTCGCGATATCGAGCTACGAATATATTCTCTAATATTATAAAAAGAAACACTTTTTTTGTTTCTTGTGATCAAAGTCCTGACGAATCTATGGCACTTACAGTAATGGGATTTGGCACACAGGTATTACAAATTGTTTGCAATTTTAGGGTCGAGGCGAATTTTAAAATTCAATCTAGAACATTTTAAAATGAATTTAACGAAATTTAATCATTATTGAATGCAACAGCATAGAAGCAACTCCTGCTATAGGAGGTGTTGATAAAAGAGATCAGATTCTAAATTTATTTTTTTCGTTTCCTTTTTGATTTTGCGCAGAGGAATGATTTTCCAGCCAGATAATAAAAACAAATAATATTTTAATTGGAGTCACTTAGTTCTTTTTTCTATCTCCTAAACCGTTAAAGATAGTGTAAAAATTTCAACGGATTTGAAACCTGCGGAGTTGAGGTGGGGCGAGCCGATTAGCTTACCCATGACAGAGGCTAGCGACCTGCAACTTCTAGAGGTGCAGGAAGGCGATGTTTTGGGAGGTGCGCGAAAGAAAGACCACAAGTAGATAAGTTATCACCTCCGATGATGGTTCACAAGACCGACACAAAAGTGCGGTCGAAAGAACAGTTAGTTCTTCCAGTGGGGGGTGGGGGGGGGACAACTCGGTTGTAACAACTTGTTCCGAACAAGTGAATCGAGAATGGTATTCCTGGAAATACAGAATAGCGGTAAAGGAAAGGCAACGGACAGTAGCCCAGGTTTTGAAGAAGGATTAGAGGTGTCCGTTTCCCTTCAGGGAGAAAACTTTTGAAATAGGTCGAGATTGCCCAAAGGGGAAAAGAAAAAGTTGCTAGTGAATGAAGGGGTAAAGCCAAGACTTTTAGCGTTAGGTTCCGGAGCCGGATCAGATTGGGATCCACAACTTCCACTTGCACCGTTAATGTTTTCCACGGTACACGTGAGCCGAGTGCAGAATTGGTGCACGGGAAGAAGACAAAAAAAACCAGACCCCAAGAATAAGCAACGGTTAGGACCCCAAACACAATTGTCACGAGATTGGCAGGAACATAAAACCGGGAGGGTAATGATGGTATTGGCAATACATCGACCAAAAAAATTGGAAATTCCCCGATCGACCACCGATCTGGGAAAAGAAACACTTAAACGCCTCTCGTCTCAGACGCGTTTCGATGAACCTTGGTAAGGGCGTTAAATAAAATTTAATTACGGGAGATTTGTGTTCTTTAGTGTAGATAATTGAGAATCATGTTTTGTGTTGAGTGAAATGGAGATTTTTGTATTGATGGGCATTTCACTTTGTTGTTTCTTTATTCTCTGCTGGAGATTTTAAGTACTATAATTGCGAATCATGTTTTGTACGGAGTGAAATTAGTAGTCTTGTAATTATGGTATTTCACTCGATGGTTTCATTATCATTTACTGAAGAGTTTATGTGTTACCATTGCAAATCATGTTGCGTAGAGTGTATAGCCCTTTTGTATTTGTGAAATTTTCATTCCCCCATTTCACTATCTTGTGCTGAGAATTTTAAATGTCAAAATTGCAAATTATGTTTGCGTGGTAGAATTGATTTTGTATTTGTGATCTTTCACTCACAATTGATTCTTTATATTTCGCTGGAAGCTACGTTCGAATTTAAATTATGTTTTGTGTAGAGTAGAAAATAGTTTGGTGTTTAGGATATTTTCACTCAGTCATTCTAAATACTTGTCGAAGATTTTGTAACCTAAAAGTGCAACTCATGTCGTGCGTTGAGTGAAACTAAAGTATTTGGTTTTCGCTTAACGAGATTGTTATATTATATAACATGTTTTGGTGGTATTTTTGTTTGTTTAGTGGAATTAGTACAGTTCATAATGTGTTTTGTTTATTCTGGGTTTGCTTAGCGAAAATATTGTAGTTCGTAATGGGCTTTGTTGTATTTTGGTCTGATTAATAAAATTATTAAAATTCGTTATGTGTTTTGTAATATTGGGTTTCGCTTAACGAAATTCTTCCGTGATGTGTTTAATGCGATTAGGTTTTCGTCCTTAACGAATTTAGTATAACTCTTAAGGTTTAGTGTGTATTTTGTTTTTAATTGGTACTCTCTCTCTCTCTCTCTCTCTCTCTCTCTCTTGACCCTCGAGTGACCATGCTGTAAGGGAGTAGAATGTTTCTCCGGTTTATAAATTTAAAATTGATTGGATTGAACTTGTTACCTTACACATATTCTTGAGTCACGGTTTCAGGATGTGGTAATGCTAAGTGATCTGTTATTCTGAATTGCCAGTGGGTGATTATCCGTGCGTTTGTGGATTCGTGCGTAGAAAACTTTTCACCTTTGGGAAAAGTTTTGTCTCTAAGGGGGATAGTTATACTTTATTGTACTAACCTAACCTTATTTTCAAACAGGTGGCCGTCGGGAATGTGCATCAACATCAACACTGACAACAACAACTTCAGTGGTTGCACGTGTGCTTGTGACAAAGTACCGAAAGATAGTTTTTCTCATCAGTGGTTGCACGTGTGCTTGTGACAAAGTACCAAACGAGAGTTTTTCTCATCAACGTTCTGGCGATCAGTTTCGGTCGGCTGCCTTTCCCCCTTTATGTCTGACATTCAAGTTCAGAAATGCCCAGGAAAGATTTTCCAATCGACACAGCTGGAGTTCTTTCAGTTCCTTATAGGCCGACCAACCGGTATAGTGGTTAAGGTGTTAGCCTCTAGATCGGAAGGTTCCTGGTTCGAATCCGGGTCCGGGCATGGATGTTTGTAAACGTATGGTGTAGAGGCGGCTGGTGCACCTTAAATCTGTCGTGGCCGAAAGTCCTCACGTTGGGTTGGCGTGGAAGTTTGGAGAGTGGGGTGCCAGCTCAGGTGTTGTTTCGTCATCTGACCGTGGTTCAAAATTACGAAGTGTTGTCCTCGGATCTTTCCCTTAAGGGACTGATCCCGGACCGTCGTCAATAGCCCGTTGTGTTGCTCTAGTACGACGTTAACTAAAAATTACCAAATTACTATTCAGTTCCTTATAATCCCATGTCTGGAATGCATTTATATTTATTGTTTAAGATATTAGGATGTATCACACAAACATATACACTCATTGCCATAAAAATTTGAGCACCAAGAAATAACTGTTTGATTGTAACGAAACTTGGCATGAAGGTACATGTCGGCCAGATATGCAAATGATTATAAAATGCAGCGTGATTGAGCATTGCGTAATGCCATTAGAGGGCGTTAAACTTCGTTCTCATTGGAGTATAAAACAGGTAAGCAGAGCTTGTTTGAGCGTACTTAATCTTTTGCAAAGGAAACGTTGAGGTAGACATGCCGTTACGCCGCCATCGAAGACAATATGAGCAGCTCTCAGAGTTCGCGAGGGGAAGAATCATCGGGATGATGGAAGCTGGGTGGTCAGCTCTTCGAGTATGCCGTTCTGATTTCACTGTGAGGAGGCGTTGGGACCAGTGAACAGAAGAGATGTCATTTACACGGCGACCAGGCTCAGGACGCCCTCGACAGACCAGTCGTCGAGAAGACCGTCACATCATACGAAACGCACGCGTACAGCCAATTGGCCGCTATCCAGACACATGCAGCACCTTCACTACGGGCCCCTGTGTCTTCCCGAACCATCGCAAGGTGCCTGGCTGAAGGACATCTGGTATCGCGGCGCCCATTACGTGTGCTGCCAATGACACCCACCCACCGACGCCTCCGTTTGGAGTGGTATCGCGCACGACGGGATTGGACTGCAACGGAATGGAACCAGGTCGTCTTAAGCGACGAATCTAGATTCAATTTGAACAGTGATGACAATTGTGTTCGTGTGTGGAGGCCCCGTGATGAACGCCTCAATCCTGCATTCGCTTTACAGCGACACACTGCTCCCACAGCAGTTGCGATGGTATGGGGTGCCATTGATTACGATACACGGTCATCTCTAATATTGATCCGTGGCACAATGACAGTAAAGCGGTACGTCAATGACATCCTTCAGCCACATGTGATGCCACTTATGGCAGGGCTCACAGGAGCCATTTTTCAACAAGACAATGCTCGGCCACACACAGCAAGGATGTCACAAGACTGCCTCCGCCACATTACCACCCTTCCCTGGTCTACTCGATCCCCAGATTTGTCACCAATCGAGCATATCTGGGATCATTTGGGACGGCAAGTTCGACACCCTACGAGTTTGGTCGAACTAGAGGCGCGTTTAGAGCAAATGTGGAACGAGATGTCTCAGGACATCATACGGAACTTGTATGCCTCAATGCCCGCTCGTATCGCATCGTTCATTCGCGCTAGAGGGGGTCCAACGGAGTACTAAAACTTCCTTTCACTTGTACTTTTTTCTGTAATAAATGATCCTTTTTCTTTGATTTTCTAATCACTTACTTATATCAAAGTTGTACTTACATGTGTAAAATTTCGTTTCATTTTGATGACTTTTTCTTGGTGCGCAAATATTTATGGCAATGAGTGTATTATGTAATGTATCCCTCAATATTAAAACAAAGTTACCGGCCGCCCCAGGATTGAAAACTGTCTTGTTTAGCTCGATTCTTAGACGGTTTCCCGAGAAAGTACTGATCGGAAAAAAACAAAATTAACATGGTTTGTTCTTCATCGTATTCCCTGGACAATTATTAAGATTTTTTTCTGATGCGGCTATTAGTTTAGGGTTTATTAAGTGTCAAAATTGAAGAAGCGAAATTTCTTCCGCGAGTGAGCAAAACACATACGAATTTTCAGTCCTCAGCCGTCAGTTTTTTTTAAAGAGTACCTCTCAAAGAAAATTTTTGCAGCTCGTCGAGTTTTTTTTTTTTTTTTTTTTTTGAAATTTCAATTTGGTTCTTGATAATATTTTTTTGAAATTCGGGAAAAATCGGGATATTTTTGTTACTTTTTTTAAACTGCCGTATCTATATCTTATTACTATTAGTTTTTAATTTTTAAAATATCGCAGTATACTTCAGAATGTACTCTTTCTTACGGTACTATTATTTTTGAAATCGGTTAATAATTAAATTGGATGCGATCAAAAGTTGGTCAGACAAAATTCGGGATCTGTATATTTTCGCTACTTTTTGTTAAAACCGTTATATCTCCAGCAAAAAACCATTATTTTTTAAATTTGAGAACATCACTGAATACATTACATTACACTCTTTCTTATGGTACAATTATTTTTCAAATTGGTTAATAAATAAAATCGATGCATTTTAAAGTAGGTCATACAATTTTCGGAACTTTCAGATCGTAATTTCCGATACAAAACTAAAACTGTCATATCCATATCGTATTACTATTATTTTTAAATTTTGAAAATATCACAGTATACCTCAGAATGTACTCTTTCTTACGGTACAATTATTTTAAAAATTGGTTGATAAATAAATTCGATGCAATCAAAAGTTAGTGACACAAATTTCGTATTTTTTATTTCGCCGAGCATATGAGGGTCGTATTTTTTACTATCGGGTTTGCCAGGTATCAAATTTATCGTAGCAACAATTGCCATAAAAACGATTTCTTTTTATTTGGCGAGGAAAAAGAAAAGGACAACACCCCGTTCTTTTCAACCATGGTCAGATGACGAGGGCAACACCTGAGCTGGCACTCCACTCTTCAAACTTCCACACTACTCCAACGTGAGGTCAGTTGTTGCCCCGTCATATTTAAAGTGCACTAGCCCCCGTGAACACGAGGATCGTTGCCCTGGACCTAGTTTCGAACTCGCATCCCTCCTGTTGCTAATCTGAGCTTAGATGTAGGAGATGACAATCTAATCACTTTATTAAGACATTAAATGTATTTACAACATGATACATTGTTCCACAGCAGAACAATCTACTTCCATGAGAGCAACGCTGCATACGATATCAACCTCCCGTTGTTAATGAGTTCTGTTTCCATCTCGTCTTCCGCGACCCATTAGAATTATCGGATGTTTGTTCAGAATGAAACTGGGCCTGTTCTTGGAAGAAAAATTATAATCTCGATATGTTTATGAAAGTTTTCAACTATTTCGAGATTTTATTCTTCAGTGTTCTTGTAATTTTCTATGAGAGGGGTTCAATGCAAACAACTGGCTAGTGGAAAGCAGCTAGATGAAATTCGTCTGACTCCGTGAGTGGATGAGAATTTTCTTATTGTATTTATTGAATGAATATTGGTTCTGGGCAATGATTTCTCGACAATCTCTATCTTGCCAAAGCATAGAGCCGTTTTTTTATTTTTCCTTTTCCATCAGCAAAACATGAATGAAGTGAAACAAATGGAAAATACGGATGGCAAATGGAATTTAAAAAAATGGTTGTATTCCTTGACTGTTCAAGATTTAGCAAGCTAGAGATAGACAAGGAATCATTCTTGTGGTTCATTGGTCATAAAGTAGGAAATATCTCAATCACTTTAGAAGCCAGACGATTTTTGCCACGAGTTAGGCCAGATGCACACATCCGGTTTTTCAAGTGCTGTCTGAGATACATTAGATCCAACGGAGTAGTGCACACATGTCTCCGGCGCCGCACGTCCAACTTGCGTGCAATTTGTACCGTAGTACCCCACTACCTTCCAGCTCGCCGCACATGCTTATCCGGTCTCATGTACCTTGTTTTCATAAATAAATGAAACATAAAATATAATTAATACATGGTTGTATCCAGTAAAATCTATTTTGTTTCAAAATATACTTTTTTTTTTACCCCAAGTAAGCGAAATAAACACGTTTTCTTCGATAGAATATTTATTGCAAATGGCGCGAAATGAATACTTGCGTTATTTCACGGTTAAGCACGTTGAAAATCCGGATGTGTGCACCGGTCCTTAGTGTGTAGACAAATCACCGGGAGACAATGATTTTTACATCCGGTTATAGATTGTCTGTAGCACTTACAACCTTGAAAATTGGCACACAGGTAATTCTAAAAGTGCCCTTCGAAGCCCCAATTTTAAAATCTGAAGTTTGTTTTTCTGTAATAAATGAATATTGACAAGAAAACACGTTCTACGGGAAACTGAAAATATACAATGATTCTTATCTTTAACGCGTGCTTTTCTCTATAAGCATAACTCGGTCACAAGGAACGCCGTGTGACTTACATTTTAAAGTGGAACACGAAAAGCCCAAACGAAAAACTCATTGGTCATAAAAGCTTAATTTTGCTATTTGAGATGTGGCCAACCCGAATTAATGTTTTATTTTATAAATTTGATGAAGAAACCGGTGTTTTTGTGTTTGAGTTAACACAGGGAAATGTCGTAGTCATATTTGAGCATTACTAAATTTCATAAAACTATTTTCTAGTCTTTTTTAGAATTGCTCTATTTTAGCTCAGGAAGTCGCAATTCGACACGTTGCACATGTTTCTGCACTTTTTTCATCGGAATTTCGTTTCTGTTTGTATAAGTCTCCATATTTTGCATATTGAAATATCTAAATTCTTTCTTGGCGCGATTCTTATAACTTTCATGATGCAACTGCTGTACCGACCGTTGTCTAAAGGTTAAACGAAAAATCATCTCAAAAGCTACTACAAGGGGTATTCATATGAAAAGGTACGAAACATCGTAACAACGTAACCGTTAACATATTTGCCATGCCGCTATTGGAGAACGTAGCGAGACATCTAGGGATGTAATCTCCGGCGTGGATCGGAGCATACGCTGGCGCCCGCGTGCGCAGGAGATAGCAGAGGCTCGTATAAAGAGCGCCGTCCAATTGACGCTGCGGTGCGTGTGAGGACAGATTCAGATGCGTGTGAGCAAAATTCGACGATTGAGGAGCAGCAAGGCGTTATCCGATTTCTGACAGAGGAAGGTGTTAAACCAGTCGTTATTCACCGCCGGATGGTTGCCGTATACGGGAAAGACTGTGTGTCCGACAAGTCAGTGAGAAAATAGAGTGCCGTTTTCGTGCAAGCCGTGAGAGTTTGGTTGATGGCCCAAGACCAGGCCAGTCAAACGCAGTGATCACGGCTGATCTCATCGACAAGGTGGACGACCTAGTGAGCTGAGAAGTGATTGGCGTGTCACATTGCGAATGTTGGCGGTGAAGGTGGATGTCAGCGTAGGAACAGTGTGGACAATTGTTCACGACAGGTTGCGTTTTCGGAAGATGTGCGCGCAGTGGGTTCCGAAGCAGATCGCCGAATAGCAACAGGAACTTCGAATGGGCCTAGTACTTCAACATCTGTTTCGGTATCATTAAGACCCAGCTTTCCTGGAGCGGATCGTCACAGGTGATGATAGTTGGTGCCATCACTACGCGCCAGAGACAGTGCGGGACAGCATGCAGTGGAAGCATGCGTCGTCACCTCCCCTTAAAAAGTTCAAAGCCGTGGCGTCAGCAGGGAAGGTGTAGCTCACCGTCTTTTTCGACGTCCAAGGTCCGCTACTTGTTGAATTCCTCGAGCACAAAAGAACCATTAACTCCGATGTGTACAGTGAGACACTCCGAAGTCTGCAGGTCCATCAAGAACAACAGACCGGGGCTGTTCACGGAGGGTGTGGTTCTGCTCCATGATAACGCGCGTCCACACGTCTCCAGGGTCACACACGCGGAACTGGCCAAGTTTAAGTGGGAGCAGCTTGACCATCCGCCCTGCAGCCCGGACATGTAGCCCTACGATTTCCATGTGTTTGGTCCCCTGAAAAAACATCTGAAAGGGAAGCACTTCAACTCGGACTGGGTCTCTTCACGGCCACAGGAATTCTGGAAACAATGAATTCTTCGGCTCGTTAATCTGTAGTATTCACCCAGTAGATGGCGCTCAACTCTGCCGTAGAGCAGAGTTGTATATAAAGTCGGTCATTGAATGCTAATCCCAGCAGACGCACTCGCACTGAAAGTGAGACGAACCATGTAACTAATTTATTATTGCTTATTAAAGTTCTTGTTGTTACGGTTCCTGAAGTGCATTCTTTCTGCAACCATATACCGATCTCAACAAATTAATGGGATCGTTGTGTTCAGGTCTATGGTGTATACTTTGAATAAAGACTTCATTTATACCCACAGTGTCGTTTCGTACGTTTTCATTTGAACAAACCTTGTAATTTCTAAATTTTCGCTACGTTTCTACAATTTTGGCGATTTTGTTTTGAAAATTCACCAACGGTCAAAGAAAATTTAGTCCTTTATTGAGTAATTTAATGAATTTCGTAATTTTTTTCAAAGAAAACATTTTTGGTGGACGATATTGCTGGTTTGGTGATAAACCGTTACAACCATGAGAAAAACATCGGAATCAATTGTTGCTAGAGTGTCATAAAAACCAAATTATAGAAAATTAAATTAAAAAAAAAATTAAATTTCTTGTAGAGATTTTCGACGTCTGTGTTTCATTCTTAATTAGGACATTTTGATTTTATATGATTCATTTTCTATATGAGCAACTTATAAATAGTATTTTAGAGAATACTTTTTGCTAATATATATTAAAAAATTATGCTACTAATGCTACTCTTTCTCAGGTTCTTTGACTGTGGTACTCTTCTGCTGTTTAATTTCGATTTCAATTTATTGATATTAAATAGTATTTCAAATTAAATTGTATTCAGTTAATTA
Source organism: Metellina segmentata (assembly GCA_947359465.1). Taxonomy (NCBI): domain Eukaryota; kingdom Metazoa; phylum Arthropoda; class Arachnida; order Araneae; family Tetragnathidae; genus Metellina; species Metellina segmentata. The sequence continues at coordinate 28,700,276 of OX375875.1, read as the reverse complement.
TCCCTGTAGTTCCTTTGTACGGTTTGTTTTAAAAATTTATTTACATATATTGTCTAATTTTATAAAATTCGAAGATGAATTGTTTGTTTTTTAATTTTTTTCTGACGACTTTTATTTTTAGTTTGCCGAATATTTTATGCCGACTTATTTTTGGTTTTGTATAGGTTTCGAGTTATTGTGTGTGATTTTTGCAGTTATAGTCCACAAGTCTGTTTATTTTAATTAAAAAAATAATGCAATGTGCTTTTATCATTTTATTGTCATTTTTGAAATTGATTTTACTTATTAATATTAAAAATGTTACATAAATTAATTTTACAATTATTTTCGCAATCTCGAATCTTTTTTAAATATTATCTTATTATTTTGAAACAAATGACAACAAAACTAATTTATTAAAGTTAATCAAATATTAGTTTTCTTCCATAAGACAAAAACTGTGTCAAACAAAAAGGATTTGGAGAAAGATGGTTGAAATGCACACATTTCAAAAGTCCCTTCACGTGTCAACCAGAATGGAATTTTCTAAATATAATTCAGCATCTTTTACATCCCTAAACAGTTCGTTTTCAATGAGGGTGGTGGAAGGTCGCTTCAAGCAACCATTTTCCTAACTACAGCCCATTACAAAGTGCCTATACACATATTGAAAATCAGGACAGCTTCTACTAGAGGTTTTTCGTAGGTCCAATTAGTCGAGTAGTTTTCATAGTTCTAGTTAGTTTCCATTACTTCAATTTATTTCGTATTCCACGCATGCTTTGGAAAAATTGCTTTGGATGCAATATTTTCAAAGCCTTCCACTTTCCATTTTGATACATCTGCGAGAACTTATCCACGTTTCAGGAATAAAGCTCTCTTCCCATATTTCTTGTTATGAGTTGAACAATGGTATTTTTTTTTGTTTCTAAATCGAATCGAATATAGTATTAAATGTCAATGATCTAAACAGAAATGGAGTTGATTTAGGATATATTTTAAATGCTTGTTTATTCTATTGTAAAACACGTCACTGATATAGTTTTCAACAAGGCAGAATTGAAGTTAAAGAGAAAATTATTGTCTATCTTAGGCAATATTCATCATGTTTGAGAACTTGCAACACCATGATGGCTATTATCGAATTTGGTCGCATTCGAAGCAAACCATAGTTCCATAATACTAATAATTTGATTTGCTTCTCAAACCAAATTGGAATTCGCAGGGAATTCATTCCAATAGGCTACGAATTTCCATTTGATTTACGAAGCAAACCAACACCACGCCATGATGGCTGTTATCCAATAGGCTAGCAAACCAAATGAGAATTCGTAGCAATAACCGAGGGTTAGCGAGCAGTGGTCACACCTGACCCCACAAAAAGAACTGTCCGGTCAACGCCGTGTTGGAAACGCAGTGTTATATATGTATTCGAACTTTTTTATCAGTAAGAGCAAATGCTGTTTTAAACCAGATTAATATCCAGAACTTTCAGTGGTGTATACTAATGCACTATCTAAAGGTCTTCCTTGAGACATGACGTAAAATATCCCTCGTACTAATATCGAGGGACTGTGAAAGCCCGGTTGGGAGAGGTAATTGGTAATTTTTGGTAATTTTTTAATTAACGTGGTACTAGAGCAACACAACGGGCAACCGGTTGGGAGGGGAGAGTAGCGGATTAGCAACCGGAGTGTCGTCAGTTCGAAACTAGGTTCATCAAAAGACTCATGTACGAGGTGGCTAGTTGGGGCACGTTAAATCGGTCATGACCTTGAATGTCCTCACGTTGGCGTGGAGTGGAAGTTTGGAATGACACAGCTCAGTTGTTTACCTCGTCATCTAACCGTGGTTCAAAAATACGAGGTGTTGTCCTCGGACAGTCTCTTCTCTTCGGGATGGATCCCAGAACGTCGCCAATAGCGCGATGATTTCCTTCAGTGTGACGGTAATTCAATTTCCCCAAGTAATATCAAGTGTAGAAGTAAAAACGGGTGGTAGGTATTTAAATTAACGTTAAACTAGAGCAACACAAGGGTCTACTGGCTACGGTCCTGGATCAACCTCCAAATGGAAAGGTCATTGGACAACACCACGTAGTTTTGAACCATGACGACGAAATGACGAGGCAACGCGTGAGCAGGTACCCCACTCTCCAAACTTCCACGCCACACAATCGTGAAGAAATTTGAGGCCTTAAAAAACATGACAGAGGAAGAGGAGGGATTATCTAGGAAACAAACAAACCAAAAGAAATAGGAAATTTTGCTTGCTTATACCAAATGCTCTCGTATGACACATATCAGAGTTGACTTGAGCAATAATTTATCGCTGTTTTGACGACTTTTGGTGCTTCATCTTGGTGTTCATTAATTAATTGCGTGCACACATCAATTCGAAATTCATTCTTTGGAATTTACGTAAAAATTTATCAAGAGATGATTCCGAATACGAACAGGGGGAAGCAAGTTCCAACACAAAAATTATACTGCCACCTACATTTAGCTTGACAGAAAAAGACAATCATAAGAATTTTATTTTATTTCCAAGGCGGGGCACAATCGTAATACTAAACGAAGATGAAGCATTCCAGACACAAAAAAACAACGATAGCAAAAAGTTATACAAATCGAAGATGATGTTACTTATTGTTTGTCTGCAAAGCATGATACAAAAATACAGAGTAAGTTTTGCACCATCAGTTTATCAACATTGGCATGGCAATGGTCATATCCCTTGACGTCAGAGATCGTACGATGGACTTTCTAGTCTGGTTGGTCGACACGTTTCTCGTGAATGCAATTTCATTGGTTTTCTGCGGTGTGTGTTATTTTTAAGCCAATCCCATTTTAACTATGCTTTATATTGAAGCGGTGGTAATTTTACAAATGTTGACTACAGATTTGGCTTAAAGCAGTGATAATTTACGAAGATAGTAAATTGTGACACGTTATCAGCTGTGATTAATTTATTTTGATCTTCTTTCACTGATAAACTCATTACATGTAAGTTTTTCTTTGTTGTGTTTATACATTGTATATTCTTTATGCAAATTGTCGAGTTTAAAAAAAATCAACCTGTCAATTGAAAAGGGTGTATGGGCAATGTTTGTTTTGTAGCTATTCTTTTTGTTTGATCGGTTCAAAAGTGGGATCGTTTTTTACTAACAGAAAGGCTTTTCACCCAGTTGTGTTTATATTATCAAAGCTTTATTAAACACACTGAATATGCTATTGTAATCACAATGTGCCGGTATAAGAGATCTATTAGACATCTGTTGTGATCAGATTCAATCAACTAGTAGTCAAACTTCCGAAATTTAGTGGAAGGAAAATTGATTGCAATAAAAAACATGTAGGATGTAACTGCTATACATTCTTTACAATCGCGTCAATTAAATCAACGGGCATGAGAAGTTTTCTTTTTAGTGAACCAAGCAGTCTGACCACCTATCTATTGTCCATTTTCTCCTATTTATCGTCAAAACAAGCAAACTAATTTAATCCACTTTAAATGTAATCTAAATTCTCATTGCCGATGATTCACCGGAATAAATAGTAATCAATGCGAGTTCACTAATTTGTCTTTTTATTGGTAAAAAAATTAAACAAATCAGATGTCAAATCATTGGGATGAATCATCTATGAAATCACATTCTAGTGGATTTGTTGTGAGGAGCGATGTCCTAATCTTAATTCTATTTCTTATTTTGGGCTTACATTTGGCATACAGGTAAATAAATATCTCTAAATTTGATGTACAGTAATTTTTTTAATATCTGAATTAATTTTAAATCAACATAGCTATGAATCCACTAGTACAACAAAACCGCACTCGTTTCAGTAATTGGCCAATTTACAGTTAACCAATCTGTTAGTTTTGCACTCTAGATGTGCTACACAGTGCTCTAATGAATCCTACCCCAAAAAGAAAAGTTCTAAATGGAAGAGATTGACTCTCATGCAGCTGCATCTAAAAGTTGTTTATGTTGTAAAAGAAAAGGTAAAATACGGAAAGTTTTGTGGGTAAAACCAATCAAGGCAGTTACGGTCTAAAAGAAATACTTTCAAACTGATAAGGAATAAAGGGAAAATACTTCCAAATACTTAATTGGCAAAGGTATTGAATTTGGGAAAATTGTGAAGGTGGCTAGTGAAGTGAAAGCAAATATGTAAAAAAAAACATTTGCAGTAAATGTGATGGTTGCTGCAAAACATAAATAAAATGCATTCTAATGGATGTTCTTTGCAGCTTGGATCAGATGATTTGTTTATTGACAATGTAAATGTTGAATTTGGGTTGAGTTTTTGAAAAACAGATAGAATTTGAAGTGACAGGCTTCAGTTTTTATTATAATTAATGCCAAAGAATTCTTCAATATTATTGCTACATTTATTTACATGTTTAATATTAGTTTGTTAAATATTTTTAATAATCTATTAATTTAATATTCAATGGTTTGCTCTTTTACTAAAAATATCACACAAAATGTTTAGTTTACTGCAGTATTTTAGTTACTGTATTTGATACCAATATACCGGTGAATGTTAAAATATTTGTGCAAATGTTTCAATTAAAATTTTATTTGAAAAAATAAATAGTAGTGAATTACTATATAAATAGTTGTCAATTACTGGATGTATGGTGATCAATTAATGGTCCAGGTGCTTCAGAACTTGAGAGATGAGATTTTGAAAAAACTATCAAATATTTTAAGTTTTACTATGGCTTATTTTGATTACCATTTAGAATTGCAAATTAGCTTTAGGAAAAAAAATTAGCTTTTTTTTTTTTAAATGGACATTAACTGGTCAATTGTTGGGCTTCACTATAAAGAAGAAAAAGTAATGAACTGGAAGAATTGTATGCAAAGATGTTGGATTTAAACCTGACTTTCACCAATAGCCCATTGTGTTGCTCCAGTGCAATGTAAATTAATATACATTCTTGCCTCTATACAAAGATGTAATAAATGTACCTACTTATAGCCTAAAACAAATATTTTTTATTTTTCTTTATGTAATTTACTTTTACTGTTTTTTATTTTTAAAATTCTATATCACAAGTGTATTCATGAGAGTTTTCAGCTTCAAAATTCCAAATAAATAGTTTGATGCACTACATTCATTATAAATCAAATTCAAACATACTGGTTACTCCACTTTTTTCCCTCTCCAAACTAGATTAAAAAATTTTTTCAAAATGTTTACAAAGGGAAACCTTTATTTACTACATTGTTGACTGAGGTGCCGATTCGATCCCCAATGAAACAAATATGTATTCCAATACACTCAATTTTTAACATACAAATATGTAAAATTTCATCTTCCTTTAGTTATTCTTTCTAATAAACCTCTAATGTGGAGAGCTTTTGAATGCTAATGAAATGTAAACTGGTGTGTGCATAAAAAATTTATCTTTGTTGATAAATATTAAAAATTTAGGCAATGGAATCCTAACAAAATTTGAAATTTTTCTCACTAAGTATCACTGTCATCCATTAGATGATTTTTAAAGCTGCTGCATTTTGAATGTTTTTCTGTTTCTTAGTTGAAGTTTCACATATTTAAAAAGCAATTTTAATTTATAAATCTATCTTGAATGATTGGAAACAATCCTTCAAGATAGCCCATGGAAGACTTGCGGATATTGTTTTTTTGTAACTGTTACTGTTTTTAAGGTTTGATAGTACATGTTTTTAGACAACACACACTTTCAAATTGACAGACAATTAAAAAAGTGTTGCATTACTTGTTTAATTTTGTCATGTTTTAACAGGCTAGTATGCATTATTGATTTTAAATTGACAATTTCAGTCAGCAACATTCAACTGCCAATAATTCTTTTTATGGATTTTTGATTTTCTTGCAGCTTTTAAAAAAAAATAGGTTTGTTCTTATGTAGAATTGAAAAATTACTCAAAAAAAATTGAAAAAGATTGCTTTTTAAATGGGACATTTGAGTTTTTGTATTTTAAGAATAAATGACAATGTGTAACTCGGTAGCAAGGCTTGAATTTACTTAGTAAATTCATCTATTCGCAAATAGAGCAGTTTAAAATTAATTTTTACTGTTTAATTCCAGACCAACGTTAAGTCTTAGTTTTCATGAACTTGGATCTTTTTTTGTGTCGGGTCAGGTTAAGAGGGTTGTTTGGTTTAGGTTTTATGGTGTCGGGTAGGGTAGAGTGGGTATTAAAAAACAGTGTTTTCAGTTTCAAAATGCAATTTAGCAATGATATGCGTTTTCAAAAAGTGTTTTTTTTTTTATAAGTAAAAAAAATTATCACTCAAGAATATGCTACACGTGTTTTTCTTATTTAAATCTATATTCATAGTTGTGGCCATTTTTATACCTGTTTAATTACTTTTTAGTTGTCTTTATTAAGTAGGCATTTCATAGAAATAAGATGATTAAATAGTAAAATATATTACTGCCACAATATAATAACGATAAGCAGTAAAGTGCTTTCATAGCACTTTAAAAACTCTTAGGCTAATAGTAATAGCAATTTTAGTAACCATATGATGATTTATAGTACTGCCATCTATATATCATTAATGTACAATTTGTTCTAATGCTAATCGAATAGAAATTTTAGCCAGAACTTCCACCAATTAATTAAATAAAATGGTGCTTGAGAGGATGAAATTAACTATTTTTGTTCAATGGGAAAACTTTAAAATAAACTATTATACAATGAGCTACTATTTTAGTTGTCATCTAAGTTTCAAACGGGCTACAGTAGCCCGGTTGGAAGAGTAACTGGTTAGCAATTGGAGGTTTTGTGAGTTTGAAACTCGGTCTAACCAAATACCATGTTGTTCTAGAAAAACCTGATGAAGGATTGGTACATGCTAAATCTGTCGTGGCCTCGAATGTCCTCATGGTAGCATGGTGGGAAAGTTTGGAGAGTAAGGGTGCAAGCTCAGTAAAGGTGAAAAATAATGGTCACCACTCGCCATGTGGCGACTAAATGTTTGAAAGTGGAGACTGAAAAATTTTGCTACAGTCGCCACACTTTATTAAAAACATTAGTTTATATGTGGAAACCTCCAATTTTTTTTAATTTTTTTTTAAAGAAATAAAAAGGTCTGGACATGCACACATATATATTACGTGTGTGTGTATTTTACAAAATATGTGAATGCTTGTAAGTGGCCACTGAATGAAACAAGTTCACTGGCCACTTACTAAATTTCTCAGGTTACTCTTGTTATCTGACAGTGGTTCAAAATTATATGGTGTTGTCCTAGGATCTGCTTTCCCTTGATTCCAGACTATCATCAATACTCTGTTGTGTTGCTCCATCTAAATGTTAAACCTATAACAATCATGTTGAGTGGTTTAAAGATGCAGAGGTTCTTGAACTATGTTACAGTTTTTATTTCACTGTAAAAAGCAGTCAGAATCAAACTAGAATAAGGTGTATATGGTGAGAATTAGTAGCATATTTTTCTTGCATGTATTTTTAACCGCATTTTAATTATCAGTAGATATTTTATGACTTAAATTAAGAGTATGCACATGGTACTTAAACATACTAGTCATTTTTTTATACTTATTTAAAATGTGTAAAAATGCTGTGAAAGATTAGGGTTCATTTAAAAAATGGTGCGAGTTGTTGAAAAGTGAACTTGATTACGATAAAAATAGCGCATTGCTAATCTTGCCACCTTTTTTGTTAGCATTAAATCTAAGTCGATAACTCAACTAGGATTGCTGCGCACAAACAAATATGAAAAGTAAAATGTTTAATTTCTATTAATTAGGTATGTAACTATGTACTATAGGGATGCACAACCTTTTTGGGAGAAAGGCCACTCGCACCGTTGATTGAGACATGGGGGCTGCAAATGAAGTTACAGCACAGACACAATGAAAGTGTTAATACCCAATTATGTACAGCTGTTATTACACTTAATATGTATAGTAAAAAAAATAATAGAGCTCGTTAATGAGCTAAATGAATGATATTGTGAATAGTTTAAAAAAAGAAGTTAGCAAACATTTGCAATGATCAATCATTTAGAAATACTTTTAAGAATGTGTCTCAAGAATGTCATACGTACTTCAGCAAATTATTTTAGGTTGTAAATTTAATATTATAGTCGTCTTTATTGCTCATTGTATTATTACTATCGGAAATTTTAATGATATCAGTAAAATTAGAAATAAAAATTACAGCATCAAATATATTTAGTATTAAAATTTCTAAAGCATAAACAATAATTACGTTACACCTTGCTAATGTGATGGCTAATACTGAGTTTTACTAACTAATTTAGGTATGTTAGGTTCAATACTGTTAGTTGTTGTTGTTGCACGCCCCCATTGGCCAGCAGTGCTAGACCAGGTCCATGACGTCATACACCCTCAAAAAATCCAACACCGTCAATGGATCCTCAGTCAAGTCCTGTTTGGAGAGCCCCAGGCACGATAGGATGTGATGAGGTGAAGTCTGCTCAGTGGAACAGTTTGTACAAATCTCAAAGATCTTGGATCCTTCGGAAAATTTCATTGATTTAAGGTGACCACTTCGAAAGCGGGCAAGAATAGTTTGGTCCTGCCTATTGAAACCTTGAGCCAGGGAGCCTCCAGGTCATGAACAGTGATACCATGTGTGCTCTGGGGGGACATTCCAAGTGGTCTTATTCTTGTGTTTTATTTTTGAGAAGATCTCCAAAAAGGTGAGGGGTGCTGACGGCACAGAGGCCTCACAAGCACCAGCCTTGGCCAAAGTGTCCGCAATCTCATTTCCCTCAAGTTCGACGTGGGAAGGAATCCACTGCAGATGAATCGATGCGATATGGAAAGCCGTTTTAACTTGTTGAGTATTGACACTCCAACACTATCTCTCACACTTTGCCAATTGGTCAAGTGCTGTATTGCACTTCTACTATCAGACAGAATCCATATCTCGTTTCCATGGGGAAGCAACACAAGAGATTCAAGGGCTTCATCAATGGCTATAAGCTCACTGCGAAATACTGAACAGTAGTCGGGATTTCTCCTCTGAATTCTTAAGTCATGGTCTTGCAATTTGATGTAAATTCCACTGCCAGATCGATTACAATCATCTCTACTGCCATCCGTGTAAACCCGAATTGCGTCTCTTGGAATCTCTTCAATTCTCTCAAGAGCTATTTGCCTTAGACTGTTATACTGTTAGTAGAAACTCTTAAGACTGATTCTAAATGTTTGTCAGTCGATTTGCTTCTTAACTTAAATCCTCTTGGATGTTTATAGTCAAAATTCGTTTGCGGGCCGCAAATTGATGATTCTCGGGCCGCAGGTTGTGCACCTCTAATGTACTACTGTTATTTCGTTGTTATGTGTTGTTTAAAAATTGGATTCTTATTTTTTGCAACGTTTTTAAAAAAAACTTCAATAAATGGTCAGTATTTTCATTTATAAATTCGATCTCACATTTACCAATTCTTTTCAAAATACGTTCAGTAGATTTTCTTTCCATTAGTGGCTAATATACTAAGATTCGTCAAAGCTTATTTTTATTAGATACCTTACAATTATACACTAATAATGCTTGCTTTTCGTGTCCTCTTTTTTTTTTAAATAATTTATTTTACAATATACCTCTTTTCTGATTTTCATCTGCTGGCAACCCTATATGAGCATAGATGTTCGTAAAACAAACACTTTTAACTGTAGTCTAATTAAGATGTTAACAAACCAACTAAGTGAATCAAAGTGTGTATGACAGAAATTCACACACATATACCTATATATACTTGTGAAGTGCAGCAAGTTTGTAAGTCTTTTGAGCCTCTGACAGTTGACTGGATCTATTGTTAGTATTACAACCAGATAGTAAAATTCCTCTATTTGGATTGTTAAAGCAATTTCACTCAATAATTTTTTAAAAATTGATACATTACTTGGAAAAAGAAGACAAATTTATTTCCCTTTATAAATGAACGTGAAAAAAATCGTAGGTATGTGTATTAACATGTAGAATTTGTTCACTTTAATTTATGATTGCATTTTTTATTTGTACAGCTAAAATAAATGGGACAAGGTTAAAAATTGTCAGCACACAGGTTCCACTGTAGCGGGTGAATGGTGGTTTCACAGTACTACAAAAATATATGTTCTCTGCACATAGCACAATATATCTATTTCTATTTGCACATCTTCTCAAACACTCATTTAAAAAGAATTCGTTTCAAAAGCTTCCTTGTTTTGTTTGCCAGGAGCTGCTGTTTTAAATTAGATATTTTCTAACAGAAACTATTGAGTGATAAATTGAAGGAATTGATGTAAAAAGAAGGTGTCAGAAGACGAGGAAAGATCTAACCTTTCTTTAGCATCTGATAAACTGGAATATGCATTTAGTATGGTATGTAAACATGGTTTCAGTTGCATTTAGCTAATTTATAAATTGAATACTAAAGTTTCCCCTCATTAAAGTATAATAGAAAAAGTCAAGTTGATATTCAAATATATACTTGCCACTAACTTACAAAAGTCTGATTTTTCAACATCCAAATATTCCTTTTTCTAAAAAGTGGATCCCTTCCTTTGGGATTGATCAGACTGCCGTCAATAATACAGTTGTGTTGCTCCAGTACGACGTTAGTTAAAATACCAGACCTACCTTTTTCTAAAATTTACTGGAATGCAAGTTTTGAGTAACATGTAGAATGTTATGTTCACCTTCAGTTCTTTATTTCCATTTCTGAAGCATTTTGAAATCAACCACACATTTCAGAATCTAATTTTTAACGAAATCCTTATCTATAGTAAACAAGTTTGTTAATTTTTCAGAAAAAAAAAATTTGTTCTATGAAATCAAATTATTCATTTGTTTTCGATAAACTAACACTTTTTATTATGATTTTTTCAAATTTATTGATTTTAAGACTGTATTAAGCAGGTTGGATTATGCTTAACGGGATAGATTATTCTTACAGTAATAATTTAATTTCTGTGTTCAAATGGGAACAGTCATGTAATTTCTACAAAAAGTTGTATTTTGTCAGGGTTGGAATTTTGTTGAGTAATGAAAATAATAATCTTGAAAATTATTTAAATGGAAATTCTTTTAAATAAACATACATAATTGGTACCTAGTGTATAGCACTTATTAATCAAGCTTCACATTAAAAAAAAAATGAAAACTAAAAAAGTTAAAAGTAATTAACAAAAAAAAAATTATTATTTTTTTTGGGGGAGGGGGGGGGGGATTAGGCATAGTAGGGGTTTCTATTTCCTTAAGGTTATTTTAGAATGTTATATGTTTTATCAGTTGTGCTGTGATTGTTACTACGATCATAATCTTAGTTATTATTTCTGATATTAAATTTCAACTATTTGATGTATTTTTGTAATACAAATTACACTTAAATAAAATTAGCTCCATTTATAAATTCTACAATTTTTTTTTCTTTTTGTACATAGCTTTAAGAATTTTGTGAATGAAGGTAAAATTTTGATATGAAGATGTTTGATATTGGTTTTAGTGGTTAGGGAGCTGGTAATGTATTTTAATCACTGTTTGAAAGAGGGCACAATTTTCGTTTCAGTGAAATGAATAGAATGCATCTAATCCATACTAAATAAATTTGTTCCAAATGATGTAACAAACTTTGTTGATTTTCGTATGACAAATTAATAATATGTGGATTACTCGTTTCCAATCAGATTGTTAGAAATATTTTTCACTGTCATATACTGTCAGTTATAAATATTTTTAATGTGTTTTAGTTAAAAATTCTTACTTTCAAACATTTTAAAAATTACGTAGTTTTGCAACTATTTAAAAGCAGTAAAACCTTGTTTTGTACATTCAAAAATTGGCAGATAGCTATTTTAAGACTGTTTTTACCACTTGTCACCGATATAAACTCGCCAATTCTAGTTATTGTCAATAACTTTTATTTCAGTTTTTTTTAATGGCGATTTGTAGAAAAGCGCTTGTTTGAGAGGTGTACTGAAACATCGAACAAGGTCAATCGCTTTATTTTTGATTCAAACCTTTTGAGCTTTTTCTTTAATTTTTCGAAACTTCTTTCGGGTTCAGCGTGCTTTGTTGATCATGGTGTTATTTGCAGAAGGTTCAATTTGCAAAATGAAACGCCCACACACGTGGCGTAACGCCAATTTCCTGTTTCTTCCGCCCTTATTTCCTATTTGAAACACAATTCTAACACCGAGTTCGAAGTGCTGTCTTATTATTTTTACTCCTTTATCTCTTATCATATTACCATTTTTTAATCAGCGCGATCCAGTTTATAATGACTAAAGAACGGACACACTAGAATCTTACAGGGACCGTGTGTGTGTTTGAGTGAACCGGTCATTACAATAAGATTACATACTCTGCTCACTCTTAAAACAATTTTCCGTTTTTACTCTTGTTAGTGTTAAGCAAACACTTAAATAAAATATGTATAAAAATCAATTATTCTCAGCGTGTTTCTCAGTTGAGATTTAGCGATCGACAGTCTAGGTTTCTGACAAGGGAATGTTCAATAAGTACAGCTAACATGTGAAGTGACACAAGTGAAAATACTCCGATGCTGCTTTTGTTACCCATTTCTGAAGAAGGGGGACTAATCTCAACAATTATAATAGGAACTGTTTGTTTGTCGCAAAATCCTGACGATTCTATAGCACCTACAGCAATAAGATTTGGCACACAGGTAGTCCGAATTTTTTGCAATTTTTGGGTCGCGGCAAATTTTAAAATTCAATCTTGAACATTTTAAAATGAATTTAATGAAATTTAATCATTATTGAATGCTACAGTATTGAAGAGAAAACAGATTCTAAATTCATTGTTTTCATTTCCGTTTTGATTTTGCGCGGATGAATAATTTTTCAGTCTGACGATAAAAACAAACAATTTTTTAACTGGAATCAATTAGTTCTTTTTCTATCTATTCGACCGTTAAAGATAGCGTAAAAATTTCAGCGGATTTGAAATCTGCGGAAAATTTCACTTTAGATCCATACCTAAAAATATGATTTTCTTATATAAATAACTTTTAAATTGAACATATATTTTATATTTTCCCATGCGATTGTGACGTCACGATAACTTTCCCTTTTCAAAAATAAACAGATTGCATTTCGTGCCCTTCGCGTTAAAAAAAAAACAGATTACATTTCCTGCCCTCTTCGATTTTCCCTAATCACCACAACTCATGCATTTCGCCACTTTTCGGTACTAATTGCTTACCCCTCCTCGATGTCCCCACCCCCTTTGGAACGTGAATTGGACTTCTAATTGTATCAGTTATTAAATTCTATCTTCTATATCAATTATTCACCTTTTTCAAAGTGCATTTGTTGCTTCCTTTAACTTTCTTCCCTCATTTACTTTTTACAATCATAAACTTTCTATTAATTCTGATGTGGAGGTTCGCAGTTTTCTGCTAGGTACTCCCGAATTGATACGTCCGTTCCGTTCCTCTTCGATTTCAGTGGAGAGCAAAAAATAAAAAACATTTTGACAGGCATTGTTTAGTTCTTTTTCGTAAAAGCGGATCGTTAAAGGTAGATAAAAATATTTCAAAGGATTTGAAATCTGCGGAAAATTATACAAAAGAATAATACCTTATATCACGGGCAACGCCGGGCTAGCCACGCAGTGGCTAGTGAATAATTATTCAAAGTGCGTTTGGGAGGTGTTTTGGATTGTGCTGCTTTAAATCATTGTTCAGATAAGAGAATTATAGTTTTATTCTTTTCTGAATTAAATCCTAGGAATAGAACAGTTGGTACTCGCGAAATAAGTTGATAGGAGTGAAAACGTGTAGTGTCAGGTAGTGAGGTTTTTGAATATTGGTCAAAGTATTCAGAGGATTAAATTAATGAAATGTATCTGTTCATTTTTGCCAAAAACTCATTTTTCTCTTGTTTTGCAGTGGTTCCATTTACCGTTTTAAGTTTAAACAACAGTCGAGCTATTCTTAATCAAGTTTTATTTTCTAATTTATCAGTTCATGAGCGTAGTTATTTTATTACTCTTGATATCTTATCGGAGTTCGGTGTATTAATTTATGAATCTTTTCAATGAGAAAATAACTTCCGGGTATTCATTCATTGATGTGTACAAACATTTAATCCTAGTCATTGACATGCTTTTAACTCGGAAAGAACAAATTGTAATTCACCTATATATATAATATATATACACACTATTGTAACTCAAACTAACCCCTATGAAGTAAAATAAAATATATGAACCGTCGGCAGTCGAGAATACTGTTGCACCGAATTGCATCATGAAATGGGTAAGCTTGAATAAATGCACCTGTGTATGTCTGGGCTTTCCTTCTTTGTTCAGTGGGTTTTTATTTGTGCTTACAAATAACTTTCTGTTGCATTTGTGAGACTTATTAAGCAGGAATTGTCGATTTGGAATTGTTAAGATTTAATGAAAAATTAAGAACGAAAAATAATTGTTTAGTTGGCCTATATTTGATTTTTTTCACCCATCCATTTTTCATGATCGAATGCGCAGTTACGAAAAAGAAATAACCAAGTTACTTGTCAGAAATTTTAATCTGAGGACTGGGCCAAGTTCCATGACCTGAAAGAATTATGATTTCAATGTTATTAGATTTTGTTGAGATATCTTGTTTAAATTATTTCTGTTTTCATTTAATTTGGTTTGGAAATTAAAGTGAAGAGTTACGTGTTATATACACCTTCGGAATGGCAATTTGTGTTTTTCCTCCGCCATTTGTTTTGACAACAATTAAAAAAAAATCTTGATGCGAATAAGACTGAAATCAAGAAAAGTCCAAGTTATTTATTGAGACATGCAAGTACAGTTCTGGAATATTTCCTGTGGCGCCGTCACGTCAGTATTCACCAGTGCCGACGCTAGTACGCGGAGCAGTGACCACAACGGGATACTATTTGAAGATTGTCCTCTACTAAAAGAGCAGTATCTCAATAGATCTTACTTGGCGGAATTTGTATTGAATTGGACTGGTTTAGATCTTTCAGCTTGTTGAGATTCATAAATGCCCTGATCACTTTCTATAGCCATTTTTGTATTAGAAATATTGCAGTAGAACTATTATTATCCGAGCTCCGTTTAACCAGGTGTCCATGTTATCCGAGCCGAATTCGATATGGAGTCTTTTAAAGTTTTTAATAAAGCATCTAATTTTGTTTTGAAAATTCTCACAAAAAAATAAATGTACATACCGTGACATGAATCCCCAAGTGTAGAATGTTGATTATCCTAACTTTATGAATCTTTCAGTAGCAAAATAATTTGTTGTACAGTAAAAACAGTCGAACCCCGCTATAATGAAACCGGGATATATTGTGAACTTTTTTACTGGCATCAACTGAACTTTAAACGCTTATAGTCAACTCATGAGAAAATGAAAGTTCGCTTATAGTGAACTGAATTTTTCCTTCCAGATATTTTCCCATGTTTTCAAAGGTAATTTAACACAGTAGGATACCGAAAGACAGCATTCCTTCACTTCTGCCTCAAATCTCCCCACTCTTCAAAGCATTCCTTGAACAAAAGTGGGACGAACCCTAGAGGCGTCATCTGATAACCCCGCATTTCTATCTACAATCAGTGTCCATATGAGCGCTTCAAACTGAACGGACATTTGCCATCTCAACAGTGTCCTGAAAAAAATCGGTAATATTCGCCGATAAAAAAAATTGAATAACTATACTTGAAATCGAAATCTACCCAATCCAAAATAACGAAATTTTTCCTTAATGAGTGGAATTAAAAGTGAGTGAAACTACTGAATTCTTAATTTCTAATATACATGATGAATTGTTTTTAAAGTATTTAATATAATTTATTTTAGTAAATTGTGCTATCCCAGTGATTGTTTGACAAAACCACCATCAAATGCTAAGACAGTTTTATGTGTCAAGAAAATTGGATAGAGTGAACCATCGGTTATAGTGAACTTTTTATTGGGCCCGATGACTGTTCACTATAACCGGGTTCCACTATTTTGTTTCGTACTAGGGGGCTCGGCCCTCTGCTCGCTTACGTTTGACAACCGCCGGGGATTGCTACGCAATCCCATTTTGTTTGTGAAGCAAACGTGTTACATAACGGTTCCTTTTCACAGTTAATAATCTCTTGCAACAGCTAAACTATCTTAATAATTCGTATAATCCTGATTTGACTTTCCGATCCATGACGTCACAGCGAGGGCTTCGCCCCCTGCTCACCGACCCCCGGTGATTGCTACGCATTTGCTTCGCAAAACAAGACTCCTTTCGCAAGTGATTTCCCTTTCTTTTTACTTTTACACTTCATGCACCCTAAAATAGTAGCCGCAAAGGTAAAAAACCTTCTCCATCTTGTTCCCTGTACAATTTTGAATAAACCATGTTAATATCGCAATTTTGTGATCTCTACTTTCTCGGGAAACCGTCTGAGAATTGAGCGATAAAAAGTGCCCACACCAACTCCTATTTTCCTTTGATGTTTTCAAATGTAAAAACTAATAGTAACAAGCTATAGGTATGACAGTTTTGACAAAAAAGTAACGAAAATTTCCCGAATTTCAAAAAATATTAACAGGAACCAAATTGAAATTTCTAAAAAAAAAACTCGGCGAGGTGCAAAAATTCACGTTCAGAGGTACTAAAAAAAAACTCACGGATGACGACTGAATATTTGTACGTCTTTCGCTCAATCGCGTTAGAAATTTCGCTTTTTTCGACTTTGACACTTAATAAACCCTAAACTAATAGACGCATCGGGGGGAAAAAAAATCTCCGTCTTATTCCCGTTACAATTTTGAACAAACCGTGTTAATTCCGTTATTTTCTTATCCGTACTTTCTCGGGAAACCGTCTAACAATCGATCGAATAAAGCGAGTTTTCAATCCTGCGGCGGCAGCAACTTTTTTTTTTAATTGAGAGATAAACTGTTTTGGGTTATTACACCCGTATTATTAGTTTCTGATTAACCGAAGTAGCCTCGGTTCATGTTATCTCGGATAATCATGCTACGTAATGTATGTAGTTTTTAGATCTATAAAGCTTGAAAATTATTATCTAGGACTAAACCCGATGAAACCGTCGTTTCAGTTAGTTCTACATGCATCGTGCGTAAGGAGGCTTAGGTTCTTGTCAAATGCTGTGCTATTGTCCTTTCCGTCTGGCGAAATATAAACATTTCTGCCTTCTCCGCATATCTACACCAAGCCACATACTGCCAGGTTTGAGTGGAGTGCACAATACTAATTAATGATAGTTTTTTTTCGTATCCACACCCTTTCCTCTTTGTCGACCCGATGTGGACGTGCCAGAAATAACCAATTTATCGTAATATGTAGGTGAAAGTTCACTGGACTGACCTTACCCGATACGCGCCATTCGAAATAAGTGCTCTTTGACCATCGTCGCATGTTTTATCTGTTCCCGCTCTTGTACAACGGTTTCTTTGAAAATCAAATAACTGTTGAATGATTCAAAAGTCGAAAGATACTATGGGAATTCTCAGTAGGTCTCATCTCTCCAGGATTAAGTTGCAAGTTGATAAATTTACTGATAAGTCATTTGTATCATTCGTATGGAATTTCTTTCTGCGTCCTGTGCTTTTAAATGGTTTAAATTTTTACTGTGTATATTCTTGAAAGAATTTTACGAAATTTATTGAAAAAGGGACATCCATTTTGCAAGTTTTTGATTACGTTTGATGTAGTAATTTTTTTTTAATTTAAAATACAGCATGCACTAAATACTTTTCCAATGCTTTCATTCGTTCGTAATGTATTGATACAGTTGGAGTTCTTTCTCTGTTACAATTTTCATTAACTTGATGTGATTTTGACGCCAATCTCCAAATAATCGAATTTGGACTTTCCTTTTCTACCAAGGTACAGATAAATATGAAAGCAAATTCTGTTGGCTGAGAAATAATTTTTTATCATATCAAATAACAAATTTTTAGGTGCCAAATGTTTGCTGGCCTGTCCCCCTAGCAATTGATCTGTTTGATATTCTACTCATGAAGAAGGCAATTAAAAGCTACTTGCCCTACAAGTAGAGCGTAGGTTCCTGTCTAAATTAGCTTTCGTATAGGAAAAGAAAGATCGAACGCTGAGCGACAAGCTAAACCCACTTCCTAGGTTTGAACTCTGGTTTTATTTTATCTGGCGTTTAGGGTAGCTTGTCCAATTGTGAACTCTTAGTCGCTAAAACCTAATTCACCAACCCAAAGTTTTATCAGGCTGTTTTACAGTGGTAGACTCTGGACCCTGGATATACGAATATTACCTCTGGATTATTACTTGTTAAATGTTTTGATGCGTTAAAATAAATAAAAAAAAGTATACCATTGTGTTGTCTGTGCATTTGGGCTGTGCAATCTGCTGTGCGCTTTGAACTACTACTCTCCACACAGCATCGTTCCACTGCTATTTTTTAAAGAAATGTTTTGGAAAACACTTTAGATTTCACTCGACTAGTTCGGTTTTATTCCTCATTTAGCAGTTTTTTTTGTCATATATTGCTTAAACTCACATATAATCGTCCCAGCTTTTCGTCCATGATGTACATCTTTACAGTTACTTGAAACTCAAAAGAAAATCAGGTACTATTTTGCCAGTGTCATGTCTTTACGACCTATCGGAATAATCCAAATCTAAGGCACCTTAAAAAGATTAAAAACCTATTTGGGGAAAAGGTGATACAATTTAGAAAGTATCCAGTCAAAGTCGTTTCACTCGTACAGCGCATAAAATCACGTGCTGCAGAGATAGACGAAGAATGGGAACGCAAAGCTTGGCACGTGGTGTCGCCACACCTTGGTCAAGGAAATCTTTATTGTCAAGTCGGGATTCAGTCCACATCGTCAAACAAGACAAAACTCAGCTGTTGATAAGACTATTGATAAAAGTTTCTGCTGTGAATAACATTTTGGACGAATCTATTTTAGATCAATGGGGTGGAGGTAGCCACCCCGCGCTAGTACTGCCGGATATCTAGCCCAGCGCGACTACTGTAAGTAAGCAAGACAAAATCTAGAAAAAATTCGAGATAAATTAGTTTAGATATTTGGTTGTATGATACAAACTTTTCTCATTGCATGAACATTAATACTTTATCTACAAGAGTATCTTTTGTGAATTAAGTTGCAGAATTGACAGTTGTGGCAAGTCATCAGTGACCTAGTTTCAAACCAAGCTGTCTGATAAAGCGAATAGAAAAAAAGTTTGAACCTGGCTTGAATGTGTAGTTGAAGGGGAAGATGCTTTCTTCAAATGGGTAAAAAAAGTAGATCGTTTCTAAAAATATCTGTTTTATTTTAGCTCGTTCTTGATCCAAATTCTCCATTGTTTGAATCCTTACTCAATCTTCATCTTGTATTCATCCTAGATTGTTATCCGGCCAGTAGAAAGTTTTGCAATCGCGGATATTTGGTGTTGCGTTCCATGTTATCGTTAACTATTCCATTCCCCACCCCCAACAATGGCATATCATGCAATCACTGATTGACATAAGTGACTTTGACGTTAAGGTCAATCAACTTGTTTTGGGTATAGTGGTCACATGGCTGAAACAAATATACTAGAAGTATTTAGTATAAAATTAGCTTAAGAAATCGATGATTGGGGGGGGGGGCGTTTCTTGATCAGCCTGGATTGGTTTAGTCGGATCAGATATATTATAACTATGCACGTGTGTGTGTGTGTGGGGGGGGTTCGTTTAATGAACTTGCGTCTAGTTTGTTCTGAAAGAAATTGAAACCTTTTTCATTCCCGTGGAGACGCGTGTTTCTGTTTGGGCGATGATAAGCTAGGTTTTTATACCACTTGTGTGATAAGCGGCAGTGACGACGTACAAATGTGTAAATAAGTGGATACCACTCCGGAATTCCTGAACTTTGAAACTGGGGTCTACTATAAGATGTGCAATCCCATATCTTCCGCTTGTAGTTATCGTGTCTCCAGGCTATTTTTAGGGCGGCTTGTTAAGTTTGTCCACAAATAGACGTCGCGTCGTTGCGTATTGTGTATTTTCCACAATCGTCTTCTCGCGTTGATGCTGTAGTCCTGAATCCTTCCTGATTTCTCTCCCGGCGGAACTACAACCATGTCTCAACTCGTGCGATTTCCTGGATTTGGCGGTAACGTCCAAAATTTTATTCGAGTATTTTGTTTCTGGGGGTATTTTTGTATTCAAAATCTTCACGTTTATGTGAGAAGCATTTTGTCAGTCGTGCTTTAAAATTGTGTTGTGTCTAGCGAGTGATTCTCAGTGTAATCTAGTTGCTAGTCTCCTAGTCGCTACCACACAAGGATGTCCAAGTGATATTTCTAATCTACTCCTCTTTTCCTTTCTTTTCACATTTACTTGGTATTGTCTGTTGTGTTTGGCGCAGCTTGGCCAAGTATAGCCCTTGCGTCATACAACCTAAAACCCAACCTAGTCGTTAACCGAAAAGTTTTAACGTATAATTTTTCTCTTTAGAACACATTTATAAAGTGTCTTGAGTATGTTAACGTCATAACAGATTTTCAGAAAGAACGTGAGTGTCTAATTATCGTGTTTACGATTCAGTTTTGAATAAACCTTTTACCGGAAGTTTGAGAATAGTTTTTTCATGTGTAAATGCAAGGTAAATTTTTTTCGTCCGATGAATGTTCCATTCCATGAATGAAAATGTTCTTGAAATGAGTTTGTATCAAATGTTCTAGACTAGTGTTCGTGCTAGTTGTAGGCGGCAGGTTCGATCCCTCCTTGGGTGCATTCTGCGTCGTTAAAGCTATCCTTGTGTATTTCCATTTACTCAATCCTCGAATCAGTCACGAATTAATGCCTTCTTCTTTGGGGGAATATTTTTATGACTGATCTACTGCTCTCCAATGGTAAAAAGTTATTAGAAAGCAGATATAAAAATTCTGATCGCATCAATGAGGCATCCATATAACAGAACGTATAATTAGTTAAAAAGTTCATAATTTTAACACAAACTAAGTGCCAAGCCATCCCAAACGCTTCTTCCTACTTCTAATTCACAGCTTTTTTGGAAGATCTTGTGCCAAGGATTAAGTTTCTGGGGGCAACTAAAACTATTACTAAAATAAGCTTTAAGAGACTAATTTTGCCTCTAGTGTTTTAAGAATTTAATGTTACTAAAGCAGCTTTTTCACAAGTTCTTTCTTTTTTTCTGTGGCTGTCCTGCGTTTGCCAGTTTTACAAATCACTAAGCTTAAGTTCGTGTAATTCTCTTTATTTTTTGCATATTTATCAAAGCGTATAGGAACGGTTCCGCCGTTTTTTGATTCAATTTTATATAAAATTTACGGGTATAAGCACATTAAATTATGGATATGATCGAATTTTGTGTCCCGTAATATCGAGTACACGATTCGATTTCGTCATCCCCCTCCAATACGGGCTTTTTAAGATAGGGGCGTTCTAGGGTCTTGAGACAAGTGTTCCCCTTATCGTCGGCCTTGAACCATAGTATCAACAGTTCTCCGCCAGCATCAGATTGAAGACTGTTAGTCACATGTCAGATCATAGAGCAAAAAATAACTATAGAGCGACGAACCAAACAGGCCTACATGTGCCTGCTATTTTAGTTATTGAGATTAAACCCATTACCACTTGCATTATTGTTTAAAGAAAACCCCTAACACATACTCAACTATATTTTCTACAAATATAGCTAGTTGACATTGGGGTGAGAAGACATAACCTTTTCAAATGTGCGTGCCAACATTGCCAAAATCTTTGCTAAGTTTTCATGTACCAGCCGACATTTGGGGATCATTATTTGGATTCTTTTAAAACTTGGGATACCTTTTTTAAAGTAATAAAACATCACATTAAAGTGATAAAGTCAAAGAACATTGTAAAAGTGAATTGTTTTTTCAATGCCCGGCCAAAATTTGAAGATATTCCAGATGGCACAAGGGCTGATTCATGAACCACTTTGCGTTACCCTGGTGCATTTGTGTGGTTGGGTTCACGCAGAGAATATTCTCTGAATACAAGAATATTCAATGGATATTCTCCTAAGATTGAAGTTTGAAGAATATTCGAGAATTTTCTATTTAAAACCTAATTTTTCAGAAAATTGTTATGTTTCATTTTATTCAGTGCAGAAATGAAAATGAAG
The DNA here is from genome assembly GCA_947359465.1 of Metellina segmentata. Lineage (NCBI taxonomy): Eukaryota > Metazoa > Arthropoda > Arachnida > Araneae > Tetragnathidae > Metellina > Metellina segmentata. The sequence continues at coordinate 28,678,191 of OX375875.1, read as the reverse complement.
CTTATTTTATATATCATTCACACTATATATATAGGCATAAAAGCTTTGCGTAACAGAAATTAGTTATAACTGATATTTTTTTATTGAAAAACTTGCAAGATTTTTCTATTTTTATCATCATAAAATGAAAATCTGCAATTTATATCGTATGGAAATAAAGGAAAAGTTAACATGCTATGCAACATATTGCTAATTTATCATAACTAACATAATTTGTTATGCTATTTCACTTATGTATAACAATTCTTCCTTATGATCTAAGTTGCTAATATTACATAAAACTAATAGTATTAATTTTGATTTTTAATGAATATTTAAAATTTTTTGGAGATGCTCTAATGCCTGTTTTCCCATCATTACAGTCCTCCATTTTCTGAATTCTTTTCACACAGAGAAATACACAGATAGTTGATTGCAAATAACAAAATACTACTACAGTTTTAAATTATGATTTTTTTATCTCATGTATTCGTTCTTGGATTTTAAAAAAAAATGTGCCATATTTTTATTTATGCATTTAGAAGAAAAAAAATTCCTCGATTATTCTCCCGCTGGATATATCCAGAAGATTATGTTACCTCACATTCTTGCCATGCCTTCTAGACACAACTCGTTTTCAGAGAGGCCTCAGGATTCATTCAGGACGGACAGCATCGATGCCATTAACCCGTATTCGAACCCCTAATTTTTTTGATTCAGAAGCCTTCAACCTGGCCACTAAATCGGTTGGTAGGAAAATTTTGCTAGTTAGATTCTTCATCAGATTCGGAAAACATTTTTTGCATACGCATTGTGAGTTGAGGGGATCTCTTCTGGATATTTTTTCCAGTCTTTTATTTTGTAGATTGAATTTTAAAATATTAAATTTTAAATATAATTCAATTGGGAAAAGGGTTGTTAAATTTTATCAGTTTACTTTTGTATGCGTGAGCTAAATTTTTGTAAAGTTAATACTTAAATTTCTTGCATTAAATTATTCAAACGGGAAAAATCGTATTTCATTTTCTCCTTTTATCGTTAGAACATTACACACGAAGTTTCCCGTTCTCAATATTAGTTTCTTTTGCTTTTAGCTGGTATTATAAATAGGATTACGCGTTTCGACACTGCCATTTGAATGTTCTGCTCCATCAGACGTATGCTTTATTTCACGCTTTTTCTAACTTCATTCAAAGGCTTTGGCTGAAGGTCGCTTTAAAATACAAACCGCTATTTCCTATCATTAATCATATGCGTACGTTTTGTCTGTTTCAGGAAAGCAAAATAAAAATTTTGCTCCTCTTTCTATTTAACACTTCCCGTGGGCTGCAAAAAGCAATTTTTCCTCATTGGAGTCGACATTCGCTTATTGTTCCGACCTTATTGTACGAGTCACGATTGGATTGAATTTATTTCACCCGAAGCACGAAGAAACGTTATTATTCATGTCATTTTGTATAGCACTTTTTTGCGCAATATGCCCTTCAATCGAGGTATTTGCGAGAAAATTCTCAGAAAAGACTCGCTCCTTAGTTCTAATTATGCAATTCTAGATAAATGTTAAAAAAAAAGAATCCGCTTAAAATTCTAGTTAGCGATTCTAAAGGGTAGTCTTGCGCGTTCGTAGCATGAAGATTGGGTTATTGTTTAAAATTTAATTTACTCTTTTATTATAGCTTCGTGAATAGAAATGTTTTCCGACTGTAGTCAAATGACCTATTGTAAAACTGCTAAGGAGTTCGTTTAATGAGTTAAGAATCTGGGCATGTACTACAAAAATAATTACGACAAGAATATTTTTAGTTTCCCTTTGAAAGCTATAAGAATCACTCAAAAAAATTAATGTTAGTGTGTGACAATTTTCCCATGATAGGTTTTAAGGGTTAAAACTGAATAATCACAACCCAAATGAATATTTAAATTAAGTCTATTTTCTAATCTAAGCATAAACAAGAATGAAGTGCTCAATTATTTTTTTTATAAACATGCATACCATTTAACAATACATTTCTGTTCTAAAATGCTTTTAACGAGCTTTGCTTACTCGTTAAGTAAATTTTAACTGGTCACTTATAAATTTATTTGACATGGGTACTACACTTGTTTCAGAATATGGAATATTAAAACAAGTAAATCATTCCAAAATCTTGAGTCTATTTTTTATCCCATCTACGGTCATTTCTTTATAACGTGGCTTTGTATTCAGACGTCGTCCTGCATCGTTTCGTTCTTTGGCTTTACCGGCTTCTGACATAAAACAAATCTGATAGCTGTCACTTTCACTTTTTATTCACGTGTCGAGAGATGTATTTAAATGTTTTCTAGTGTTGATTACATCTTGTTTACCGCTCTGCATGATGATACACAGCCATGATCTGCATCTACCTTCTCTATTTTTACTGCACAAATCATCGTACGATCGCAGTTCCGAATATTTTGGCCCACCGAGTGACATGTTTTGGATCAAGTCGACTTTGAACGCTAGACAAGTATTTGGAACCTCCCACCGAAAGTGGTTCGAGTGTGAGGATTTCCCACTCGCAATGCAAGGTTCTTCTGAAAATAATCACAACGTGTATAGTATGTGTCATAGAGATGGGTGTGTACCATCACGCCAATTAAATTCTTCCGTTTAAAAACAACCGCCTACCAATCCCGAGGAGGCTCACCTGCCTGATAAATCTTTCGAGGTGCGGATTGCCTTGCCTTTGGCAGATTGCCCAGGATTGTTTGCCACATCCTTTCCTTTGACGTGTGAGCTGACGAATCTGGCGATTCACGGACGATCCGCTCTGTAAGAGTGGCGTGACCTGAGGTGACGTGTGAGCTATCGACTTGCCCACGTTGAATGTTGTAGAAAAATACCTGTTATCAGCTTTTATTCGCAAGCTTAGTAGCGTTGCGTTTTCTAACGGTGGTGACGTTGCGACGGAAGTAAGACACGTGTTCTGGAACAAGACGCGCACTGTAACCGAAATGACGCCGTTTTCGTTTTCTCTGGAAGATGTGCGTCTCGTGGTTTTTCGCAATACCATGTTGACTGTGGGGAAATGTCTTGGTTTATTTTAACTTTCTAAAAGGTCACAACCTTTTTTTTTCCTCAGAAAGTAGGTGACTGATTTTATCTTAATACTTTATAAATAAACCTTGCATTTTAATTTTTTGCTTCCAAGTCGATCTAGTAGTCAAGTAATTAGCACCCTGTCCCATGTTCCAACTGACCGTGGATTCGACCCCAGTCTTTACATGGTTGTTTGTAGTGGTTTATAGTATGCCTTTCGATGGACCAAGGGAGTTTTGCAATAATACACTTTAAGAGAGAAAGAAAAACCTTATTTATTAAATTTTATTTATATTTCCCTGCTCTGAGAGCTTGTCTGAAATTTGGATGTAAAATTATGCAGGAATTGAATTCTTTAAAGGAGAGAAATTGTTTGAATTTAAAATTTTACAAGGATTATACCTGTTTGAACCACAAATAAAAGTAAAAAAAGGATACACAGTAAAAAAAAGGATAATTTTTACATTTAAAAAAATTGTTTTTACCTATAGTAAATTTTCCAGGTTTATGAGTTGACAAATGCAAATGTTTTCTGGCGTTGCATAAAATGTTTACAATGATTTTTCGAGTTTTGAACTTTTCTCCTAGACAGAATCGAGTTTCAATTCTGAAAATGTCGGTGATCGTCTATTTAACAACACTGAATAGTTGATTAATATCCTTTTTGGTACATACATTTTGTTGCATGTAAAACTTTCGTTTTACATCTCGGTAACATCATACTAGGATGTTCTCGTCGGAAATCACACATGCAATCACCTGCTTTCCTTCAAACAGCAGTATAGAGGTTAACGCGTCGTTTGTTCAATGTCAGCCAGAAAATGAAAAGAGTGGCCACGTCTCACGATACCATTTGACAAAAAAAAATTTCGAATAAGAATGACAAACATAGTTGATGCGAAGTCGTTAACTCTTGAGCTGAATATCGAACAGTAAACTGTTTTAATTTCGAGTTATCCTTGAATAAAATTGTGTGTAAAAGGACTAACGCAGAGCAATTTGTGGAGGATATGTGTTAAGACGTGTGTAAAGCGCATATTTCACATGAAACATTTATTTTCGGTGTCACTTTAAGGAAACTGTTGGATTTTTGAAGTCAAGGTACGTATTTAAAAAATATACTTTTTTTATCCCTCTATAGAATTGTTTGGTCTCGATCCTAAAAAATAACTCAATATTTTACCCTACTTATTATTTGAACTCCAGATAATTTTTTGGATAATATTAAAATTATTTTTGCCGGCCTTGTAGCCGAGCGGTCAGCGCTCGGTTCATCTGTATCTGGATTCGAATAATGGTTTAAACATGGTTCGTTGTTCAGAATCCAAGCCGATAGTCCCAGTTAAAAAGCCCGTGTGTAAAAAAAAAAAGACCGTGGATCGACGAACTAAAATTATGGATGAGTTCTAGTTTTGAATTTGACTCTTTGAAATGATAAAAACAACTGGATCTCAGTTCTTGCCGAACAGAAGTGCTAGGAAAAACATGTGTCGTCCGTTGTAATTTATCAAGGGGAAACTTGCTGTTTTGGGCTCATTTGACGAAAATAAGAATCCGTTCAACTTAACTCGACACTTGGCTTGTTTTGCTGTCGATTTTTTTCTGCTGCTGTGCGCGCATTTAAATCTTCTATTTGTATGACGTGGGGGCGTAAAAATGGTGTCACATTTGTTTATTCATTCCGCCATAAAGTACGTGTTTTTCTGTCTGGGTTTTGTCTCCCAGTTGTCATATCTTTCTTAATTTCGTTTTGCTAGTTCTGATGATTGATTGCTTATATCAGTGGTTCTCTCTGAACATTTTTCTCGTTTACACTTGTTGACTGTCCGCTTCGATGAGTTCAAATTCAGAACAGCGGTTGTGATTTTAAGATTGTTGATTCCTAATTAGAAATGGGAAAGGACAACGTTAAAAATCAATATAATAAAAAGAAAACAAATTGCATATATTTTTACATGAAAAATCGGTTGCTTGTGCAAACATTTATCAAGTTTAAACTCGGTGGTACCCAACTTCTGCTCCGAGGAGTCCTAAGCGCTCCGCGGCCGCTCCAGGAAAATAAAATCAATAAAAATTAAGTTTTGACAATATCATGTGTAGTGGTGGTAGTTAAGAGGAAACTGAGTTATGGTAAATTCCAAAGTTTTAGAAATATAATTGCACTGACAATAGGGTTGGCCCAAGAGGCACCGCCATTGACATTGATTCCACAAAAGGCTCCGTATGTGAAAATAGTTGGGAACCTCTGGTTTAACTTCTTTCTTGGCTCAAACTTTGATACTTTTTTTTCTCTTTGTGATATTTTTAAGATTTTCGAATTTTTTTTTTAAATTATTAACAGACTCTTTAATGAAATGTGTAATTCTCCGTTTGACATACCATGCACCGTTCGTTCTATTCTTAACATTCTTACTTATTCTTTACATCTAAAGTCGGTGAAAATCACTATTCAAGGATTTTTTTGTGCTTTATGTGATACTTGCACAACAGTCATAAAATGGGAAAAATACTAACGCTGAGAAATAGTCAAAATTATTGTGAATATTCAATAGCTGTAAATATTAACAATATTTCGTGAAAATATATCTAGTCGTTTGGACGTAGTGCCACACGTAGAATCTGAAAGATGTGCAAACATGAAACGTGGAAAATGCATTAAAATGGCCAAGACGAATAAATAACTTGATATGGCGCGAAAGAAGTCATTATCTAAACATTGCATTTTTATTTGTAGACCATTAATGTTATTTAAGAACATTTTCTTGTCTTTTTTTTGCTAATTTTTTAAAAACTATGCAAGTTGTACGAGATGCAGTAGCAAAACCGGAATTTGTATTTAGCTTACTAAGATATATTTTAACCCTCTCGTCATCCATTCAATATTAACAAAAACTTTAGCGTCTTTGTTAATGCTATAAAATTACTGTTTCAAAATGCGTTTCTAAAAAGTTATCTTGTTTTTAAACTGTGCTTTGCAGAGCAGTTTGAACATTCAAAACCTAAGTAATTGGTCAACCTCAAATTTTCCAAGAAGCATCGTCTTAAAAGTCTTGTCAACAAATGTAAGGAAATTGAATTTGGTTCCCCTTTTTGCTGTAGAGTACCATTCTTAATTTTCCTGGATGTGAAAGACTTATATCCGATTACGATACTGACGACAAAGATGCTGTGATCAGATTGATATTCGACCTGTCCTTTTCTTTCCTCTTGGACAAAGGCTATGATTGCTTAAGAACAATCCGCTTAATCTTTCCTTGTACGTTACATTAAAATGTTCATTCGCTGCTTGGGGAAATATCTTTGCAAATAATGTGGCGTGATTTTTGAACGACCACTCCAAGGCCTCGGAATTTTTCTTACTCGCAAAGAAAAAATAAATTGTGGTTGAGCTGGTTTTATGAGTTGTTGGTTCTAATTATTGATCCAGAATCATTTCGACGAACGGTTTCATACTGTAAGGTTTCATTCTTTCGAGTATCTTTGATTTCGTAGTAATATTTCTAACATTGTTATGTTTTCTGTTACCATCAACATGCAATCGGAACAGGTGTGTTTTTTTTTTATACAATACTTATTCCAATTTCTATTTCTTACTCATTAATTGTTCTCGTACCGTATTATTTTGCGTGTTTTTAACTTATGAAATTTCAGAACAGTTGTTATGAACACCTTTTGAGTTTTATTCTGATTTGACTGATGCTTTTCGTTTTTTGAGTTCAGAAACTGATTTTTATTTAATTTATTGCACTGAATTGCCTTAAAATTGTTTCTGAACTGCTCATCTTTGGATTTAAAACTTTTGTCACCTTTTTTGTTTGTCTATGGCTCTAATTTGAACATATTACGCTCGAGTTAAGCGCATTTCCGAATGCGTAAATGGATTAATGTCAAAATAATTTTACTCTTTGTTTCGTCGACCAATGTTTAAAATATTTATTTGATACCGATTCAAAATGTAAAACTAAATGGTTATTGCCCTTAGATTAAATACCTGGTTTTGCATGTTTATGAGGATTCATTCTCTGACAGCGTTTACATTATGAGCACATCCCATAATAGATTTGATCGCAAATTTTAAATTTGTATTCACGAATTGTTTTTAAATATCAATTTGATTCAATTGTCATGTCACCATCTATTGCAAACGATACCATACTATGATCGGTATCTTGTGTTCCATAAACTTTTTGACAGTTAGGATTTTAACCGTTTACCCTTGTTTTACGGAGGGTTTTTACCTTTTCAAATGCTTCCAGTTCATTCAATTTCATCATTACAACTGGTCAAAGTTTTTAAGTTCAGTGGTGATATGGAAATGAAAAAGAAGGCCTTTTCGCAAAGAAATCCTTGTTGTTCGTTGCAACTATTGCCGAGCCTAGAATTATTTCCTCTTTGCTAATTTCCAGCATCATGTTTTATTGCTCATCGTTTTGTAACTGCTCCATTCAATACCTGGAGTGGCGCAGTTATTGTTCTCTCCGCTCTTTTTCCTGACCTGATAAGAACACTTATATGTTGCTATTTTGAGAATGTTTTGAGATCCGCCGGTCTGCTTGTCGATGTTTTTGCTTCCTCGGTTAAAGATAGTGACACATAAAAAGTCACTTCGATCTGAACTACCTTTGACCATTTTTATTTTGAGCAATTATTATCTTTTAAAAATATTCCTTGTTTCAAATTAATATCACCATTTTTGAACTTTTTACTGAAAAATCAACAATTTATGCAATATATATATATATATATGATTCTTGTTTAAATGTTGTGAGCAATAATTTTGAAATTTGGTTATCAACTTAAGTTTTTGAGTTCAAGGATGTTTAAAAGATTTCTATGAAGACAATTTTGTTTCAACCAGAAATAAGCTATAGCTAAAAGCGAAGTTATATTAATTTTGGAAATGTGAAATGGGTAGTTTGCTGCTGCTCTCAAATTTTTAAATCATGGAAAATTATAATATATAAGTGGAAAAATATATATGATATTATATAAGTGGAAAATTATAAATTCGCTTTATTATCTTATTTATGTGTAGAAAAAAGCCGTAAATGATCATATCTGAGTTGTCTAGCTTGCACCCTTCAATAAAATTTCACGTTTCTATTTAACTTGTTCAGCCTGATATCCAAATATTCAAATTTATCTTTAACCAGATTCCCGAAGTTCAATCGACTTAAAATTTTGCATACTTGCTTATTTGAGATGCCAATACGATATTCAATGAAAATCAAGCTTGAGTTCACCATATCTCATTCCCTTACTCCGTGGTTTTGGCATTGTCCGAAAAACCCTTCTATATGATATCCATGAAAATATCTTAGTGAATAGAGGTTCAATTTGTCGTTGCTTCCAATTCAACACCAGGTTTGTAATGTGCAGAGGATAAGATAGTACGGATTGGTTTAAAATGTCATGTTGCTAATGTCACGTCATCCAATCTCAAAGTAGCAGTCAATGACCAAGAACTGAATGGCAGTGCAGTTGATGTTGAACAATGTGGTTAACATTACACCTCTGGTCACCGGTTCTGATTTTTTAAATTCTCCACTGATATTGTTAAACTAATACAGGGTTGCCACTGGCGATTAAAAGGCGACTTTTTTCTACTATTTTTGAACTTTGGCGACTTGGAGTATATTTGAGCACTCGTCTCATGCTCCCGATTTCAAAATTTTGCCATTTTTTTTTTTTTTTTTTTTTGAAAATTTACCTAAGGTTAATGAAAGTTTTGTTCATTTTCAACTCACAGCTAGTGAAATAAATATTTTTCTTTATCTAAGGAAAATTTTCACACAAGGGACGCCAATTTCGAAGTTTTGGTGCCAAGCCGACGCAACCAAGAAAGAAAAACAACGGAAAGTGGTTGCTATTGTCGTAACCGAACCAAGAAATTATTTAGCTCTTTTTAAAAAAATTTCTTGATGAAATCTTCAGCGTATGTTTCGTACTTAATCAGCACATCTTGCATTTTATCCTATTCATTTTTCATCTGAGCAACTAAAATTGCAAAAACATTGGGTGAAGAGGAGAGACTTTCTACTATTTAAAAAACTAGGGGGCTCCGTTTTTTCAATCCTTCGGCGGCGGCGGCGGCAGTAACTTTTTTTTAATGTAGAGAGATTATGCTACTTATATTTCACGAATGCTTTGGTTGTGACAGCCTTGAAAATAAACAGTTTCAATTAAAAATCAACAGTTACCAATCATGAACATAATCATCTTTTTTTTATACCTGTGTTGATAATTATACATTTTAAAGGTATGAATTGCTATGTCCAGAAAAAGTTTGTTTCCTGTAACATGAGCAAAAATATTTGGGTAGGTAGGTAGATAAAATTTTTTTTTTTGCTAAATATTTTTAGCAAATACGCAAAAGGAAGTATTTGATTATTACTATTAGATTTAAAATTGATCAGAAGTGTGATCAGTGATGCAAAATACCTGGGTATATTTATAATTTTCCTTTAGGTTTAACTGCTTATTCACCCCTAAAGAGTTCATTTATGACTTAATATCTGAACTGAATAGTATCAGAGATCGAAAGGAAAGAATTTCTCTCTTTTTATAATTATATTAACTATAATTTATCTCTTCAAAAAGAAATTGTTAACTTTTTATTTAAGGCATGTTCTGTTTACCTGGAAGATATCAATGAATAAACAGATAAAAGTACATAACTGTCAATTTCATTTTTTGACATTTATATATGGATGCATAGATATGGGCTGCAGTTCCTTTTCTGTACAAGTTTAAAAAAAAATTAAATTAAATTTTAAAAAAAGTAAAATTTAAGGGTTAGAATTTTTCTATTGTAGGTACTTTCAGGGTCGGTCGAGTTACAGGAAACAAACCATTTTTTTTTGGCCTATATAACTTTTTCACAGCTATCAAATAAAAACTTTGAATAAACAGTTGCATAAAATATGCATTCAGTTTGATGGATTCATGTAAATCCAGTTGAGTTGTGTAGAAATTTTCTGCAAACTTAATGAAAATATGGTTTAAGATCATTATTTCAAAGTGTTTAGTGTAAGTAATTTTGCCAATCAATGTACAGTTTTTACACAACAAATGTTTCTTTTATTTTTAAGTGGTATAATTGAGTTAACAAGTGTTTGATTCTTTTAAATTGTAAATTTATTAATTTTTGTTGTATCCATTTGTTGTCTAATTCATTTTCTTTTATTAGATACAACAATGGAGGACTATATTCAGTATGTTGGTGGCACAGTAGGAATAGCTGCATTAACTGGGGCTGCTGCTGCAACTGCAATTTACATGGCTTGTTCTCCAACTCCGATATCCCCACCTGTGGATATCGATGACCAATCATTAGAAATTCCTGTAAGCTTTATTATGAATGTATTTTTGTAATATTTGTTACAAATTTCATATAGAATTTGAACATAATCATGTGTGATTCTATTAATTTAAAAAAGTGTTGATCCACTGAACAGGCAGTATTTAATGTAGCACTTTCATAAAGATCTTAATATTTTGCTGCGGAGAAGATATACATTGTCTTCTGTAGCTTTTTTATGTAATGGTAAAAAATGAACCATGAACAATTTATTTATGTATTTTAGAATTCTGGTGGAGCCAGGCAATCAAAGCTTGCTCCCCCTGGAGAGGTGACTAGCTTTCTTTATGATGATGCTAAGACACTCTTGGAAATGATGGAAAGAGGACACAGAGTTTCAGGTAAACTATTCTTGCTTTCTCAATGAAAAAACGGATACATTGCATTGAAAAATGTGTTTTGTATGTATTTCCTATACACCTAAAATAAATATTACATTGACAGTAATTCTTCAAAGCTCTCAATATTAAAAAATATTATATAACATTTCTATTATTCTCTTAGGCATTTCTGCTATGTGAATGGTAGAAAAAGGAATATTATGTGGGGGGAAAAGGGATAATTTATTATTTGGGGAAAATATTACTAAAGAAATTATGAAAGGTTTCATAAAGATTTGGTTTGTTCATAATCATATCTACCAACTTTTCCTGATTTTCCAGAAGTCTTGGAAAAACATAAGGTTTTCTGGATTTTTCTTTTCTGAGAGAATTTTCAAGTGATGTCAGTTTCAAAGTTTTCATTCCAAGCCATGGCAACCATGATAGGAAACCAGTGGTTGTTATATTGAATCATTGGTTATATTGTACTAATTTTCAAGTAAAATTAGCAAATGCACATCTGAAGCATCCAAAAAGCATTGATGCTCTTTTTGTGTATTTAACACTAGTTTATTTATAAAAAAAATTGCCTGATCAGTTTAGCTGAGTTCAAACTGCTGCTTGCATGCAATATTAGTTAGTGCAAGGTTACCTTTTCTGTTTTAGAATTGCTTTCACTCAGCCATTTCTAGCCCTTTTTATTATTTTTAATAGCCTAGGCATTTTTTGTTTCTGACCAGTGCATGTTGGTTTTTATGTCATTAAAGATTTTCAAAATTTTTGGGGATGGTGTTGGCAGGTGGTATGGTTTAATGTATTATATACAATTTAAATAGTTATGAGAACACTTTGAACTTTTTTCTGAATAAGCATCTCAAACAGGAACAAACCTGCAAGAATTATCAACGTTTGCTTGTATTCATATCTAAATACCTTAATGGTTTATGAATTTTTGTTAACTTTTCAGAATTTGCTTCATTGATTGCTGCACATATTATAAAAATTTTAAATGTGACTCATGTTTATATCATGTAAGAAAAATTATAAAAACGTATAATTTTTCATAGTTTGTAAAACTTGAAATTTATGAAAACAATTAAACATGTAAAATAAAATCTCATTCAATTTAATATTTTAAAAATTTTAAAGATTTACTTTTTCACTGCAATTGCTTTATCTTTGACAAGCCTTCATTTTAACATATTATCCAGGTAACGGACGCTGCTTGGGATTTAGAGGCTCAAAAGCTGAATACACGTGGATAAGTTACAGTGAGGTATGTATATTTTATTGCAAATAATGTCTTTGATGTTTTTGTATTTTTACAGCATTTAAAAAAATGAATATTTTGCAGTTTCTTGAAAGAGCAAGAAACTTGGCTGCAGGCCTGATACATATTGGAATGAAACCTGGGCAGTCTTCATTCATTGGAATTTATTCTCAAAACTCAATTGAGGTATTGAAAACAATCTAATAGTTAATAAATGGCTCAAATATAATTTTGCTTTAAGATTTTGAATTTACATTAACAAAATTAATGCTTTTATTTAATTTTCAGTGGGTTGTGACAGAACATGCCTGTTATAATCAATCTGCTGTGATAGTACCCTTGTACGATACTCTTGGACCACATGCTTGCTCTTTCATAATAAACCAAGGTATATATTTTAATTGAAATATACACATTGAATTTTTTTTTTCTTCTGAAACATCTTGATCTTTATATTTCTTGACATCAAATTTATATATATTGGAACTAACCAATTGTTTTTTTAATTGATGGATAAGAATTAGATTTTGCTTTTGAGAGCATTATTTTATATACTTATTACATTAGGTTTTAAATAAAATCTTATTTATTTAAAATGTTAAATATTTGCAACTTTTTCTTAAGATGTCATGGTAGTAGAGATTAATTAGCATGTGATATATATAAGTCAACATTGTTAGCTGTGTGTGTGTGTGTGTGTGTGTGTGTGTGAACTTCTAAGCATTCATTTTTATTATGGTTTGAATGAACTTACTATGAAACTTACTTCATGACTGTTGTGTAATATGTATGCTAGAACTTTATTTGGTAGCTTTTTAATGTTAAAGTATCAATTTAGTTTAAGATGTTACAGAAAGCTGTCATTTAAATTTTTTTCTTGCTAACAGGTTGTCTTTGTAAATTTGTCTTGTAAATTTTTAAATACTAACATGTGCTGTTTAAATATTTTGTGTAATTTTTCATAAAAAAAAAACTTAATTTATTTTTATTTTCTTGTCTATTATTATAGCTGAAATTAGTATTGTTATCTGTGATAAAGAAGAAAAAGTTCAGTCTCTCTTGGAACAGAAAGATGAAACTCCTTCCCTGAAAAACATTATTGTTGTAAATGATGTCAGTGATAAGGTCAAGGAACTAGCCCGTGACAAAAATGTTGAGTTGAACTCTATGAAAGAAATTGAAGTAAGCAGTAACATTTGTCTTGTTTTAGGAGTGAAAGGAATTTTTTTTTTTAATCTGCAAAAAATTCAGTGACATGAGCTTTACATATACCAAAAGGTATTTGATTAAATCCTGATGTATTGTCATTTATCAAATTTCTGAAAAGAAACAATTTCATCAAATCAATTTCCCCTGTTCTCATGCATCTTCATTCTACTAGCTTGAAGAGTGACTATTTAGGTTTCAAACCTTCACCACTAGTACTAATTATCAAATAGATACTCCTCGTTTTAAGGCCTACCTTCTTAATGACCAGCTACATCATGAAGAATTTTCTTTGTCAATTTTCACCCACTGGCTAAACAGGAATCCATGCTGCTGTCAGTCCAGAATACAATGTAATAAAATGGAGGGTTTCAAACATGTTTTAATCTGGATTCCAATTTCGATAAATGCTGCCAGCGTAGACAGATTGATGACAAGAATGTCCTCATTACCTGTTCTGTTGGTGCCTTGCTTAATTTTTACCCTTCTCATTTCCTGTTATAATTATTCAGCAGCTCCAAAGTTTTGATACTCCCCAAAAACTAAGTTATCGAGTTGGAGTTTCCAATTCTATTCAGAATAAATAAAATTACTAAGCTCTTTGCTTATCAACCAATTCGCTTAACAACCTCGTGAGAATGTAACTGTCATTAAGTAAGGAGTGTCTGAAAAACAGGGAATGTGTAAAAAGTCCAATATTAAAATTTCCTTCGTACTTAAGTAATTTAAGTTTCTTAAAACATCTTTAGGCAGTTAGTTTTGAGCATTAACCAGCTATTTTAATTGTGAGTAAACTATATTTTAATTATAAACTATCAGTTATACCTCATTTTTTAAGGACTTTATTTTTGAGCCATTTAAAGCTAAAGTGGTGCAAGTCCATTAAACATTGTTTTCAAGATATAGACTTCTAGTAGAATAGTAACGAGATAGCTTCACTGACTGCGTAATCTTGTGCTGCCATCTGTGTGGTTATTTAGGGAATTAGGAGTAATACCATCTTTTCTATAAGTAGCTTTCCATATTCAGAATTTGTTACCAGCATTAACTCAGAATTTTTCAAAAAGTGGACTATACTACTTTGGCTTTAAAAGGCTCGTATGTGTATTAAGTAGCATTGAACTATTTGCTCATATGCATATTTGTTTTTTGATAGGATCTTGGAGCAAAGTATCCAACTCCAGCTATGGTGAGTATAAATACTTGTATATTAATTCAACAATTTTATATTTAATTTTTTCATATACTTCTACATAGATTTTTGAAAATTTTATATTTGTAAATTAAGCCCTTGAGGTCACATCTCCTTTAGTTGCATACATGCTTCACTGACCCAAGATACTATAGTGATTTGTTCTTTTCCCATGGCCTTTACTGTCTTTAGTAAACATAGGTGCCACTTTCCAGAGGGATTCCTTAGCAATCCTTTTCTGCTTTGATCTCATTCGATTCCCCACTCTTTTTTCCTTTTTACTGCATTTTTTACTTGAAGAAGTTCGTTTTGTGTTTCACCAAACACAAGACGGACAGTTGAACCATATATAACCCTTGGGAAATTAACCCCCCAAACAACCAATCTATTTCTAAATGAAACTAAATATGACACATCTTTTTCAATTCATTTGTTGTGTTTTGTTCATGATGTCTAGCATTCCCCTTGGGCCATTAACCCCCCAAACAACCAATCTATTTCTAAATGAAACCAAATGTGACACATCTTTTTCAATTCATTTGTTGTGTTTTGTTCATGATGTCTAGCATTCCCCTTGGGCCATTAACCCCCCAAACAACCAATCTATTTCTAAATGAAACCAAATGTGACACATCTTTTTAATTCATTTGTTGTGTTTTGTTCATGATGTCTAGCATTCCCCTTGGGCCATTAACCCCCCAAACAACCAATCTATTTCTAAATGAAACCAAATGTGACACATCTTTTTCAATTCATTTGTTGTGTTTTGTTCATGATGTCTAGCATTCCCCTTGGGCCATTAACCCCCCAAACAACCAATCTATTTCTAAATGAAACCAAATGTGACACATCTTTTTCAATTCATTTGTTGTGTTTTGTTCATGATGTCTAGCATTCTTCATTTTGTGTATTTCTGTGATTTCAGCCTCCCAATCCCTCAGATGTTTCAACTGTTTGTTACACTAGTGGCACAACCGGAGATCCTAAAGGAGTCATGTTGACACATGCGAATATAGTTATCGATGCATCAGCTGTTATTGAACAATTAGTAAGATTTTATCCATTTTTCGTTCTTATTTCAATACATTATTTGCAAATTCGTGGAATTAAACTAAAATATGAAAAAATAAAATGAACATATCTATTTAAAAAAAATTATTTATGACAATTCTTTGCATACATAGCCATTTTGTTTTGTAACTTTGGATTACCTTTACATTTTTGATATATTTTTCTAATTTTTGATGTTATAGTTTTTGTTCTAAACATAGCCACACATTAAAAATTAAATCTTTATAGCCTAAAAAATATTTATATGATATTTTACTAAAAATATATTCTAAAAAAAGTATAGTTGATATTAATTCCAACATTAGATTTTACAATGTGGTATTATCTCAGGAAAGCAAGAACTAGGTAATTCATTTTTTTTAGATAACGGGATTTGCAGTTTGCCACCAATTCCAGTTTTTACATGTACTAACAATTTTTATTAGACAATACATAGAGTTTAAGACAGAACAGTTACCTAGTGTTTGCAATTAAATAGTGTATGATCTCATCTGTAGTAATTTAAGCTAACTTGAAGTACTTCATTTTTTGAGTTACCTAGTAATTGCTTAACTTTCAGGTGACTATATGTATTATATTTCATTTAATGTATTTGTATTGAATTTATAGGGTGACCATGCACCTAAGCATACAGACACAATGATGTCATTCCTTCCTCTTGCTCATATGCTGGAAAGGTTATGTGAAGTAAGTACAATTTCTGTCTTATTACATTAACTGTGTTTGCATAATTTAGAGCAGGGTTCGGCAAACTTTTTTTGGAAATGGCCAGATTGTAAAACTTTTAGGCTGGGTCCAAGTTGCAAAACTTGAAGATATTTACAAGGGTAATCCTACTTATCAAGCAAAAAAAAAAAAACCAGATTTAAGTTATTTTATTAATAAACATAGAACAGGTTCAGTTTTGTACTAATGCAATGATTTTAGTTGTTTTTTCTCGAATATTTCGTACTCGAATTTTAAGTTAGTACATCCTATCATTAAAGTTTGCAAATGGACATCTGTTAATAATGATCTGTATTGAGATTTTACATACTTCATTGTCGAAAATGTCCTTTCACATTGGCAAGTATGCCCAAATACAGATATAAATCCAGTACATTTTATTTTAATTGACCATATTTATCTCCCGAAAGATTTCTATATCTTTTGGGAGATAAATATAGGGTTAGATCCATTTCTTTAAACAAACATCATTTTTAGCATATCAATTTGTAGATTAATCACTTCTAACTGTCTTGCATTGCATTAAGTTCAGAAAATACATATACCACAAATTTTTTGGGATTGTGGATTTTGCTAATAGATGAAATTTTTTACAGCATGAAAACTAATCAAACTTGTTTAGTATGATATGTGCTTCAAACAATGCAAATTTTCGCCAATATGACTTTATGATAGAATACGTTTCACATGTGGTTTTTTTTCCCCCTGTAATTTGAAGTCCAATTTGTTAAGATATTCCACAATGTCTAGCAATGCTAATTTCCATAGCATGCATTTTTCCATAATAGTGGTGGTTGTGGGCAGTTTTTCTCATTTAGAAAAATTTCTATTACTTTTCCTACATTAAAAAATCTTATTAGAACTTTTCAATTGCTGAGCCATCAAACTGCTGTTATGGTAGGACGTCAGGATATTTGGCTTTGATCTCTAATAAAAAAATCACAAAACTGACTATCGTTAAAGTCCACAAAAGCGAATAAAGTTACTCGCTGGCATGACTGGTTCAACAACACATGACAGATTAAGGTGCTTCTCACAAAGAGCCTCCCGATGAATAAATACATTGAATTACCAGAGGTTTTGGACATTTTTCTTCTTCACAAGCCTTAAGAATTTGTCCAACTAATCCTTTTCCTGTTCCACACTTATTTTTACCTCCATCAGTTGACACATTTTAACTGATTCTATTGCAGATTATACTGTGTTAGCGTTTTCACGACTTCCTTAAATATATCTGTGCATGTAGTTGTTTCATGCAGACTTTTCATAGAAGCTAATTCTTCAGTTACCTCTTACTCAGTATTGAACCCTCGAATAAACAGCAGCAATTGGGCAGTATCTGTAATATATGTCAATTCATCAAGAGCCAATGAAAACCATTCAAACTTTTTTACATTGTGTTTAGTTGAATCTTGATGTTTCTCCCATGTCCTGCTCTTCTTACAGTTCTCGCCGAATTACTGACAGATCGAAACAAATCTATTTTCTGTGGGCACATTTCTTCAGCTGCCACATGACAACAATTTATTTAATTAATTTATCATCAGTAAATGTTTCTCTTTTGCGACAACTAAATGAACTATTCGTAAGCTTATTTTAGTTACTGTTCATTGTAATTTTTTATTGGTACGAATAAGTTGCGTTGTGATGAAGCATTCCACTGTAAGGAAGCACTTTGTCATGAAATGTTCCAATTTTAGCGATTATGTCAATACATAATAAACATAATACTTTGTCATTTAATTCTGTGGCAATGCTGACAGTGGAATGCGAATATGCAGCGGCATGTGTGGAAATGATTTACAACTTATAACTCAACTATCAGTCACTGCGTTACAGCACATGATTTAATTTATTAAAAAAAAAAATCATGCAAAAAACAATACTAAACACAGGCTGGATTTGGCCTGTTGGCCATATTGTTGACCCCTGATCTTGGGAATGATTACATCTTTTGTCTTAGCTGTGCCTCAGGCCAGCTTATTCACTATTCTGTGCTGGTTCTGGTGGGCCTCAAGTCTCGCAAACTAATAGTCTTGGTGTAATTTGATTTATGCTAAGTGAGATTAATATCATTGGTTTGCATAGATATTCTATAGAAAGTACTTTGTCATGAATACTAAATTTGTTTATTAGCTCCTCTTGTATTGTTCTTATTATTGCAAATATTGTTTTAGATGTATTTTTGTGTTTATTATTCTATGCATCTTGAAATTTCTAATAGTACCAACTCATTCTTTGTTTTAATCTGTATTTTCCACGTACATAAATCCATTTAAAATGGCAAAAGACCTATAAATATTAACTCATTAGCTGTGGGCCTGGTATCATTTCCATAGGATCAGGCAAGCATCCTGGAAATGAACTAAAGTCGTTTATAAAATTTCACTTTTACAGTTAACAGGATCCTAAGATTGTTTTACCATCCTCATACTTATAATTCTATGTTTAGAATTGGGATATTTCCCTTCCTTGTAATGAAATGTATGTCGTACTTGGGAATGATTTTACTGTCAAATATATTTTCATATTTGTATACTCATCCATGCTATCAAATTATTGTTTTTTGATGTATTAGTTTGGCATTTTCAGGTTACAGTTTTCATGAATGGTGGAAGCATAGGCTTTTATGGAGGGGATATTAGAACACTGATGGAAGATATGAAAGCTCTTAAACCTACCATTATGCCTGCTGTTCCTCGTTTGTTGAATAGGATATATGACAAAGTATGTGTTGACTCTCTTTAAGCTATGCACATGTTTTTTATTCCTATGATACTTTCCATTTGAAACAGATCAGCTTTATTAAATGCTAGCCATTCTGTGGCTAGCCCGGTGTTGCCTGTGCCAGTTGCTTTTGTGGTGTTATTGGGTTGCTTCGCAAACCAAATGGGAATTCGTAGCCTATTGGATAGCAGCTATCACAGATTCCCATTTGGTTTGCAAATTTGTAGCCTATTGGATAAAAGCCATAAAGAAGTTGCCCGTGGTGTTGGTTTGCTTCGCAAACCAAAAAATATAAGCATTTAATTGAAAGAATTATTTATTAAAAGAAAATCAAACGTATAAGGTATCTAATCTATCTGGTGTAAAATTTTCTACAGTTTTCAAATCCGTTAAAATTTTTATTCTATCTTTAACAATTGCTGAGGTAGAAAAAAGCACAGAAGAACACCAGTGATAACTTTAATTTCTTTTGTTTCACTCTAATTCGTTTATCAGGAAATCAAAATGAATGAATCTTGAATCAAACAAAGGTCATTTGAATCTGTTTACTCCCATTCGAGACAGAATGGTAAGAAAACTTGGCATGCTTCCAAAGGCTGATGTCAATAGTTACGTGAGGGAGAAAAGTCTAAATTTTGATGTTTTTTTCATTTCCAAAAGAAGAACGGTGAAAAAAAATCTCTTAAATTCATTTGAAAATGTTCTAGATTGAATTTTAAAATTCACCGCAACCCAAAAATTGCAAAAAAAATTCGGAAGCTTTATTAAATAAACATATATAGGTTAGTTCAAGGCTCGAAATACCCAGGTGCACTGTGCACACAAAAATAAAATTGTGCACCTAATTTTCTTTAGCTCGGTGCATGCCATGCACCCAACGTTAAAAAGTTGATGGAACGTTTTACGTTATTTTGATGTTTTCACAAACTATCGACCTCTCTCGATGTAAAGAAATGTAATTAAAATTCTCAAATACACTATGCGAAAACAAAATCGCTGGGCCGTAACAGGTTTATACAGGATGAAGGTTTACTTGTGCCATTCCACCGGAACTTTCCGATGATCGAAACATTTTCAAGCTAGCTCTGTTGAAGTGACTGTTGAGACAGTCGTACGCCAGAGAAGGGAGAATATAGATGTTTAAATATTTTTTTTAAATAATCTATTACTAACCTATCTAAACATACCCAACTAATAAAGTAGTTTACATTATATCAATGCTCTTATATTACGTTTTTTTAAATGTGCACCTAAAATATAACCTGTGCACCTAATTTAAAAACTTTGGTGCACCTTGTGCACCTGTATTAAAAATCTATTTCGAGGCCTGGGTTAGTTATTAAATTCACTCGATTTTCCAGGTTATTGCTCGAGCCAGTGGCAGTATGTTCAAAAGACTAATATTCAATTTAGCTCTTCGAATGAAGCAATCTGAACTCAGGAGGTATGTGCCATCCTTTATTTATATGATGTGTAACCAATTTTTTTTATATATGTACCAGTTAAAACATTAGTTTCAGCTTTGTATCCTATGCAAGACTTACTGAAATTGAAAATTATTTGTTTTTACTTTTGTTTTCTTTAAACTTATACAGTTTCAATAAATGAAATTTAAAAAAAATGGACTTTTAACCTCATTTTAATTTATTCCTTTTAAATTGCACTTCAGCTCATTCATTATTAAGACGTCGTTTCTCTAAACTTGGGTGTTTCTTTTTGAGATGTTAGCTTTCATAATTTGTTTCTTCAAGGGTAACCTTTATGTTTATAATTATGTCATCTTTTTCTGTCTTTTAAACTGTATTACTTTGATCTTTCTCAAATCATTTGCATCAATGTATTTTAATTCTGCATTTTATTTTAAAATTGAAGTTATTATTTTGATGTTTTAAAATCTATTTCATCATCTTGGATTTGACATTGCTTAACCATCTTTGGATCTCAAGTCATTAAACTCAACCACCATAAAATTTTGTTCGACTAATTCAACGTCTTATATTCGTAGCATTATAAAATGGAAACACATTGTTTTGTAGCACATAAACATGTTTTTACATAGTTTTAATGTGAGGTGGTTTTTAGATTGGGAGCATTAATGCATATATTCAGTTGACATTGAATTTGATTAATTGTTTCCTTCCAGATTGATAATCAGAAATGACAGTATTTGGGATCGGATTGTATTCAAACCTGTGCGAGAAGGCATGGGAGGACAAATTCGTCTTCTTGTTTCTGGCTCTGCTCCCTTAGCTGGAAATGTCTTGACTTTCATTCGATGTGCTTTAGGCTGTGTGGTATGTATTATCATCCAAATTGGTTAATATAGTGTAGCTCCATGCATAAGGCAGTCAACCTTGGGTCAGTTGATTTTGAGTTGGTGTGTAAGCACTATTAGGAGTGTTTCCATATGCAAAAGCATGAATGGTGATCACAATGTTTGTTTATCATTAACATTTTATCAATGCCATTGCTTTCGGTACCATGACAAGTTTACAGCCAGAATCCTTTTTGGACACCAATTGTCGAAGAGATTTGTTTGTTAACACCAACTTCTTATTTAATAACTTGTTGGTAACTATGTGACTCCCTTGATGTCTGGGAGGTGCACGATAATGCATTTTAGTATAATTACTTTTTTTAGAGTTTTTTCAGATATTTGCTAAACCTTGATTTATTTGTACAATGTTCAGTTGATGATTGTGCTAACTTTTAATCTATGATGTAGCATAAAGGCT
This sequence comes from Metellina segmentata, assembly GCA_947359465.1. Classification (NCBI taxonomy): domain Eukaryota; kingdom Metazoa; phylum Arthropoda; class Arachnida; order Araneae; family Tetragnathidae; genus Metellina; species Metellina segmentata. Next base: position 28,656,544 of record OX375875.1, on the reverse strand, counting down.
TGTTAAGAAAGCTATTTAACACGTGTGAAGATAGGATTATAGCCTATCACAATACCCTTTAGAACTTCAGAAGTCATTTTATTTTATAATTCAAACTGAAAACATTGTTTTAAGATTTAAGTCTAATACATGTCAAGTGATAGTCTAGTAACGTCACCTATTGAATAAGTGTCAACTTCGTTTTTATGAAATGTTTAATGTGTACCTCCTGTATTTTCGCCTGTTTAATCAAATTAAATCTCAGTCAAATATTGAAAATATGTGAGCAAATTTTTAATCAGTAAAGCCATTTAACATTTATATCAATATTTAATCTAGTGTATTTAGTCAGCTGCCCCTACTGAATTATTACATTTAAAGACGAATTAAGGTGATATTCTATGTATTATGCATGTGTTTTCAGTTAAAAACTTATTATTTATAGTTAAGTTTATTCAGTTTCAATGGTTTGAAGCTAATACTTTCACTTTTACTAAATAAAACAGGGATTTTATTAGAAAAGTAAAATTTTTCTTACAGTTAAAGGAGTAGAAATTTAACAGGTGTGAAAATAACTTTGTTTTGTATTCAACTAAGATTGCTTGGATTTATGTTACAACTGGATTGCTTGATCTAAAAATTAAAAATGTTAAACAAATGTTTCCTACTCTTTATTTAGGTTGTTGAAGGATATGGTCAAACAGAATGCGTTGCACCATGTACTTTGAACATCCAGGGTGATTATTCTGTCGGTAAGTACACTACACCTATACCTTTATATCTGTGAAATGCTCATACATGGGTTGTAACAAAACCAGGAAAATCGGGGAATTCTCGGAAAACTTTTTAATTCTGGAAAAATTGGGGAAAATGTCCAAAATTAACAAAAAATTAGTGAAATTTTGCTAACTTATAAGGCAACTATTATTGTTTGTCCTATTTAGAGATATGCGATTATGAGTACTTTTGAGAATCGAATAAATCGTATTCGACGTAATTGTAATAAAATAACACTGGCGTTTTAATATTTGGACACCGCGAAAACCCTCGCTGGCGATACAACTTGTGATGTACAATTTGAAATTTATGTAACTAATAATGTTTTTTTTTTCATTGAATTATTATTTTTTGCTGGCAATTATTTTTTTGTAGAGTTTAGATGTATATTTGATTTTGATGTATGGTATGATAATGTAGGGTCAGGTGTAATAAGTTCATAATCAAAATATTTTGTATTTTTTCTCCAGTTTTTTTCAGTTGCTATTGTAGGAATTCCATTAAGTGTTCCAACCCTTACAATAAGAATTAAAATATCTGAATAGAAAAAATACAATATATTTGGAGAATTATCCTTACACCCCATCTGACCCTAAATATTTAAAAATGATGTGTGGATACCATACATCGATACTAACCACAATATTTATTATGGGAATTGTAAAATTGGGAACATTTTTATGACACTATCATGGAACTTTTTTCGAAGATTTTGTTGCCACCCTGCGTGCGGTTTATTCTTTCCGATAGTCTATAAGACATGGACACGAAACAATGCACAATAGAATTATGCAGAGAATTGTTAAAAATAGGTCGTTACAAATTTGTTTCGGCGTAGGAAAATTGATGCAGTTATCTAACAGATGCTTTAATTGGTATGATTTCATTTGTTTGGGCTAGAGATTAATGCTGCCTAATTGGTAGAATAGTAGGGGCTTATCTACCACCCTGTAGATGGCAGGTTAGAATCCTGGATTGTAAGCACATGGATGTTAGTGATTTTCCTGTTTTAGGAGTAGCTGAGGCTCACCCATTGGAGGGGGGGGGGACGAAATTGACGGCCTTCACAAAAGGCCTTCAATTCGCTGCTTGTACCAAAGGTGAGGTCAGTAATTAGGCTTGAAAAAAAAAAGTTCTTAAGTATCTTGGAAGTATGGTGACAATGTTTTACATTTTTCATATTTGAGACATTGATTGCACAAAAGTAGTAATTTATGTAACCAATATTTATACATTATTTTTATAATTGATCTATTTGTGAAATATATTCTTTTGCAACATTTTTTCTATATTAGTTTTTGATATCTTGTATTAGGTCAAGTTGGCCCACCGATTTCTTGCTGCCACATAAAGTTAGTTGATGTTCCTGAAATGGAATACTTTTCTAAAGATGGGCAAGGCGAGGTAATATGCAAAACATATTTTTAATAGCAATGGGTTTTCTATCCATTGGTAATGATTCTGCACTACGGAATATGGGTTCGCAACTTGCTTAATTATATTTTTAAAAGAATAACTATTTCTTTGAGTAAAAATATAAGTGGTATGGGTATAAAAAAAAAAACATTTTATATTTTTAACATGCATTGATGCGATTATTCTCAACCACAGTCATTTACTTAAGATGAATAAATTTAATGTGAAGGAAGCGATAGTTTTTTTAGGCTGTGATGTATCTCATCAGTATTTAGTAGCTTGTTTTTTTTTCATCCCTTACCTTATATCAGAAAGAATTGCTTTGAATACCACAAACTGGAGTTTCTGACTATGCAAAATACAATGAAATCTATTTTTGATTGAATGTTGTAGTTTACAACTAATACCTAATTTAAGTTGCAATCCCATTCAGTTGGTACTCCCTGCTAAGGAAAAACTAGAAACTGGTGTTGGGAATTTTTGTGATTGACCGATACTGAGAATTTTGTGAATTTTTCAACCCTATTGACAATGCAGTATTGAGAGTGGAGCCGAATAGATGATTTTATGTAATTCTCAAAATTAATATGGTATATATGCAAGTCTTGTAAACTTAACAATAGGGTGGGGTTGGTTATTGAGGACTTATTAAATGTTATTTCATACGGTACTTTCAAACTTGTATTTAGTTTGTTCAAGCGTTACAGCTATTTATTTTAATTTTCAGATATGCATTAAAGGCTTAAATGTTTTTAAAGGCTATTTCAAAGATCCACAAAAAACAGCTGAAACGGTCGACACAGACGGCTGGTTACATACAGGAGATATAGGAATGTGGCTGCCTGTAAGAAATCAATACTTTTATATGCTTTTGTGTAAAATTGTATATCTGGTAAAAATTTTTATTTACATTTTGTGTTTCTCTTTAGAATGGTGCACTGAAAATTGTAGATAGAAAGAAACACATTTTCAAATTAGCCCAAGGAGAATATATAGCTCCTGAAAAAATAGAGAACATCTATTTGTCTAGTCAATATGTTGGTCAAATTTTTGTCCATGGTGAAAGTCTGCAGGTACGTACAATTTGTAGTCAGGGATGACTTGTTCAGTGTTGATGTTGTATTTCAATAGTTTGAAATTTGAGAACCAAAATTTCTTAAATCTATATTTGCTGACATACTGTATTGCCATTTTGAAAAGTTAACATAAGCTTGCAGGATTTTACTTTACTAAATTCAACCTGAAAATGTATTTATAGTTGTAAAATATAAAAGATAAATTATAGAATCTTGTAAAAAAATTCATGAACACCCGTCAAAAAAAAAAGACTCAGCTGATTGCAATTACACAATTTACATTGTTGAACAAAACCGAAGGTAGCAATCGATAGTGATGAATGTTTTCTACAAATAACTATATTTGAAATTTGTCTAAGGGGCCGTCATCATTTTTACATTGGGTGCTCGCTCAGAAAATTTCAATATGAACCCAAACCTTTTATCACAAATTTAGATTCTACACACAATTTCAGGCAGAAATGAAAAAAGTTCATCAATTTTATTATATTTTTCGCCGATTTGTGTGTTTGAAAATTAGATTCCTTATGTTAAATTGGTGTTTCACATTTTCTGTTATATTTGCTAAAAACATTAATTTTTCTTGGAAATTATTTTCCCATCCTTTGCTACCCAAACACATCTAAACCTTTTAAATATCAAACTAAATTTTACTATTTTTTATTATTATGAAATCAATATTCATAAAAATTGTGAATAGAAACTCCATGTGATTCAACTGTTACTGAAACATCGGGATTCCAAATTTCAGCTCATCACCTGCATAATTAGTAGCGTAGTGAGACTTTGCTTAATTCGATGGTTATTATCGTTATTGGGGATTGTTCACAAAGTGAAAACAGAAATTTCTGCCAACAGTTCCTGGGATTAAATCTGAATGGATTCTGAGTTTGTCACCATCTTAATGGACTCCATACCAAGGCACCTGCAACAGGTCATTGACTGCGATGGCCACTACATGTCTTTATTAATATTTATAATGTGATTGAAAACCGAACATTTACACGCTTCCTCAATGGTTTTTATGGATTTTCTTGATCAATGTTATGTGTGTGTGCTGTTTTTCATCAAATCCGCCTGACATTGTGTGTTGAATCCAAATTTGTGAGAAAAGATGTGGGTTCATATTGAAAAATATTGAAGCAAGCACCCAATTTAATATGAACACGACCTTAGATAAATTTTAAATATTGGTATTTGTAGAAAACATTTACCCCTATGATTGCTATCTTCCGTTTTGTTCTGTGATATAAAGTGTGCAATTCCAATCATGTGAGTCAGTTTTTTTTTTGATAGGTGTACAATGACTTTTTATGCAGATATATAGATTCATGGCTACAAGCCAAGAGTGATTTGTATGTAAGAATAAATTATTCTAAAGATTGTTTAGTAAATGTTTTTCACTTGTAATGTTTCCCAGTAAACTTACAAGCAATTCATCTCAAAAGTAGCGGAACTGAAATGAAAAGCCGAAGAATTGCCATTGTTTGTTAAATTTAAACAACTTAATATCTCAAGTTTCATATCACAGTTTACTCTAAGAACTGTTTTTGCCATCCATTCACACAATTCATCTGTTATTAATACAACTACTAATTATACTGCATAGCAATGTTATTTGTTCAAAAATAGAATATATAGCTATATAGCTTTGTTTCCTTAATCAGCTAAATTTGAATTGTAAGCACATTACTTTTATTCTATTATGTTCTGAATGTTTTCTATTTCTTTAGAGTTGTTTGGTAGCAATTGTTGTTCCAGACAGAGAAGTTCTTTCTGTGTGGTGTAAAGAAAAAGGCATTGAGGGCAGCTGGGAAGAAGTTTGTAAATCCAAGGTAATGACAACACTTTTATTACATATATGCCAACTTATTCTCTCTTTCAAATGATGCCAAGTTCGGTATTTGGTAATCCATTAAGAAACAATATTGCATAATTGCCAATTTTTCCAGAAATTTTCGTGAAACTGTTTTTCAGTCTTTCAAACAGAAAAGTATTTTACTTTCCTGGTATTTCTTAAATAAGAACATTTTCAAGTGATGCCAATTTGAAAGTTTTGTTGCCAAGCCGCAACAGCCATGAGAAAAAAAGCCTCTGAATCAGTAGATTGTTTTATGTTTTAAAAACAACCCTGAGCATTAATTTTCGAGAAACTACGAACATACCAAAAAATAAAATGACAGTTTAATTTCTTGCATTTGGTGCTGTTTTGTCTAATTTATATACAGGTAGGTTTCATTGAGTTTGATCTGCTGCAAAGCATAACAGCAGCAGAGATGTTTTTATTTGCTTTCATGAAGCCCTATTACAATACAATTATTGTTAATTTGGCGCTTTAATTATTTTTATTTAAAAAATTAGTTAAAACATTTTTTTTTCTGACAGTTCTATATTAATTTGTTGTAAAAATCTGGATTTTTAAAAAAGTTGGTCAGAAAAAAGGAAATAATTCGAGCTATTTATTATTTTTTTCAAGTAAAGATTTCTGCAAATACTTTAGACATATTTGTAAGCATAATCCAAGCAGTTGTTAAATTGTGTGAGGTAACTTAAATGTATAAGGGGTATGTTATTGCAGAGTAAATATTGCTAACAAAGATTCTCTTTCTAATATTTACTGATCTATACTTTGGAAGCTAACTAACAAATGCCTCAAAAACTTAACTTCCCACTTGTATTTTTTTAGTTAATAAAATCAGTCACCTCTTTCGTTTATAATTTTGAATCAAACTGTTGTATACTTCCTTTAAGTGTTTTTATTATGAGTGCTGTTAATCAGAAATGTTTATACATTAACTAAATGGCCTTAGAGATTGGCCTAAATGGCCTTAACTTCCTGGCATTTAGATTTATGTTGTGTGTTTACATAACTGTTTCCAGTATATAGTATATTATAATAAGTTACAACTGGCTGTTGCAATCTTTTATCATAAGCAGTAATTGACCCAGTTCCCTCTGAGCTGGGTGTAGCCATTAGTGCTGAAATCCCCATGAGTACAGAAAAAATAAAGCATTTGACCACTTCTGTCATTTTTCTATGGTGTATTTACTTAGTTATAAAAATGTAAGATTAGTTGTGATTTAAATTAATGATTTTTTTAAAAATCATTTGATTAAAATCATGATTTTTAATCATTCATTTAAATCAAGTGCTTTAAATCTTGACACCCTGGTCTTGATTATTTCTCTAAATGTGACACTCCTGTCTTGATTATTTCTCTAAATGTGACACTCCTGTCTTGATTATTGCACTAAATGTGACACTTCTGTCTTTCGCATTTTAATTTCATGCCCAAATTTTAGCTTGGTTTCAGTACAATAGACTACTGATCGCGGTGCTGGCACTCTTTAGAGTCCACACAAAGTCATACATTCCTCATAGTTTATTTTTAGCTAACTCGTATATTGTCAAATCACTGCAAAACCAAGATAACTTAAAAAAATAGTTAAGTGCCCTTTCACGCATGTAGTAAAGTGCTGTAAACTATTTTTGCTGCGCATGTTCTGATATCCACAGATGTTAGGCTCACAGTAGTTATCTTGTTTTTGCAGACATACTATACACAATTTATGTGTGTGTGAAAGTGTATACTTACCTCTAAAGAGCAAAACGAATTTATCTTGTTTTTGCAGTAACCTGACAATGCATATAATAGTAAAATAAACAAAGGTGACAGATGAGATGGCAGTACCATCTCTTAGATCTTTTAGAAACTTGATTTTAACTGGTGTTTTGATAGCTCTTAATCATCATGTAAGATGGTTAATGCGAACACCATCCAAATATATTTACATGCTATTGGCTTTTTACACTGTATAAGGTTCCATGAGTCGTCTTTTTTGCTGTTGTAGTATTTATCACTTTGCTCGAGAATGTTTTGCCTAATTTTAATTATCAATGCTCTTATGCTTTATACTGTTTTTCCATATGTTTTTATAGTAACTTTTAGGTCATTGCTTTCATCATTGACTGTTTATCTTGTGTTGGCACAGTTTGTCCATGATTTGGGCTTTGTAACATGAAACCAAACTAGCGACTAACAAAACATGGCAATTTTTTCTGAAGTTATTTCTTGACAATATGAATTTTATTTTCATTAAAATTGAGGATTGATTGTATGTTGGAATGAAATTAAGAATATTATATTTTTATGTAGGCGGTGAAAAATCTGATCCTGAGTGACATCACCAGTTCAGGAAAGAAAGCTGGGTTAAAATCATTTGAACAGGTATTGCTTTGATTTAGTAATCTATGATTGAATTATGAAACTCATTTCATTAATTTAATTAGATTAGTTTTATAATTTAACTATAGCTGTTTTACAGGTCCTACAAATTTAGTTATGGTCAAACTAAAATCTAGTAATGGTCATCCTAGGTGAATCTTACGATTTTCATAAAATACTCCAAAGCATTCAATAATGTTAATCTTTATTGTTGCTTACTACACAGTCAGTTTATAATTAATCAACACTGTCTTTGCAAAAAATATTTTTAATGTTTCATGTTGAAAACTTGAGGGACCAACAAATATATCTTTCATCATCACTGTCTGGTAAATTCTCTTCAAATTCTTTAGGCAGACATCTGTGATGACATAAGCTGTATTTAAAAACACTAGATTTTACGTTTTATGCAAATTTGTAGCACAGCCCAAGTATCTCCTTCAACATTTTTGAGTATCCTTTCCTGAAAGAGATAAATATTAAATTTATTTTACATCAACATTACCAATTTATTCACCGCATTAACCTATAGTTTACCTTTTTTGGAAGTTCTCCCTTCTTTTGTTTCTGCTTTTCTCTTTCTTTTTTTGAATTTTTCTTTTAATTTGATTTTTTTTCAGTTTTTTGTTTTCTTTGGCTAAATGAAAAAGTTGTTGCTGTCGAGAGGAAGTGACAAATAGTTACTTGGATACATTACATTTTCCTTTCTGCTTTGGAGAAACATCAATGCAGAATTTTTGCAAAAGCATTATTTTATAATAAAGCAATACTAAAAATCACTTAAAATTTAATAATGGTCACCTGTGCCCATTATAAAAATATTTATTTTTCATTGACTAGCTATGGGCATAAGCGTGAAATAAATAAAAACATATTCTGATAAAAGATGGGCCAGTATGATCGAAAAAGGGTAACGAATCAATATGTAACAATAAATTTGAGTTTTAATTAAAGCAGCGATGTCAGTTCCTTAAGAAGAAGCACCTTCAAAAATTCACATACAACGAACATAAACTATATTTGAGACACGTGCACAGTGAAATCATAAATCACACTGGAAACAAAAAAACGCTGTTTGGAAAAGATAAGAGATTTGGGTGTTCCTAGAAGGATATTGAATGAATAAATTTTTAGAAGCCACTAATTGGCCTCCTAGAATGTTTTTTAAATCTTAATTATGTCAATTTATTGTAAACCTGCCCATTACTGGATGGATGACCATTACTAGTAGTTTACCATATATTTTTTAGGTTGTGTAAATTTAAACTGAGTTGTATTGCAGTGTATAGATATTCCTAACTAAGCTAGGGGCAAATGCTTTCTGAGCACATTAATTCCACTTCCTGAACTAAACTTAGACAATTAATTATTGCTTGTAACAAGGAAACTAGTGTTTTTATATTACTGAAACTAAGTGTAGTGAACTTGATTGTTATTTAAACAAGGCACATAAATTATAGAACAATTAATGATTAGGTTGTCATCCATAACATTAAAATTTATGCATTTTAAAATGTTGAAAACTTCAACTTCGATAAATCAGGATTTGTTTTCCAGGAGTGAATGAGAATGCAATAACATCTCAATTCATTTTGTAGATTCAAATGAATGGGATGTTGCTTTCTTATTCATTTGAATCATGAATGATTCAAAGAATTCAATCCATTTGAATGGAAGTATATGTATTTGAATGGAATATGGAGTCATTCCGAAACATGGTTTTTTGATTCAAATGTGATTGAGCTTGTAGAAATTGCTAGGCTTTGTAGTGAAGTGTTTAGCACACTCTCTGGCCTTCTGTTCAAAAGGCTCTATGTTGGAATCTCAAATGGCATGGATGTGTGTGTTAATGCAGAATCCTCCACTATAAGCCCAGAAGTCCTGGTCTAATTAACTCCTATATAGCTAAAACGACTTATGCGGCAAAACAAATAATATATATACATACACACACTACCCTACAATAATGAACCAGACAGCAAGGTATGATGGTATAAGGAAAATAATACATGCTTTAATAGTGGAGTGGTCCCCCATGTGCTGCAATTACACTAGCAACTCTTCTGGGCATACTTTCTACAAGGTTTTGATACACAACTATGGATATTTGTGTCCATTCCTGCTGTAAGAATGTCGCCAGCTCCGTTGTATATTTCGGACGTGGTTCCCTGGTCTGTAAGTGTCGCTCTAACTTGTCCCACATATCGCACCCTAGCAAGAAAAGTGACACAACTCGAAAACTTTAAATTTTAATGTCGTGTCATTGAAAAATATGTATGAGGTACCCCAGCGTGCTATATTACTATTCTATCTATAGAATATAATAGAATTAAAGACGTAAATACTTACCTTAAATTTAAAAGAAGTTTATACTATTTCAATATATGTTTTATAGTATCCTTTAAGTTGATGCTTGTCAAATTCTTCAATTTTGAGCTGTGTCACTTTTCTTGACGGGATGCGATATGTTCTATGGGGTTTAGGTCGGGACTCTGAGCAGGCCAGGGAAGACGTTTTACGTCCATATCTTGTTACCACTGCTTGATAGAGGCTGCAACATGGCATGGAGCATTGTCGTCCTGGGAATATTCAGAAGTAACATTCGTCCATTCCATAAAATTGCCAGAACGTAGGAAGAACCTGATTGTCCAAAGTGTACATGTAGGTGTCTGCGTTCAATTGGATTGGATATGGTTTTATGGCATTGAGTCCTCTTGGGACCTAATATGCCAAACTCAAGATAAAGAAACAGATATATAATATAATAATAAAGTGAAATGAGTCAAAACATAATGAATGAATACTATACAAAATTATATGTGATGAATAAAACCAATGTCATGTAAAAGGCTAAAAATATTTGGTTGAGGATTCTCCACAACCATGTCTTCTAAAGTCAAGGTATAAGAATTAAAATATTTAAGACGTTGATAATTAAAATGAGAACATTCTATTAAAATGTGTTTTACCGTAAGTGGACAAATACAATAATTACAAATTGGGTGATCTTCTCCGAGGAGGAGGTGTCTATGGGTAATCCTAGTATGTCCAATACGGAGGCGTGTCATTATTACCTTCTGCCTTCTTAAAGGTAACGATTTCCAGTCAGATACACTTGTTTTGATGGCGTGAAGTTTGTTCTCCGATTATTCATTCCATTCCTTCTGCCCTTTGTCTCTCTATATTAAAAAAAAGTTACCGCCGTCGCCGCCGCAGGAAAACTGTGCTGATTGAAAACTGTGTTGTTTAGCTCGATTCTTAGACGGTTTCCCGAGAAAGTACTGATAAAAAAAAATGAAATTAACATGCTTTGTTCTTCATCGTATTCCCTGGATAATTATTAAGATTTTTTTTCCGATGCGGCTATTAGTTTAGGTTTTATTATGTGTTAAAGTTGAAGAAGTTAAATTTCTTCCGCGAGTGAGCAAAACACATTCTAATTTTCAGTCTTCAGTCGTGAGTTTTTTTTAAAGAGTACCTCTCAACGTAAATTTTTGCAGCTCGTCGAGTTTTTTTTAAAATTTAAATTTGGTTCTTGATAATATTTTTTTGAAATTCAAGAAAAATCGGGACATTTTTGTTACTTTTTTTTTAAACTGCCGTATCTATATCCAATTACTATTAGTTTTTAAAATATAGCAGTATACCTCAGAATATACTCTTTCTTACGGTACTATTATTTTTGAAATCGGTTAATAATTAAATTGGATGCGATCAAAAGTTCGTCGTACAAAATTCGGAATCTTTGGATATTTTCGCTACTTATTGTTAAAACCGTTTTGTCTACGGCAAAAGCCATTATTTTTTTAATTTGAAAACATCACTGAATACATTACATTACACTCTTTCTTATGGTACAATTATTTTTCAAATTGGTTAATAAATAAAATCGATGCAATTAAAAGTTGGTCATACAATTTTCGGAACTTTCAGATCGTAACTTCCGATACAAAACTAAAATGGTCATATCTGTATAGTATTACTGTTAGTTTTTAATTTTAAAAATATTGCAGTATACCTCAGAATATACTCTTTCTTATGGTACAATTATTTTTAAAATTGGTTCATAAATAAATTCGATGCAATCAAAAGTTGGTGACACAAATTTCGTATTTTTTATTTCGCGGAGCAAATTCGCGGAGGGTTGTATTTTTTACTATCGTGTTTGCCAGATATCAAATTTATCGTAGCACCAATTGCCATGAAAATGATTTCTTTTTATTTGGCGAGGAAAAAGGCTCGCTTTTTTCCCTCTGTTTTTCAGACGGTTTACCGAGAAAGTACAAAGTACAGATCGTAAAGTTTTTAGATTAACACGGTTTACTTAAAATTGTACAGGGAACAAGATGCAGAAGATTTTTTACTGATGCGGCTATTAGTTTAGGGTGCATTAAGTGTTAAAGTAAAAATAAGTGAAATCACTTGCGAAAGAGGTATTGGTTTGCGAAGCAAACCAAACGGGATTGCATAGCAATCCCCAGGGGTCGGCGAGCAGGTTGCGAAGCCCTCGCTGTGATGTCATGGACCGGAAAGTGAAATTAGGATAATACAAATTATTCAGATAGTTTCACTGTGCGAAAGGAATGTTGGTTTGCGAAGCAAACCAAATGGCAAATGTAAAAGGAGTGTTGGTTTGCGAAGCAAACCAAATGGGATTGCATAGCAATCCCTGGGGGTTGGCGAGCGTAAACGAGCAGGGGGCGGAGCCCCCTAGTCTTCTAAAAAATAGCAAATGCAAGATTTTATGTCACGATAAGGGATGGTATGGTTAATATTATTTACAGCCGATTTGGCGGCTTTGTCAACTATTTCATTTCCTGATATCCCAACATGAGATGGGATCCAACAGAATACCAAGTTAAAATTTTTGGATGAAAGATGATAATTTTTTTCAATTGACCAGGAACAATATGCAAATGTCTTGGGCCATTCCATGAATAACACCCCCAAACAAGTAATTGGATTTTATGCTAATCCTCTGGCGTCCAGTCCATTATTGTAGGGTAGTGTATATATAGTACATCATACTATATTAAATTTGCTGGATGTGAAATATGGTCGTAGCCTATATTGCGATTTTCTGGTGTTTATTTCATCCCTTCCACAGAAAAAGTACAGCTAATATAACTTTATATTTTGTCATTTCCACATAATGAGCAAATCCGGTTCTGTATTTGTATGCATAAAAATGAATTTAGCCTTGTTAAACCCCAAAACTAGCACCCAACTGAAATTAACTTTAGCATTAGACTGAAAATTATGTGCATGCTAATGTGTGCAATTGGTGTCAGTCACAATACATAGTTTGTTTCTAGGTAATTTTGCGTGTATTGAGTGCCTGCTTATAAGATTATTTTCTTTTAAAGGTGAAAGACATCTACATACATCCTGAAATGTTCAGTGTTGACAATGGACTTCTTACTCCAACACTTAAGACCAAGAGGCCTGATTGTAAAAAGTGCTTTATTGACATAATCGATTCCATGTACAGACTTATGGTTTAACTGTGTGTTGTGCGATTGTGAGTGCAAGAATCTCGAAATAACTGAATTCAAGCTAGTTTAAAACTAACTGAAGGACCAAAAAGGATGGGGAAAACTATGTTGGATGAAATATCAAACTTTTATTGCAATCAAGGGATCTGGAGATCATTTCATTTATTTTCCCCTACCCTATATCAAAATGTATATAGCACTGGTGTTAGCTGATATTGAACACAAAGCAAATTCAATGAAAAAAAAAACTCGACTTTTTCACATTCCAGACAAGAAAGAAAACTTTTCTTCTGTGTGAACTATTGGGTGCAAGAAAACAAGAAGCAAAAATGCAATGTGAATTTATTTTGTCGTTTTCTATCCTATTTATCTGAAGGTTTCACGTTGGTGCTGGTAAACATCCTTACACTTGTGATTAATACAGTATTTACATTTGATGTGTCTTAATGTCAAATTTTCTCAGATAATGTGGGAATTGTATGAATCATGTTTTATATATTTAGTTAATTTTTTTTTTTGCGAATGATTTAAAAAAAAAAATTCTGATTGAGTTATTCTAACTTTGATCCGTGGCAATATTAAAATGGGAGTTTACTGATCAAAGGATAAAATAAAAATGATTTTTAAATGTATGGAAATCTATTGTGTCTCTCGATTCTTTTGCATACCTACCAACCTTTCCAATTTTCTGGAAGTCTGAAATCACTGGATTTCTGGATTGAAAAAATATTTTCCAGATTTTTCTTTTGGGAGAAAATTTTAAAATTACCCTAATTTCGAAGTTTTGGCACCTAGCTCTGGCAAAAATGAAAGAAAAACACAAGGATCAGTAATTGCCAGTGGATTGTTGTCAAAACCTTCTTTGGCCCTAATTTTCAAGAAAAACCTTCCTCTAAAACATTCAAGAAAAAAAAGGTCACTCACTCATTTTTCTTAAAATATTGCCAAATCAGTTAAGCTGAGTTTGAACTGTAGCCAAGATTAATAGTAGAATAGGATTATTTTTCTGTTTTGAATTGTTTTCGTAAAGCCCAATTTGGTGCAACTATTGGTGATTTGGTGATATTAATTTTTTACTGTAAGGATTATTTTTAGGTGTTTCTTTTTTACGACTATTGAACATAGGTTTTAATGTAAAAATGCTCTAGATTTTTTCCCTTGGAGATTGGCAGGTATGCTTTTGTGAATCATTCTGTTCTAATTTAAGGGATGGTAGAATTTTAGTAAGCTGTGCTTGCAATTGAAATAAAGGGTTGAAATATGTGTTCTGCATAGAAGGAATGTTATTTTCTTATCTCTAGCACCTTATTACCATACAATGTTATACATATATTCTGAATTCCATTTCCAGCTATGAAAATATTCATGTGTTGTAAATTCCTATTCTTTATAAACTGCTTGGAAATTAAATTTCGACTAAAATCGTGCTTAGCTATAAAAAGATTCTGGTATACATTTATTTTCAGCTTTCAGCTGACACTTCTAGGAATTTTGATACGATTATTATCCGAATTGTAGCATAGAATCTGAAAAAAATGTTGCTTTAAAGTCTCCTCTTAAATTTTCCATTTGGTAAATTTTGAAATGCACCACTAATCACCCAATGAGTTCTACCAAGTTACAAAGCAATCTCAACTATGGTAAAGATGCAGAAAAAGCTGTAGAAGATATTTACCAAACAATCACATGTTGTGTTATGTACAGATTGGAATGAAAACTTTAATCTTGCTCAGAAACCCAAAGGCCGACTATTATTGGGTAATGTTATATCGAAGCTCTAACAGAATTTGGTGATAGCGTGTTGCATGTCAATATTTTCCTAACTTTACAGGTCCAAAAGTTACATATAATGGGTGAAATATAAACTGAGGTTTTATATTAACCTTCATGTGATTTAGGTTGCAATTCCAACTAATAATCAAGTCAAGAGTCTGCCGTGGACAGAGAATATGCATTTCTTTCATCCTCGCTCGATATAAGTAATCAATAAAAAATTTTATACTGTATATTTACAAAAGATACTCTTGTTGCTTATACATATTAGTTTGAGTTTAGAGGTATATTAATAATTTTGTCTATTTATCTTTTATTGGAATGAATTTCTTTAGAATTTCTTCTTTTCTTCATATTGAAGATGTAAAATTTCAGAGAAACCTTGTTGCTTCAAAAATTGCCATTGCTTTTTAGACTGACTTTTCTTGATTTTTAATCTTAATGTTGACTAAAGAGTTTCGCAAGCCTTGTGTAATCCCATAGCTTTGTTTCTTAGTAAAAGTCTTGCAAAGTAATCTATAAATTGTGCCATAATTTGCTTATGTAAATAAGAATTTAGTTTAAGTAGAAATTAACTCTTTTTTTTACTATGCTAGCAATCAGAATAAATCTTACCTCAATAGTTCTTTATAATTTTACATGTATTTGTTCTAAATGCTCAATTATTACTTTATATACTCCATGCTTTGTCAAGTAATGAATAATATATAATGTAAATTAACGAGAATTACTGACTTATATATGTATAAGTACATGTTCTTATACTTCCTAGTACATTTTGAAAATTATTCTATTGGAGTACAGATTATGTCATGGAACTGAGTTCCTGAAACTATTAATAACTTACCTAAATTATTATTTTATTTGAGAATATAATTCTTTTGTAAATAATTTTCTTGTCTTTATGTGTGCACTTTTGTAATTAAACATCTTCTCACGTTTAAATTCATGCTTAAACTAAATACGACACAGACATTATCATTAAATGGGGAATTAACAAACTGAATCTCAAAATATGTCCACTATTTATGACATAAGTCAAAGTGGCCGAGCAATGTCTAATTTAATAGGCAATGTGTGTAGTATTGGCCAAGAACAGAGGGACGTGCATACCTAAATTGAACGCGATAATTTATTTTTACAATGTAATACAAAGTTTCAGATATACACACAGCACCGTCTGTTCCCAAAACACGTCTCTCTTTCCCGAGAGTACAACAAATCTAACCTTATTCCGAACAGTACCATGTTCTTGATCGTATCAGTACACAGGCACTATCGTACATCAATGTTCGTCTACTAGAACAGTAGCAACCAGAACATAAGAACAACTGTTCTTATAACTTATCTGTATTCGTAATCACCTGTCCGGAGATCGTTACAACACACATTAAACACTCGGCTCCCTTTGTCAGCGGAATAGGGAATTATGAATCTCAAAATTAGTCCTATTTAATTACTATTACACAAAACAGATGGCTTCCATCCCAACGGAACCAGTGTTGATCCTCAAGAACCTGGAACCTTTCACATAGAATTGGGATCAATCCAAATGAAAATAGTCGAGCCTCGTTTAGCCGAATTTTTCAGGACTAGGAACATTTATCGTGGTTCGTGTTATCCAAATTCATGAAAAACATTTGTTCTTAAAATAAAATATTATGGTCTACTCACTACAATTCCTGTTTCACAGATGAATACTATTCTTTATCACACAAAGGGGTAATGCAGGTGATTCTTGAGGCCACTTATATTTCCTGTGTACACAATTTTTTTCATAAAATAGTCAGATTTTTGTGTTTTGTTTTATTCGTGACATTCTTTAAGAAAATCTGATGCAGTCAACACTGCTTAATTAAGCGGATGAATTTTCACTGTCCTTCAAAAGCAGCATATCTATGAATATATATAAAATTCTAATACTACTAATTTACTGACTCACTCATCACTGTATCACAAGAACTGTACTGTAGAGGTGCACTAAAAAAGGATTTTGAAAAATTCGACTATCAAGAGGCCTAAAATTGGCCTAAGCCAAAAGCATTTCGAAATCGCTATAGAAATAGCATTGAGTGCGTATAAAACGATTGCTGTACGCAGCTTAGATTGCCTTAACACTGTTGATCAAAAAACTTTTTTAAAACAAATTAAATTATAATCATGTTTGAACTAACTTTTTACTGCTTCCCATAATGAAAATAATATTTATAAATATTTGATTGATGAAGAAAGAATATTTAAAGCATTTAATTTTACACAACTTGCATTACATCCACTACAACTTCATACATCTGAGTTCTTTGAGATAATTCTGCCTTGGTGTAATCACGTATAACACAAAATGAATTGACTCTGGAATTTTATCTTATTGTAAATTCATGTCCAACTTTTTTTGTTTTTATCAAAAAACATATTTTTTGTCTGCAAGTTTTTCTATCTTCCACGTTAAAAGATAGCCCTGATAAATCAATTACCTATTTTTCTCTGAAATTATTTATAAAACTTTCTAATAGTACTTTCAGTAGTATAGATTCTTTCTCAATAGTACGCATTCCACACTGATTGCAATGATTTGCTAGTAGCATTTATTCTTCGTAAAATAGTATTCCAAATAACTATCATTTGAGCGATTTCATATTTGTCCATTTTCTTCTGAAGTGAAGTCGCCTCCACTATAGTAACTTCTTTTCTTCTTCCGAATTACATATTTCAGTTAAAGCCTCTTTTATATGGGTGAAACCAAGTTTCATAGTTAATACAGCATCTGCTGTTGTTGACCATCTTGTATTAGAAGCTATTTTTACTGAGACGGAATGTTTAAACCATTTCTAGATCTCTGGTTAAAATTTTCCAGCGATGGGTTGACTGAAAAAAGTGTGAATAAATTCTTCACAAACAAATTACTGAATTGCAGCGCTACAACTTTCTGCAGAGAAATTTCCAGTTAAATTTAAGGAATTATTTAGCACACAGAATAAAAACCGTACTTGGCTATGTTTTTTAATATGTTTTTGCAAATCTGAGTACTTCCATAACATAGAAGCATTACCAACTGATTGCCCTAGACTGTTTTCAATATACACTCCTAATTTTACTAAAGTTTTCAAAACTTCTTGTTCTTTGATGTTCTTGTTATATGATCTATGGGAATGAATTCCACAAACCTGTCCTTTATATTACCACAGGATGAAACGTACCACAAAAGTTAGTAGATCGACATGCAAAACATCGGGAGTATAGTCAACAATTATACTATAAGTCGCACACTTGATTTCTTCAATTATTTCAGCTCTTACTTGATTGCAAATAAGACCTAAAATTTCGTCGCAAATATTATGAGATAAATAGTTTATATTTCCTCGTCCTTTGTTGGCATATTTTTGTAGGAGTAATTTCCAACCTATCCGCAGTCCAAGTAGGTTAAATAATTTCCTTTCCTATTGAATTCTTTGCTTTCATCGTGACTCCTAATCCTAAGCGGCTCACAAATTTTATTGTTGATATTCTATTCAACACACCTCTCCAGTAACAGACTTCTTTTCCTGTAATAGTTGAGTAGCAATTCTAATGAATTTTGGTGATCTTTTATACATAGTACACATGACTGACATGTTCTTTCGAAACTTCGTGGTCCGATAAAAAAACAGTAATTGATCTCCAATTTTGCAAACCAGTTATTGATTTAGACTTTGATGTTGAGTAAAGTTTGCAAGGATAGCTGTAGACACTTTTTCTTGTTTCTGAAAATATCAACCCATTTCTCTTTTCCATTTGATTTCTTTCTGTAAAAATTATCATAAGAAAGTCCTCTTTTTCACTTCATCTCTGTCTTTATACACTGATTTCAAATTCTCTATATTCCCGATATTTTTTGGTTTGTTACTAAGAATATGGTCAATAACAGCATCTGTTAATATTGTTGACCATAAAGCTATATTATTTACTACTTCGATGTCTTCTCTATCGAGGCATCTTTCTGGACTATATCTTCTGCGTTTTCGCAATCACTTTTTACCGGTCACAACTTTCATTGAACCCTAATGAAAAAACATTTTAAGACCTTGGGGGCCCCTTTGATATTTCGGGGCCCTACGCCACCGCTTAGTCCGCGTACTGCTTAATCCGTCACTGAAGAGAGGTGTATATAAGGAATGGTAGCAAAGAAGTAAAATTGTTCACAATCGTTCTGTAAGTGCCACAACCGAATACTTATGGCACAGAGGACGCATGTCGATGATTTTTTACGCGGTAGAATTATCGGCCGCCTGGAACGTGGGCGTACTCAGACGGAAGTTTCAGTGGGACTTGGAATCGCCCAAAGTGTCATCTCTAGGCTTTGGCAACGATTCCAAAATGATGGAAATGTCAGTAGATGTTACAGTGCAGGTCGCCTCCGAGTTACAACGCCTAATGACGACCGGTATTTGGTAGAGTGCCTATATAATAAGAGTGGCGACAAGGGACCAAATTTGGCCCAATGCGCATGCGCGGCAGCCATTTTTCTACCAGAATCGTCTCAAAAAAGGTTGCTGGGCGAATTAATGTATCATTTCAGGGAGAACAAAAAGCATATGATTGTTATAATATGGATACATTCGGTATAAATGAATCATAAAATCGCTCAATTACATGCTTAATTGATGAGATGGATTGCACAAAGCGCTAACTTAGATTGCGAGAAACACCATGTTGTTCAAAAAAAGCTATTTATATAAAAAGTTTTCAAATTTGTACTGACAAAACGCTAAAATAATAATAAATAAACATTCTAGAACACGAAATGGAACATGAATAAGCTATATTTTCTTTTTAATTTAATGTACACACGTTTTTCTCGAACACACAAAAAGTTCCCATGTTAAGTCTACGGGAGCTAGAAAAGGTCTAAGCCAAATCAGAAAGTGTTTCCGTTGGGTTGGCGTGGAAGTTTGGAGAGTGGGGTGCCAGTTCAGGTGTTGCTTCGTCATCTGACCGTGGTTCAAAATTACGAGGTGTTGTCCTCGGACCTTTCCCTTAAGGGACTGGTCCCGGACCGTCGTCAATAGCCCGTTGTGTTGCTCTAGTACGACGTTAACTAAAATTACCATTACCAGAAAGTGTTTCCCGTATGTCGCCACTCTTATTATATAGGCACTCTGGTAGTAACTACAAAAAGAAGCAGACGGAGCACAGCATCCGACCTTTCTCGTCAGCTATCTTCAGCCATGGGTACGGCTGATTCAAGGCAAATCGTCTACAGACGTTTGGGACATGCTGGTCTATAAGCTCGCAGGCCTGTCAGATGTGTTCCGATCACGGCAACTCACTGTCGCCAGCGGTTAGCCTGGAGTAGAGAACATGCAATGCGGACATCGTCACAGTGGGCTTGTGTGATGTTTTCTGACGAGTCCAGATTTAGCTTGCAGTCTAATTCACAACATCATTGAACGACACCGTTACGGTAGTGCATGATTGCTCGTTTGGGGCGGAATTATACTGGGATCTACATGTTTAAATAGGAACCATGAGAGACCAAATTTATCGGGACATCATTCTGGAACAACATGTACGTTTGTTAAGGGGTGCCATGAGCGTAGAATTTGTGTTTATGGATGACAACGCCCGTCCTCACCGTGCAAACATTGTAAACGAATGCCTCGAATCTGAGGATATCACCCGTATGGAATGGCCAGCATTCTCACCTGACTTGAATCCGATAGAGCATGTGCGGGACATGCTTGGCCGACGAGTTGCAGCCGTCAACCACCTCCTACATGTGTACCGGAACTTCGGAGAACATTGCTTGCTGAGTGAAGTGATCTTCCCCAAGATCAGCGCGATAATTTGATCCTCAGCATGCCTTGGCGTTGTACGGACTGTATTGCATCGTCTGGGAGACATAAAATGTATTAACCATCATACAAACCATGTCATGTTAAGTTTTTGTAAGGTCGATAATTTTTGTAATTGCTCCAGAGGCAAAAATCGTAGTTTTTATGAATGGTATCATACATACACCATCTTTTTTGTTCTTTATCTTTTGTTTAATAAATGGGCTTTATGAATAAGTCACGTTTGTTTTGTTTTTGAACCTTTATTTACCGGAGATGGCATTATCCTTAATTTATGGACATGATTGTATTACAATACTCGGAAGAGCTTGCTCTGATGAAACTTTAACAATCCTATTGTGGAAGCTGGAATTCCATTAGTTTTCTTGTAGTTGATCATAGAAACATTGCTAAAACTAGATATAATCATTTTTTCGTAGCAACAAGATTTTTATCTAAACCTTGTCTTCCTTTACATTTTACTCAAGTCATTTTGTTAGTTTGGTATCTTCAGCTTATAGTTACTTATTTTAATGTGTGAATTGATTATAAGTACACCATGGACCGACAAAATCAGCTTCCACGCCTTGATAAAATTGGAATTTTTATTCTAATGAAAGTACTTTTCTGCATTTGATAACCATTTCAAGGAAAAAATTAAATTCCCTTTTTCAGTAAACTTGTAAAGGGAATTGTTTTTGAATAGTATGGTCCAGGTATGAAATGTTGATCTATCAGCTAAAATTGTTTTTAATCATATGCTAGAGAATGGGAAGGTCATGCATTTCTCTTACTGTCTAGTCGAGACACGAGTTTGCAAAACTCCTGTACAGAATTTGAAGGCTTTCTAATTGTGTTGCATCATGTGGACTTACTTAGAATTAAAGTAACTGGAAAGCCACTTACTGTGAGAATTAAATTAAAGTATGACAGGCTTGGCCAAGAATCTTCCAAGAATTCATCTGTGATTAAAAGAATGAGTTCAAAATCAATATTTCCCGAGTTCTACAACAGGATGATGTGGATAAAAAAATTAATCTAATCCCAAATATATCTAATCCCATTGCGTAATTTTATTAATTTTTTTTTTACATTAAAAATGTGAATTTATCAATCTATTGAAAATGCATCCACCCTTTATCTGTGCCTTTTGAATATTTTAATAGAAGGTAGGTATTTTAATTAACGTCGGAGCAACACAATGGACTGTTGACAACTGTCCGGGATCCATTCCGAAGGGAAAGAACTGAGGACACACCACGTTTTGAACACCCGTCACATGACGAAGACACCTGAGCTGTCACCCCACTCCAACTTGAGGACATGACAGCTTTAACGTGAACCAGTCCCTTTGTAAACGACGGTCTTTGGTTGGATTCAAACTTGCAAACCTCCGGTCTCTAATCCATGGTTCTTCTAACCGCTCTAATGACAATTAATTACAGAATTTGTCGATTTTATTTATCGAAAAAAAGAACATAGGTTATTTTAATTAACGTCACATACTAAAGCAGGCCTCGAAATAGATTTTTTATTACAGGTGCACCTTGTGCACCTAAGTTTTTAAAATAGGTGCACAGATTATATTTTATGAGCACATTAAAAAAACGTAATATAAGAGCATTAATGCAATGTAAACTACATTATTAGTTGGGTATGTTTAGATAGGTTAGTAATAGATGGTAAATAAAAATATTTGAACACCTAAATTCTCCGGCGAACGGCTGTCACAACAGTCGCTACAACAAAGCCGTCTGGAAAATGTTTCGATCATCGGAAAGTTCTGGTGGCAGTGGCACAAGTAAACCTTCCAGCTGTATAAACCCGTTACTGTCCAGCGATTTTGTTTTCGCATGGTGTGTATTTAGGAATTTTAACTATGTTCCTTTAGAGCGAGAGAGGTCGATACTAATATTTTGTTCAAACATCAAAATAACGTAAAACACGTTCCCCGCCCTTTTTTTAATGTTTGGTGCACTGTGTGCACCTAGCGTAGAAAAGATAAGTGCACAATTTTATTTTTATGTGCACCTGTGCACCCGGGTATTTCGAGCCCTGTACTAAAGCAACACAACGGGCTAATGACGGATGTATAGGTAACCCTCGTATAGCACGGTACTTCTATAATTCCTACTTAATCAGAGTGGCGACAAGGGACCAAATTTGGATTAATGCACATGCACGGAAACCATTTTTCTACCAGAATCGTCTCTAAGAAGGTTCTGACGTATAGTTTCTTTCATCGGTTTCCCACATTCTTTTGGCAATAGAGTTTAAGTCCCTAAATTTTTACTTTCGCGATTGACGCTACGCTGCTTTGCGTTTCCTACATTCGCAATGAGTGGCGTTAAAACTAAAATTTAGTTATTTTTATGCTCACAACTTATTTAAATTGTTTTCGTGCATATTAACAAGAAAAATAATAAAAGTGAAGCTTATAACTTCAGTGTTAAATGAAAAAGGATCTGATGTGTTATATCTCTCTCAGGCATTTCAGTGTTTAGTTAAATCTTTCCATGCTGTGTGGTAGAAAAAAAAGAGTGTGTTTAGTCATTAATTTTACAACATTAAATAAAAAATGGATTTAAAATGTCCTACTATTAGTTGATAGTTCCTTAAAATAAAAATTTCTTTCAACCAACCTTTCAACACATGTTTTTTTTTTTTTTAGTGTGATTAATTATTTCTTTACATTAACCGAATCACGAAAGATACTGTACAATTGAACATTTTTATTTGACCTTTTAAAGGCCACAAAATTTGAACCCACTTAAATTTAATTTTTGTTTTACCCATTTATACAAGTCAAAAAACATATAATTTAAAAAATACTCAACAGCATCAGTAGACATTTTGGTTAAAAAAATCTATCACATTTTCAGATGAAAAAATAGAATTAACAGATTGAAACTAAATTATAAGCAAATAAACAGATGAATTTTGGCATAAAAATACAATAATAATCTCAAGATAAAAATAGTTAACAGCATCAGCAAGCATTTATATATTAATCCACAGATTAATGTTGATGTGGTGGTTTTGTACGGAGACCTAGCAGCAAAAAAAGACGGAAGTTTGTATAAAAAAATAACACCTTTTGTATAAACATTTCTTTTATTCTTTTTATATAAAGCATGGTTACAATTTACTCCCTACTTTACAGATGATTCAATTTGGTATAGGCAATAATATAATATAATCCTTTTATAAGGGAATAGCTAAAAAAACAACGCATTATCAAAAGTTTAAAACTTGCTAACTGCTTTGGAGCGATGTTTACATCGCCAAAGTAGCATTTCAATGTCGTCTGCTACAATCGTCTGAAAATTGGTCATATCAATTAATATATCATTCCAGGGAGAACAAAAAGCATAGGATTGTTATAATATGGATACATTCGGTATAAATGAATTGTATAAAAGCGCACTTACCTGCGTAATTGATGAAATGGATTGCACAATTACTTACTTAGGCAACGTGCTTGCTTAGACAACATGCTTACTTAAATTGCGGGAAACATCATGTTGTTCAAAAAAAGCTATTTACTTAAAACGTGTTCAAATGTATACTGACATAACACTATAATAATAATAAATAAACATTCTAGAACACGAAATGGAATATGAAAAAGCTATAATTTCTTCCAAATGTACCGTACACACGTTTTTCTCGTACACATAAAAAGTTCCCATGTTAAGTCTACGGGAGCATGAGGATAAATTAATTAGTTCTAAAAATATTTCATAGATGGGTCTAAAATGATTGTATTAAATTTTGTTTTACCTAGTTATTTTAGAGTACACAATGGTAGAAATATGTACTTATTCGTGTGTGTGCTTTTATAGCTTCCGGGTGAGTCTGTGATTTAAGTGTACATGAATTTTAAAACTAGAGAAATGACTCAAGATATGTTAGTTCAGTTTTATGAAGATCCTATCTGACCAGGAAGTTATTGTGGAGTAGATGCCTCGTATCAAGCGATGAAAGGAAATGTATCAAAAAAGAAGATTAAAGAATGGTTGGAGTGTCAAAATGCTTACACTCTTCATAGAAGCGTTCGTCACAACTTTCTGCAAAATAGAGTCATTGTTAATGGAATCTACGCACAATGGCAAGCTGATTTAGTAGACATGCAAAGTGTTGTAAAATACAATAACGACTATCGTAATCTTTTTACATGCATATATATTTTTTCTAAATATGCATGGGTCATACCTTTGAAACAGAAAAATGGAAATTCCATCCTAAATGTGTTTAAGTTATTTTCAAGGAGAGGAACTGAAATTACAAACAAAACATTTCAATCATCAGTATGGAATTCATCAGTATGCTCCTCGAACCACTCCAACACAATCCGAGCCTTGTGACATAGAGCTTTTTCTGCTGGAAGACAGACGCCATGTAAGGGTGCAACTGATCCGCAATGATGTTCAGATAGTTCGCAGCGTTCATGGTCTGTTCTACCACAACTACGGGTCCCAGAGGCGCCCATAAGAACATCCCCTAAAAAAATCGTTAATTTTTTAATGGCTTAAAAAATTGAGTAACAAAAAACGTAGTTTTTTTACCATGCTCCTGTCCACAGAGAAGTACTAGAAGTAGTATGCTACTTCTCTGTGCTCCTGTCCAAGTGACCCACGAGCTAGTATAAAAATACTGAACAAAATTTGACCAACTTCTTAAAAAGGTTTGCCGTCCCTGCAATAAATAGAGTAAAATCAATTGTCGTAGGAAATGAAAGGAAACGTGCACAGAAGAAATGCATCATTCAAAGGAAGTATCGCAAGCTATGTACACCTGATATATTCTCCTAATCTTTAGCATGGATTTAATACGAAATGATTCCCTATCCTCCGTGAAATCTGAACAGGAATGATTTTATATGCCATCAACTCAAACAGCTATTGAAAAAGAGCAAAGGTCTGAACTTTATCCTGCAGCGAATATTCGTGATGTTGGCCTTATCGAGTTTAACATATCTGGTAGTGGCGAGGAATACATCGATTTATAAGCGATTCAACTATATGTAAAAGTTAAAGTTTTAAAAGATAATACAGTTTTACTTAAAAACGAGAAAGTTGCTCCGTGTGTAACTTATTCCTTCACTCGTTATTTTCCCAAGTTGACGTGAGTTTGAATGAGCATCTAATTTCATCATCCAGTAACACTTACCCTTACCGAGCATATATTGAGACTGCTCAATTACGGCTCTGATGATAAGAAAAGCTTCCTTACTTCAGAATACTTCTACAAAGATACAGCAGGACACTTTGATGAAACCGGTCCTTTATGTGAAAATACAAGGTTAAAGAAACGGGCGTCTGTGATTGAATAGAGTAAAGTTTAAGATACGATTGGAAATTTACAAGTGACATTGAATTGACATTTACAAGTGTGATTGAATAGAGTAAAGTTTAAGATACGATTGGAAATTTACAAGTGACTTGTTTGATCAGGATCGTGTATTACTCAACTTGGTAGACTTAAAGTTAAAGTTAATACGCAGCACACCGGAGTTTTGCCTTATCGCTCCACAAAAAGAAAATTATGACATTGTTATTGAATATGATTCACTTTTCATCCGGAAAGTGAAAGTTAGTCCAGGTGTTCTAATTGGACATGCCAAAGCCTTAAAAATTCATCTACAAACTATCCAATGGATCGAGTTTTGTGCAAGCTATATTCAGTATGCAAAGGCTCAGGATAGCATTTTTTCTGGTTAACTCCCCAAACGGTTGGTGGTAACATGTGTCGATCACCCAACAAATCCATCCAATTAACCTCAAGCATAACGATGTCAATTTATAGGAGTTTACGTAGATGGAAATCCTATCGGCTACAAGCCCTTGAATCCTAATTATGCAGACCAACAATTTTTACGTGCTTACAATAGTTTGCTCCTAGGAAGTGAAAAACTTTCATTCAATAAATGTATCTATATTAACAGAGATGAGTTTTCGGAAGGGTACACGTTAAATATAAGGGTACCTTTGACCTAACTCCAGACTTATGTGATGGAAGCCACTTAAATTTAATTCATCAAGGAAATCTTCGTATTGAAATAAAGTTAAAACGCTTTGTCAAAAACTGTTTCAGTGCTGGTGTATGCAGAATTTCGAAACGTGATTGAAATTACTAAGTCTAGAAATATTTTGTGTGATTTTTCGATAGGAATGCGATGCAACTGAATGAGATTTTACAAAGTGATGCATATACACGTCGGTGTTTTGTCGGAATTTTCCCCAGTGATCATATTCCCGAAAACTTTAAGAGTTTCCCCGCTGCGTTTATTGTAAATAGCAATCCTCATCACAAAACGGGGACTCATTGGTTAGCAGTTTATATGAAATCATCAAGAAGTGTAGAATTTTTCGATTCGTTTGGTCAATCACCTTATTTTTCGGGCTACATACATAGCTACTTCAAAAAATTTCCGCACGTCGTCTACAACGACATACCTCTTCAAAGTGTTAAAACTGCTGTGAGTGGACAAGATTTTGTATACTATCTGTATCAAACATCTAGAAATCGATCTATGGAGTTTACTGTTAAATTATTTGATAGACATTCTACAAATAATAATAAACGAGTGTATAACTTTGTGAAGAAAATTTTGTACATGGTACCTTTATTTCTATTAAAGAAAGTATAGTTAGCTGACCTAGTCTTTACTTTTGTTATTTGCAACCATGAACTCACTCGCTTTAAAGCATCCTTTTAATGCTCTCGTATGCGGTCCTACATCATCAGGCAAGTCGCATATTTTGAAAAAAAATTAATAAACAGCCACACAAATAGGATTCATCTTACCCTTGATAAAATAGTATGGCTTTATGGAATCTATCAAAACTTATACGATGAGATGCCGAAAATCACCTTTGTAGATGGAATACCCGAGAACTTTAAGCAATATTTAGGATATAATACACTTTTTATGTATGATGATTTAATTTCTGACTGTGGGGGTGATAAAAGAATAACAAATTTGTATACAAAAGGATCTCATCATATGAATTTATCTGTGATGACTGTAACCCAAAATTTGTTTCACAAAGGAAAAGAATTCAGAGGAATTTCATTAAATTCCCATATATGTTTTTATTTAAATCGCGACGTGATGTAAGTCAAATTACTCACCTCAGTAGACAACTTTATTCGAAAAATTAAAACATTTTTCTCGAAGTTTTGAAGATGCTACAAAATATTGTAGCTATTTATTGTATTGTGCTAACTCGTAGATCTAAAATCTGAAACAGAAAAGATTATGCGATTGAGGACAAAAATTCTTCCTGGTGAAGAAATTTTTGTTCATCAGATGAAATAAATAGAAGCCTAACCGAGATATGTATCTCAGTGCTCATCATGACTTTGACAGCGGAGGACGTGCAGCCGTTGAGATTTATCACTGTTTGTCCTAAACATTGCCGAACAGAGCTTCTAAAAAACTTCCAAAATCCAGTATACATTGCATAGATGAATGTTGTTTGAACACTTTAAAAGGAAATGTTCCTTTAACAGATCATCAGAAGGATACACTTAGGGATTTAGGAGATAAAAAAGTGTCTCTTATTAAAAAACGAAATTTTATAGTTCAAAAACAAGGTTTTTTAAATAGATCACTACCCGCAACGCTAAGTGTTTTAACTACTCTGCTTCACAAGTAAAAAATAGACGAAACAAAAATGGAATACGGAAAGAAAATGATTCTTGTACCCGAGGAGAGGTTAGCTAGACATATACCATCAGATGAACAGTTGAGTGAATTAAATTGTGAGATGAAAATCATCTTGCTAAACAAAATGGAAGATGGTACAAAAATTAAATTATACCATCAAGTATTGCAAAATAGAATAAATGTAAATGTACAGAATCCACCATCTTTAAGTATTGATATGGAGCAGACAGCAAATCAAGAAGTTCATACAGAAACTTCTATCAAGAAAGAAGATACGCCTAATTTAGAGAAACTTGACAATATAGAGAAGATGGTGCTGAGTTCCGTACCCAAGAACGTAATCGGTTTAACTAGAAACATTATCATTTACACTCTATAACAAAAAAAAATCGACGCACCAAGAAGGAGTTGTCATGTGGAGACAAAAATTGGTGGATAGGAAATTATGTACAGAAGAGAAAATGATTAAAATTTCAGAACAATTTAATGATTTATTTCAGAGTTACAGTAACGAGCTCAATAAGATGTTGACCCGCCTCTAGCCTGGATGCAAGCTGCCACACGGCGTGGCGTAGACCGATAAAACTCCCGGATGGTCTCCTGCGGTATTTCTTGCCATATTTGCTCTAACTGTCGGACCACGTCATCAACATTTCCTACCGGATGCAGTCGCCTTCCCATCATATCCCAGACATACTCGATGGGAGAGAGATCTCGTGATCTGGCTGGCCAAGGAAGTGTTTGACAAGCTTGAAGACAGTTCATAGCAACACGTGCCGTATGTGGTCTGGCATTGTCTTGCTGAAAAAAAAAAGCCCAGGGTACTGCGAAAGGAATGGTAGCAAAACAGGTCTCAGAATGTCGTTGACGTACCTCTGTGCAGTAAGTGTACCTCTAATGACGACCAAAGGGGTCCGGCTATCAAGGGAAATGGCACCCCAGACCATAACTCCTTGTTGAGGGCCCGTGTGGCGTGCAATAGTGAAAGCAGGATAGGAACGCTGCTCTAGGCGTCTCCAGACACGTCTTCGATGATCGTCAGGATACAGTTGGAAGCGGGATTCGTCGCTAAAGACTATACGTCCCCAGTCAGCATCATTCCAGACTGATCGAGCCAAGCACCACTGTAATCTGGCTCGACAGTGTGCAGGCGTGAGTGGCAGATGGCGTAACTGTCGGTACGAGCGAAGATTTCGCTCTCTCAGCCGTCTGTGAATGATCATGGTGGACACTTGTGTGTGGGTCGCACGACTGATGGTTGATAGTGATGAATCAGGCGCTGTGACAGCTGATCTGACAATCACTCTGTCCTCGCGATTTGTTTTGACCCTACGTCGACCGCTACCATCATGACGCTGAAATCTGCCATTGTCGACCCACTCTTGCCAGAATCTTCTAATCGCCGCATCGCTCCGACTCACATGACGTGCGATTCTCCGATTTGCCCAACCTGCCTCTTTCAATCCAATGATACGACCTCTTTCAAACTATGAAAGTTGCTCGTAATGAGCTCGAATCCTGCGACGAGGCATTTTTTCAGTCGTTGAAAGGTATCCTAAATCGCAATGCAGCAGAATTTTTTAACAACAGTTCAAGAACAACTCCTCATATACATCTGCTGGATGCGCAGTTCCGATGCGCTGGAGATGGCAATATTCATTCATTGGACACCAATTTTTAATCATTTGCATATTTGGTCAAAACATTTTTGCATATGACATTTCAAAGCAATCGGATGATTCCTTCTTGGTGCGTCGATTTTTTTGTTATAGAGTGTTTGGAAAAACCACCATACGGTCGTTTCTTGGTCACCTAATGGCGAATTTATTTATAAAGGTGATACAATGAAACAATTCAATATTGTAGATCTGATAGATCGTCTGGATAGAAGTAGAAAGAGAGATATATTTATAAATAGTCGAGATGAGTTTAAAGATGTTCTCACGGAGTTAAACTTACCTGTTTCCTTTGTAAAAAAAAAATTCACCATACCTCAACAAGTTGGCAAGGCAGTGATGAAAGAAGTGATTCCTACCCCAATACCCAAACGTGTATGCAAATGGGTTTCCTTGTAAAGAAAAAAATTTAATCCTATGACAGTTATCTTAATATGAAATCGATTATATTTTGAGCATATATATAAATGTTACGACTAAGGTAATGTCTCATTTCAAGCAATGGATTCCAAACAGGAAAGCATATTCAGTTCTTGTTTTCCTTGGAATTTCGACACTCATATTTGTTTTGACTATGATGTTTGAAGAAGGCGAGATAAATTTCTGTCATGGAATTAGAATCTCTAAAAATATCTCTTTAAATGTATATAACGATACACTGGATACACATCTACCAAGGAAGATGAAAAACACAATTAATTATCCAAAATGTGAGTCTCAAGGAATGTTGTAAAATGTAACGGTAGATAGTAAAATTAACATTACATTGGAGCGACAGGTGACAACAACACACCGCAGCTTGGAAAATTCATTGGAAGACATTGTGCTAAACTGAAGAAATTCACCTTTTGTAATCAGTTAGTTCATAACCTGTATTCGCATCCTATTTTGAATAAACTTGTTTTTTTTTGTCACTTTTTAAAAATGTATGATTAATCTCACTGCTTACAAATCGTTTCTCCACCACAGACAAGTTTTTATGTTCATGTAAGTTCTAATAAACAAACTGTGTATAATATAACATTCTAAATGTGGCAAATGATACTGCAGTAATCATATAAATACAAGAAAGAAGTATTACAATAGGCACTAATACATTTTAAAAATAAAGAGAGAAACATTTTCGGGAAAAAAAACCAATAGTTTATTGAATCTGTACATAGAAACGCATTACCATATTCTTTAATATGGATAATTAGGATACTTTTAATATATAAAGCATTATGAATCACACATTTTTACAAAAATATGGTACATAATAGTAAAAAACAAAATAACTTATTTTTTACATGCCTGCATATTTTAAGAGGTATATATTTCCAACAAGCCAATTATTAAATGCCGTAACCTTAGCTTTTGTGCAGTGCAAATTTATTTTTATGATAACCACATGATAGTTTTTGGATATCTTTGCTGCAATTAAGAGCACATAAAGTGTCAAATTTGGGGCATCCATAGTTCTTCAAGTTGACGTTCAGAATATTCAATGCATCCAAGTGTTGCTTCTCTACAAAACCACCTTTGTAAGTAATTAGGTACTGGGCGACACTCTTGCTCTGCCTGTACAATTCTAAAAGCACAGAGTCAAGACTTTCTAAGGGACATACACTTTCCCCTGCCATGGAACAGAAAGGAAGTCCACATACGTGATTTTCAACATATCGCGCTGTTATGCAATCTTTGCCACTCAGCTTATCCCTATAGGACGATAAGTTAAACCGGATACTTGCAGCTACCTGTGATTTTATAACGATGTATCCGTATTCACGTGCTAAGAAACCTTCCAGAGTCCTGAAATCCATCAAAACCCACACTTGCGCAAATAGTGAACATTGTAGGAATAGTGAACACGTTTGAAGATAGCAGTGGATATCGATACAGAGAGCACTACGACATGTCCACCTCTGGGGTATTTTTCAGTCAGAAGAGAACCCGACTGCCCGAACCGGTTAGATTGAAGACCGGTGTTGCCATTCTGAGAGCCCCTACCCCCATAAACTTACTATTACGTAGCATTGCCAGATTAGAAGTCGAAATCGTAAACAAACAGCCTAAAAACAACTCATCTTCTTTCAACAGCATAATAAAACAGCTCAACTCAACTACCATTTATGATGTCACGATAAAAAAACAACTAAACTAAACTTCCGGTTATGATTTTACCAGATATGACGTCCGGCATATGACGTCACCAAGCCATTGCGTGCTGGTAACCTTATATACACTCTATAACAAACAAATCGACGCACCAAGAAGGAATCATCCGATTGCTTTGAAATTTCGTATGCAAAAATGTTTTGACCAAATACGCAAATGATTAAAATTTGGTGTCCAATGAATGAATAGTGCGATCTCCAGCGCATCGGAACTGCGCATCCAGCAGATGAATATAAGGAGTTGTTCTTGAACTGTTGTTAAAAAATTCTGCTGCATTGCGATTTAGGATACCTTTCAACGACTGAAAAAATGCCTCGTCACAGGATTCGAGCTCATTACGAGCAACTTTCATAGTTTGAAAGAGGTCGTATCATTGGATTGAAAGAGGCAGGTTGGGCAAATCGGAGAATCGCTCGTCATGTGAGTCGGAGCGATGCGGCGATTAGAAGATGCTGGCAAGAGTGGGTGGACAATGGCAGATTTCAGCGTCATGATGGTAGCGGTCGACGTAGGGCTACAACTGATCACGAGGACAGAGTGATTGTTAGATCAGCTGTCACAGCGCCTGATTCATTTCTATCAACCATCAGTCGTGTGACCCACACACGAGTGTCCACCATGAATATTCACAGACGGCTGAGAGAGCGAAATCTACGCTCGTACAGACCGTTACGCCACCTGCCACTCACGCCTGCAAACTGTCGAGCCAGATTACAGTGGTGCTTGACTCGATCAGGCTGGAATGATGCTGACTGGGGACGTATAGTCTTTAGCGACGAATCCCGCTTCCAACTGTGTCCTGACGATCATCGAAGATTTGTCTGGAGACGCCTAGAGCAGCGTTCCTATCCTGCTTTCACTATTGCACGCCACACGGGCCCTCAACAAGGAGTAATGGTCTGGAGTGCCGTTTCCCTTTATAGCCGGACCCCTTTGGTCGTTATTAGAGGTACACTTACTGCACAGCGGTACGTTAACGACATTCTGAGACCTGTTTTGCTACCGTTCCTTTCGCAGTACCCTGGGCTTATTTTTCAGCAAGATAATGCCAGACCACATACGGCACGTGTTGCTATGAACTGTCTTCAAGCTTGTCAAACACTTCCTTGGCCAGCCAGATCACGAGATCTCTCTCCCATCGAGTATGTCTGGGATATGATGGGAAGGCGACTGCATCCGGTAGGAAATGTTGATGACGTGGTCCGACAGTTAGAGCAAATATGGCAAGAAATACCGCAGGAGACCATCCGGGAGTTTTATCGGTCTATGCCACGCCGTGTGGCAGCTTGCATCCAGGCTAGAGGCGGGTCAACACCTTATTGAGCTCGTTACTGTAACTCTGAAATAAATCATTCAATTGTTCTGAAATTTTAATCATTTTCTATTCTGTACATAATTTTCCCATCCATCAATTTTTGTCTCCATCGGACAACTCCTTCTTGGTGCGTCGATTTTTTTTTGTTATAGAGTGTATATTACCTACTTATAAGAGCTGTAGTGAGATCCACACCCTTTAAGGGTTCTTGCGGGGGAAACCCGTGAGAAAGGATTTCATTGAAGCAGGCCGCTTCTTTGTGGACTATCTCTGGGATTCCACGCTATTCACCCAAGTAGGGAGTTTCCCGTGGGAACAGAATGTGTCAGCGAGTCCGGACATTTTGGGACTGACCGACAAACGAGCCAGTTGGTTCCTTTTGATCCTTACACTAATGAAAAGGAATTGGTCCCCAGGTGTGAGGTCAGCTATAAGAAGGGGACGGCAGGAGACTTTCGGGACTTCTGAGTCGGACTTATTCTGGAGAGAGTGTACGGTGTGCCTCTCTTTCGTATGATCTTTGATAGATCTTCTCTGTGCATCGAAACGAGTGATGATTTATACTCTCCTCATTTTTGAAACTGCATTCCTTCATGTATAAAGTGTATAATAATCTTTTATCTATCCAAGATATAATAAATATATTTTTCTTCTAAAAACATTCTCTGTTTGGCTGGGCAGAACGTCACAGCGCATTAGGCCCGGTGCACACATCTGGTTTTACAACGTGCGGCGCCGCTGCCGTAACGCAAGTGCGGTCTGAGATATATTAGATCCAATGGAGTAGTGCACACATGCTTCCGGGAGAAATACGGACATACCCTTATATGTGGTGACAGACAAGGTGAAGTAAGACGTCGGGATCTGGAGCTTCCTTCTGGATTGGACGCCTATGGTGTTGGAAAAATAAGGAGGCAGCCTGGTTGAGCGAATTTAGTTTCGTTTATTTGCATTCGTTTTGTCGATTCTACAGATCTTAATGATGTAACCATGCCGACAGGTCTTTCAATTCGCGATTTTTGGAAAAGAGGGGAAAGAACAGACATACATCCGTCCTTTCCAAGATATAATAAATAAATATATTTATTATATCTTGTATAATATTTCCAAGATATAATATACCTGAGAATTGGAGTCGTTTTTCTCGTCCATACAGTCTGAATCCTTCCAAAATTCTGGGTGCTTCGACCTCGTCAGGGAGACAATCCTTCTATTGCCAAATGACATCGCCCCACTTTTTATACCGATCAAATACTCTTGTTTTTGATAAACAAGTCGCCTGCAAATGCTTTTTGCAACATTTAAAATGTGTTTGCAGATGAAATTCTTCCATAGCGGAAACAAAATTTAATGCATGTTCAATTACATTCAACATTTTGTAAAATCAACGAAAGTGAAAATTCTTCTCGTATTAAAAACAAATGTATTTTCAGACGATAAAATTAAATAAATCCCTGATTGTTGCCACATGTTTATATAAGTTGTAAAAATATTTTCTAAAAGTTTGCAGACGATATTTACTATATATGTATTTTATAGGAAGCATTTCGGATACTTTTTGATCACAGTAGTTTTCTAAAATCAATCCCAATTTGACAGT
Organism: Metellina segmentata; assembly: GCA_947359465.1. Lineage (NCBI taxonomy): Eukaryota > Metazoa > Arthropoda > Arachnida > Araneae > Tetragnathidae > Metellina > Metellina segmentata. The sequence continues at coordinate 28,621,569 of OX375875.1, read as the reverse complement.
TTTGGAGAACCTGGAATGGGCATATTGAACATTGTGATTACTTGAATTGTTTTATCAGTACTGATGAAAAAGGAACTATTTTTCCATAAGTCAACTGATTATTAGTTTCGAGCCTCATTTTTTTCTTTGCGAAACATAAACGATTTCTGAATATTTGGGACAGACGATATTTTGTAACGAACGGAAAAGAAACGGAAACTTCGTTGACTACGTGCAGTGATATTTTCTCTTTCTTCGCTTGGAATTGACTTTTTTTTTATTCTGACGTAAAACGTCTTACAAGGAGGGTCAGTACGGCACCAGCGGAACGATTGTCACGATCTTATGACTACCAAACTTTTGTACGCAACATTTACACTCTAAGACAAGAAAAAGTTGCACCAAGAAGGAATTGTCAAACAGCAATGAAATTGCAAGGTTGGTTAAGTGCTTATGAATGAGTAAATGAATAAATATTTATTTTATTTCCAATGGCAAGGCTGGGTACAGATTGTAAAGACAAATACAATACATAATACAATACAGTACAGAATTGACCGAAGTCATTGTAGCATTATGCAAGGCCAGAAGTGATGGTCACTTGTGAAGGGGCACCCAGTGGGTGGACCATCATTGTCCCTAACAAAGGACAGCACAATTTACATCCATGCCCTGACCCGGATTCGAACCAGGAACCTTCCGATCCAGAGGCCAACACCTTGACCAGTAGACCGGTTGGTCGGCTAATGAATAAATATTGAGACTGAAATATGCTGTTACAAATTATGCAATATTTAGTTTTCTAATAATTGTGATTATTTAACACCACACGTAGCAATCAATGAAAAGTATTCGATTTAAAGCGTCATGTAAGTTAGAATAAAATGAATTTTAAGAAGAATTTTGTCGTTATTGAAAAATTCTTAAAAAATCCAAACTATAATACTTTTGAAATATTAAAAACTCATTCTCATAGAGGCAGAAGGTCAAGATACTATTTTAAGAGTTGAAGTTAAACTTAAGCAAAGTATTGAGTGTGATAAAAGTTTGATGAAAACAGTGATTTTCTCGAAAAAAACTTTCTCAAATTGATTTACCATTTACAACAAATGGTAGTAGATTACCCTTTCTTTCTAAGTACTAAAGGCATTCCATTTTAAAACAAGTTCTTTTAATAAGACATGTGACCCAAAATAGAATTTTCAAGGAAAAATGAATTCGTATTTTTTTAAAGAAACTCAATTGTGTGTGATGAATATATAAACAAATTAATTGCCATTCTTCCCATAAAGATGGCAAAATTCGAAACTGTCGCATGCCTGGTACAAGAGTACCACAAGTAAAAAATATTGGTAGGCAAACTACAAGTGCGAGAGTGTTGACCGTAATTTTATCGTTTTTACGAATAGAGTAGAGCAATTTTAAGGAAAAGAACTTGAGAAATGGCTTTCCTAATCCTTTCTTAAAATTCACTCGTAGCTTCGTCATACAGCAGAGATGCGATGTATGTGAAATATATTGCTGGTTGGATATGTATGTATAGGATTTGCACCCAAAGTAAGCTATGAAAATTATAAATAATGTGAAAAGGTGTTTTTAAATGATTTTACTCACACTTAAATGATTTGGAATTTTTCTACCAAAGAGAAAATTGATTATTTCCCCCTGGTCACTTTTCAATGAAGAGTGAACTAAATCAATCCAAGTGAAGTCGGGTAATTCTGCTAGCATATTTATGTTCTAAACTTGCTGCAATTTTCTATCAATGTAATGAGTAGAGCTCGTATCGAAATGCAAAAATATGACCTGAAACATGCATTTCAAAATCCCAAACCATGCAAAATTGCAAAAAAAATTTCATTCTTACAAGAAGGATAGTGAGGAGGATAAAGTGAAATCGAACCACACTTTCATTTAATTAATTTAAAATTTTACTTTCATAATGCAGATAAAGATAAGTAAAAAATATACAAATTAATAAATATTACATAATTGAAAAATGTAGATTAGAATGAAAGGATTTCAAATGTCCTCAGGGACGTAACTAGGGGGATAGACTGGGCGCGATTTTCCAAACCCTCACAGATGCTACAACAGGGGGCGGGGCTAACCGTAACAGCCAATGATCGCGAGCGCTGGATAGGAATCCCCTTCACTACGCTAAAGACAACTGAAATCCTGTCTGATCCTGTTTGCAGTTTAATAAATGAAACATGTTAAATAATTTTTCTGTTTTCTTCTTTTCTTTTCAGATCCATGGCTGTGGGTGGGTAGAGGTGGGAGCCGAAAGTTGTATCCTTTTATTATATAAGTTAATAATTATATAAGTTAGTGTTTTATGAATGCTTTTTGTTACATCAGAATGGTCCTAAACCAGGGGTGGATACGACACCATCATCCTGAAGCAAAGGGGACGGCAGAGGGGCGGAAAAATATCAGCTGGTAGTGAGTTCAGGAGTGGTTCTTAGATTATTTATGTAAAATCAACGGAAGCTTGGAAAAATATAAAAAGGGTTTTTTAAAATTAGGAAAAGTAATTTAGAATCAAAAGGAATTAAATTAGAATTTTTTAAAAATAATTTGGAGTATCTAAAAATCTTTCCACCAGCTGAGTCCGAACTCGAGAAGTCATCCTCCGCTGCCGACGCGAAACTGAAGATAGGTGGATTTAGCCACTAGGCAATCGTTGCATCACGAAAAGAAGCTCTTTAAAAGAAGACATCCTTTTATATTTGGTTGATGTCAATCTCATTGGCCGTTACGGTTAGCCCCGCCCCCTGTTGTAGTATCTGTGAGGGTTTGGAAAATCGCAGACGGGGCATGTGCCCGGTTGCCAGATTTAGAAGGGGTGCTAAACAAGTATTTTTTTTGATAGTATATATATTTATTCATCATAAAAAATGAAGAGAAAAACTGATTAGTTAACAAAAAAAGTCAAAAACTATAAAAGGAGCTAAATGCAGAATGTGTGAAATGTTACGAGAGCTTGATCTGATTATAAATAAGGGGCTTTAACGTCTTAGCGCCCGAGTGTTTAGGATAACGCTCGTGTCTCGGAAGTTTCCTGTCTCCCAAATGGCTTTGATGCGCCGGCAAACGAAACTGAACTCGGATAGCTTTTAAGAATGTCCAGTTGAGACGTCTGTTTTGCGGTCCTATTATTTGCCAATGAAATATCTTGGAATTCGTTATTTTATAAATTGTACTAAAAATAAAATTGCTTAAAATTAATCTATTTACCTTTGAAATCAAGTCCATACCATCTGAGTTGAATTAAAAAAAATTCGAAAACTGGAATTAATGTGTGGTGGCGATTACAGTTGTTGTCGGGAAAGGTTTGGGTTTCCTTGGTCAAGGGAAGGGGGGGCAAGTTCTGCTTCTAAAAATTTTCCTTCCCAACGCACCTAAAAAGGTTCTTCGAAAAAAAAATTGAATTTTTTTGTTAAAATATTGGAAAACAGAAAAAATAGTTTCAAATATGCAAAATAAATTCGTTTTTTTTTTGTTTCAAATTGTTAAAAAACACTCAATACGGATTTCTATGAACAATAGGGGCTGAAAAAAGGATATGCAAAATCCGAGCTCTAATAAAAGAGTCATCATAGAATATTGAAGTTTACTGGCAGTTTTCAGAATTTAAATGATTCAGAACACTTTTTTTCTCGACCGTCTTCTCACATCCCTCTCTCTCTCTCTCCCTCTCTTTCTCTCAATACTCTACATCAATTTCTTAACACTAGCATAGTAGTAAACAAATAATTTCCTTAAAGAAGGTTTAAATCTTAGCATATTACTATTTCATGTAATTTAATTTACAGGTTTTGCTGAAAACATGGTACAGTCACTCATGTATCTAGATCAACCGTGATGTGTTGCTTTTATTGCGTATTTACAGTAATCCTTTAAAAGTGCAGTCTGATAACAAAAAATTTCAGAGTTATTTTAAAAATTGTACAAGAACTTAAGTTTGCATTAAAAAAATTCCTGTTTAATTCTCGACCTTCCTCCGAAACATAAATTCTGGTTGCGTTAGTTAAAGCGCTTCTAAATATTGTCTGATTGGAATTTGTATTTTTGCTAGAAATAACAATTTTTAATAATATTTTCCTTATAAATTATGGAATTAGGGAAGTTAAAGAAGTGCCTTAAAAAGGTTTCGCTACCTGTTTAACTGAAGCCGACATTTCCGTGGTTTTAACCCAACAAGATGGGGTCCGCGCATGCGCTGTTAAAAAACCTTTTAAAGGCGCATTTTTTCATATTAAGATGCGTTCATTCATTTTGCAACTAACCGATGCTAAATAAATGAAATATTACTCATTTTTATAATATTTTGTTTTTTAAATTATAATTTAAGTACGATATATATAAAAAAATTACTACCTTTTTCTCGTTTGCTTTTTAAAATGTTGTGATTGAATCTATATATATAATTCTCTTACGTGGCACGCAAAAAAGACGTTATTTGTAATCGCGTTTTGGCAACACTGTACGATTGTTTGTTTATCGCGAAGTCTCGCGCATCGATTGAATTTATAGCGTTATCGGATGAAATTTTATTGAAAAAAAAAAGGAAATTTTAATAAGCTGTTGCAGTTAGTTTATAATAGAAATCAAAGAAAGCGGAGGATATTTTCAGGGCCATTTAAAAAACGGTCCTTTTCAGGGCCAACAATTGTAGTTCAACAAGACGCTTGCACTACAACTTTCGGCAACAAACTCAATGAAAAAGTGTGGGTCGTTTGAGTGCTGGGAAAATGTACACACAAACAACATGCTGGGTATTCAATTTCCAAAGCAACACTCACATTTCGAGTCAAAATTTGCACAAAGTTTTCATTTGAATTCTGATTTTAGAGATACTGTATATATTTTTTCTGTAATACAGCAAATTTAGATTTGAAAAACATTTTTTTGGTAACATATTTTGTAAACAATCCCTTCTGCTAGGACACATGTCTTCATTGAGGCGAGCGAAGCGAGCATAGGTTCGCGCAGCGAGCCAATGAGGATTGCGAAGCAATCCTCCGGGGGTTGGCGAGAGTTAGCGAGCAGGGGGCAGGCCCCCTAGTATGATATAAGTTACCTTAACGTCTTCCCTGGTCAGCTCAGAGTCCCAACCTAATATAATAACAATATAAGAAACAAAAAACTAACAATGCTGTTTTTTTGTTGTTTTTTGTGTATTATGCAAAATGTTTTGAAAGAGCTTTTAAATTGGTAGAAACTCACTGGTTAGTAAAATTATAGGTATCCTACAAATACCATTTCTCAGTAATGTTTTAATTTATATTAGCTGATCCCACACATAGCTTCTTCCCTCTAGTGCCTAATATTCTAGTGCTACTTTGTATGTCTCATTCTTGTTTTTTTAAATTGTATCCAAATTGGTTTCCATAATTAGGCGTTGAAATTCATTTTATTGATTTCCTGCATACATTGAAATATACACACTTTTGGCCCAGTCATCCATTATAAATATTTATTTTCTTGTGGTATTTTACTTCTTATTATGTATGCACTGCTTTTTATGATTATGCACTGCTTATCCATGCATCTCTACGTTCTGGGTCTTTGGGAAACCTGAAATGTAAATGATTTTAGTTCGATACAATGAATTGATAGATGCATTGAAACCATATTACTATATACTGTCTAACCATATTTTTTCCAAGTCCCAACAGTATTACTGGTTTTACTGTTTATCTTAGACTATTAAAACAAAAAATTATAAACATAAACTAATTCAATCTAAAAACCACTGTAAATCAAACTTATTTATATTAACTTACTTTGATACTAAAAATAAACATGTTTGATATATTGACGACTGATTACTGAATATATTATGTCTGTCCACACAAATCCATCCATAGAAAGGGTCTTTTTTTATTATGAATACTTTCTAAAATTGTAATACATGCAAATACAGTAAAATCTTAAAACCTAGGACTACAAGCATAAATTGTATGAGCTCATAATCTTAACCATTGGCTCAAGACATGCATGTTTTGAAAAACTTCATACAGTTACAATGTTTTAAGTATTTGCTTGTCTTCTAAAACACTCATTAACAAGTTGCTCACAGTCCAAGGTTTCAATAGCATTCAAGCAGTTACTTAGTTAATCAATGCGAAAGAGCTTAATTAACAAAAAAAAAATGCGTTTTAGAAAACCAAAAGTAATGTTTACAATTCGAATTTCATAACTGTTAGCTATAAAGCTGTTTCACTTTAAATCATGCAACATCTATATATATAAAACACTAACGTACGTGGACCCGAAATCGACGTTATTTGTGTATCGTCGAATGGCAACAATCAACGTAAATAAAATAACACAGATATTTTTAATTCTTGCTGTTTTCAAATAGCCGAGGTCAATTTCTATGCAAAAAAAGGAATTAAATAGTAATATTTATGTTTGAACTGACTTTTTATTTCTTCCTTTGATGTAAAAGTAATTTAAACGTAATTTTGCTACCCGGTATCTAGCCACATCAGAATTAATGTTTACTTTTTTAATTTGATTTAGAGTTTAGAGTTTTTGATTTAGAATTCGTTTGGGTATTTGAGTTGACTGCGAGATGTTGCGGACATATTTGAGGATTCTCAAGTAGTATAAATATGAGTTCTTTTTGTTAATAAATCATTATTGTCTTTGTCAATATCATTGAAAGTCTTTTGTCGCATTATTCTATTTCACAATATATTCAGGAAGTCGAATTTCAACACGTTTGAAAAAATACGTACTTATTTTTTTTTTCAGAATTTTGCCTTTTTTCAAGGTTTGGAATTTTATTTTTGTTTGCATTATGTGTTCCGATACATTACCTATTGCAGAAATATTATTTAGGAGTTAGATTTTAATGATATGTCTATTTCCTGCAAAATATCACTAGACATGGGTAATTTTATAGCGGTATATGTATATTTCGACCAACTTTACTTAAATATTTGATTGAATACGCAATGATTTGAAGAATTGTTTCATAAAAATAAATAAAATATACAAATCAAAACATGTTTAATTACGGTGTATAAAAATTAAAAAGAAAAGCACTATTACACACCGCCGAGCGCTAGCCGGCGCAGCCCGGCTAGTGAGTAATATTTTCACCCATGTACTAAAAATACCGACTTCTGTTTATTTAACTTGGTACAGCTACGTTTATTTACACGTCTACGTTTATGAGCGGTGGTAATGGTCTTGGCAATTTTTTTTGGCGCACTTTCAAAGTCGCCAAGGAAATGATTATTTTAAACTCTTTGTATTTCAACTGTAAAGACAGATGGATTGCCTTACGGCGCCTTCACACGAAGGAGATCGATCGCTCAGACCGGTCTGAAGGCGACGGAACTTACATAGAAATCATAGGCGCACTTCACACGAGAAGACTAGCAGGAAACCGTTATGAGAGACTAAAAAATAGTCACCGAGGAAGTTCAGGCGCCGGCGACTTTTTTTAAGTCGTGGTTTATTTTATTCGAGAAACAAAACAAAAGAGCTTTTATATTCTCTAGTACAAGTTTGGTACAGCTACACTCTACGTTTATGAGTGATGGCAACGGCTTGGCGATTTTTTTTGGCGCACTTCTAAAGTCGCCAAGGAAAGAATTATTTCTTAACTCTTTTTCCGTCACAATTTTTTTTTTCTTTTTGCAACACACTTTTTAAACACATTTCAGAACGTTTTGAAAAGTATATTTTTTAAAAACTTTCACAAAAAGTAGTAAGCTTAAGCACATATCAATACACATTTGTGAACCAGCAGAGAAACTAAGCTACGAATGTTGGGTAAGAATACCCTGAAACTTATCAATTAATTACACTAAATACAGTGGGCATGTTGGAAAAAAAAAAGATTTACAAAAGAAAAAGAGCAAGAACTAATACAACCTTATAGTGTCAGAATTCTTTCGTAAAAAAATAATGAAAACGAAAATGGTCAAAGTTATAATTCTCTGAAAACTATTTTAGTAAAATAAAAATTCCACAACTGTCAAAATACAAATAAATGGACCAATGGTATCACAGAAAACGATTTAAAAGGACCAATGCAATCAAAGGATATTTTAAAAACAAAATAACCAATGGGAGAAAAGAAAAAATTTCAAACGAATCAATGAAATCAAACGATTTTAACGGATTTTGGAAGAACTTTCTAGAATATTTAAAATGAAAATTGAAAGTTTCTGTTTGCCGAGGTTGCCATGAAAACCACAACAGCCGTAACGAAAGATGTGCTGCCTTAATTTATCGTAACTCGCTACCAGAAGTGTGCCAAAAAAAAAATCGCCAAGCCGTTGCCATCACTCATAAACGTAGAGTGTAGCTGTACCACAAGTTTATATATTCGCGATCGTTAAAGATAGAGTAAAAATTTCAAGGGATTTTAAATCTACGGAAAATTTTACACCAGATCGATACCTTAAATGTGATTTTCTTTAAATTTATAATCTTTCTATTTTAACTTTTATATTTACGTCAAATGCGGCTAAATTCGTACTGCGAAAATATAAAAGTTGGAATTGAAATTTATTTATTTGAAGAAAATCACATTTAAGGTATCGATTTGATGTAAAATTTTCAGCAGATTTCAAATCCGTTGAAATTTTCAATCTGTCTTTAACAATGCTGATTTTACAAAAAAAATTTAAACAATTCCAGTCAAAAATTTGGTTTTGCTTCTCTTCTCTCGAATAGTTTATGCGCAGGAAATGAATCTGTAAACATTTCCTGGTGTCAATATGAAGCGATCGGTCTGAGAGATCGATCTCCTTCGTGTGAAGGCGCCCTTAATCTGCCGTAACTCATTACTAGAAGTGCGCCAAAAAAATCGCCAAGTTCGTTGCCCCCGTTCATAAACGTAGAGTGTAGCTGTACCTTTCACTGTTATACTTTTTTATTAAATAAAAGTTAAACTAAGTGATCAGGTACCCCCAGAGGTATTGATTTGGTATAGGAACATGGGGGACTTTGTGACCACGACCTATTTAACGTGTCCCAGTCACCATTAGTGTACACGACGGTCTTTAGCCAGGTCGAAGCGCCGATTTCGCAATCATTAGAATTGCAAGCTCTGCCGAGGACAGAACCCACAACCCTTCTGATGCGAGCCCGAGGCTCTACTGACTGAGCTACCGCGGCTCACACAATTGAGTACAGGGTCAACTAGCGCTCGAGCTAGCTCATATTTACCTGGATTATGCATGTTCGAGTTCCTTGGATAAGCTATTTGTTTATCCGAGAAGAATCCTCGTATTTAAGATATGTTGACGATAATCGATTTGTATTGTATAGGTACACTACCCTACAATAATGGACTGGACGCTAGTGGATTCGCATAAAATCGGACTACTTGTTTGGGGGTGTTTTTAGTGGTATGGCCTGGGACCTTTGCATGTGTTCCCGGTCAATTGAACGCCGATGCCTACATGAACATTTTGGACAATCAGGTTCTACCCACGCTATGGCAGTTGTTGATTTAGATTAGCCACTATAGGACGCCACGTGATGAATATTCTTTCTTTTTTGTATACTCTATGGTCTCTCCTGGGGGCATCGCACACCTGTATTCGCCATCGCCCTCTGTCGGCGGCGTGGCATTCTGTATTTTCGTCTGCACACGGTGTAGTCGTCTGCGCATTGTTGTAATACATTTATATTTTAAACAAAGAATCCGATTCGATCCAAGCTCTGTTTGCTTCTTCCTTTGTCCACTGACGATAGATCTTGGGGAACAAGGTGAGTCAACCTTTAATCTTTGTAGTATACTAATTCGCATAAATTCACTGCTCTAAATCTCACATTCGTAACTCTGTATACTTAAACTTACAGCAATTTTATGGAATGGACGAATGTTATTTCCAGGACGAACATGCTCCATGTCATGTTGAAGCCTCTGTCAAGCAGTGGTATCAAGATATGTATGTAAAACGTCTTCCCTGGTCAGCTCAGAGTCCCGACCTAAGCGCCATAGAACATTTAAAACGAGTTAGAGCGACGCCTACGGACCAGGGAACCATGTCCGAAATCTACAGCTGAGCTGGCGATATTCTTGTAGCAGGGATGAACACAATAACCATAGCTGTGTATCAAAATCTCTTGAAAAAGTATGTAAAGAAGGGTTGCTAGTGTAATTGCAGCTCGTGGGGGACCATTCCCCTATTAAAGCATGTATTATTTCCCCTTATACTATCACATCTTGCTGTCCGGTCCATTATTATACGGTAGTGTATATAGATGAATAAAGATATCAGATGTCAATGTTGAGCTAGTTAAAATGCAATCATTTAAAATAAGATCTCACAAACGAATGGGAAAATGGGATGCTATTACAATTTTTCACTCCGTTACTTGCGTTTTACTTGCGCCATTACCCGATTTTACATAGTTTAAAGTATCAGCTGTCAAAAAATAAGCAAACGCTATTGAGCTTGAGAAATTTTAGGAATCAACAGAACTCTTAAAACAATTGCAGGATCACCAGCTTGTAACACCTGGCAGCGTGATTTATCGGCCGTGTTTCATTATATCAGTTCTGAGGAGCGAATATCTTGGTTTTAATTTAGAAAACTTAAGTACGTAAGTAGTAATTATGTGTCCTTAAATACGTTTATGTATTATATTTTAGAAAACTTTAGTAAGTAAGTAGTTACATATGTATTTAAAAATGAATGGAATATACATGCCTTTCATTGGTTTCGTTTCTCTCTGTCTTATAAGTATTATTACCACGAATTAACTTGCCTATCACCAATCCATTAATAAATATTCATCAATTGACGTAAGCGAAACAAGATCTTTATAGGGCCAGTGCAAATGAGTAAGTCACCCTTTGAGCGACACAAAATCTGAGAATTTTAAAATGAAAAATATATATTCTTTTATTAGAATATATTTATTATTGTTAAGTGTCCGGAACACAAAAATAGTCAACTTTTCCAATTTTTTTTTTACTATCTTAAGAAATTCTGTGTATTTTTCTGCTTAAAATGACGTTTAAATCATGTTTCTATCTTAGTTAGAACTAGAGATATAGTTATTTTTGTGATTCGTTGCTTTGAAAATCTAAGACTCTTGACAGTTGTTGTCATGGCAACAATATCTGCGAAAGACGTTATTTAAGTCTACGGAGACCTTTAAACTATATAGAAAAAAGGTAGAGCTTACAAAAATCAAATTAAACCAAAGATTTAAGAGAAAAGAAGGAGTTAGATACTCATCTAGATGCTTTTAAAATGTATTTAAGCATTTTATAAATTGTAAATCGGTCTCTAAAACTTTAAATGCGTTTTTCTCCATTTTTCAAGATTTCCTGTATTCAAATTGCTATAAGTCAAAAACCGATAAAGTTTAAGGGTTGGAATTTGGAATATATCTTTTCCAAACATTATACTTTAATTTTGATTCAGAAAATTTGAAAAAAAAATTTATTTTTAAAATTATGACTTTTTAAAAAAAGGTCCTTAAAATTTTCAAAAATTTTCATTCAAATATTTTTTAAATTACTAAAACAAAATTAAAGTTTATAAATTTGTGAATAATTTAATGCAAAAATTTTGAAAATTGATCACGAATATTTTAAATTTTAGCAATTTAAAATGACTTTTCTTTTTTACAAAAAATTTTAATTTAAAATTTTTAAAAAACTTTTAGAAAACTTTTGTGCTGTGATTTCGCTTATTAGTTAGATGGGTAATCAGTACAAAAAACTTCAAAATTCTAAATGAATTAATAAAATTTTTTTTTTCAATGTGTCCCGGACCCCCTTAACAAGAAAATTTGTTATAGTTAGTGCAGTATACCAAGTGTATAAATGCTCGTTATAACCTCGATACTTTAAACAAGTATTGCTAATTGTTCAGATTTAGCTAAAAAAAAGTCGTTATAATTAACATACTCTTTACAGTGGAATCGTACCTAGATAGTCTTGGGAATAACCTCAGGATGCGTCATCGAAAATGTGTATCGTACCGCATTAACATATAGCTCTAAAGAAAAAAACCAAATGTATCCCGACAAAAGTAATAATCACAAATTTAACTCTTCTGTGAAGTTGGCAGGGAAGGCACACAAAAACATTCTTTAGAAAATGTTATTCAAGAAAAAGAGGATGTCGGAACAAGATTAGTAAATATTTCTGAAATGCTGCTCTAATGGCATTACGAAGATTCTTACCCTGTCACCCTCCCTTAGTTACGCCTCTGCCAATTACCAAATTGGCTTGCTTTACAGTTTTACCGTTGGTGTCACTATAGATTTTTTGAAATTGAGATGGTAAAGTTCTGCTTTTTTATTATTGCTTTGCTCATTAGCTGTAACAAAATCCTGTCTGCTTTATGTGTGCGCGAAATAAAATTACGCCTATCTCAAAACCTGCGTAAGTATTAAGGGACATGAAAACTTGTCCTTATGTGAATAAAAATTGAAAAAATAGATTTTAAGAGAAAATGTTACTATTAACCTTGATTATCTGAACTCCGAATAAGAGAGTGACTGTTGATTTGATACCCAGTTTCCTTTCTTAATGAATCTTTCAGTAGCAGTAGAAGAAACATGCAGTGGAGTAATTTTTTCTGCATTTCGTATAGGACATTTTGTGTTACTCGATCGTATTTTCCGAGGTCCACATCACCTCGTATAAGAAAGGATTTACTAAAACTTTGTGAGATTCTATTTAACGATATGCTATTTGGTTTCCTTTAATTAGAAACGAAATAATTATTTCGAATTTCATTCTTTTCTCTGTCTACAAAATAGCAGTAAAATTAGTATTTTGTAATATCTTTGAAAATTTTTATAATTTCTAATCCTTAACTTCAGTGCGTTGTTGGAAAATTTAATTAATCTATATATATAATTCTCTTACGTGGCACGCCAAAAAGACGTTATTTGTAATCGCGTTTTGGCAACACTGTACGATTGTTTGTTTATCGCGAAGTCTCGCGCATCGATTGAATTTATAGCGTTATCGGATGAAATTTTATTGAAAAAAAAAAGGAAATTTTAATGAGCTGTTGCAGTTAGTTTATAATAGAAATCAAAGAAAGCGGAGGATCTTTTCAGGGCCATTTAAAAAACGGTCCTTTTCAGGGCCAACAATTATAGTTCAACAAGACGGGCACTACAACTTTCGGCAACAAACTCAATGAAAAAGTGTGGGTCGTTTGAGTGCTGGGAAAATGTACATACAAACAACATGCTGGGTACTCAATTTCCAAAGCAACGCTCACATTTCGAGTCAAAATTTGCATCTGAATTCTGATTTTAGAGATACTGTATATATTTTTTCTGTAATACAGCAAATTTAGATTTGAAAAACATTTTTTTGGTAACACATTTTGTAAACAATCCCTTCTGCTAGGACACATGTCTTCCTTGAGGCGAGCGAAGCGAGCATAGGTTCGCGCAATGATGGGGATTGCGAAGCAATCCTCCGGGGGTTGGCGAGCAGGGGGCAGGCCCCCTAGTTTTAATATAATTCTCTTATGTGGCACACAAAAAAGACGTTATTTGTTATCGCATTTTGGCAACACTGTACAATTGTTTGTTTACCACGAAGCCTCGCGCGTCAATTGAATTTATAGCGTTATCGGCCATTTTCAGGGCCTACAATTATAGTTCAACAAGACGCTTGCACTACAACTTTCGGCAACAAACTTAATGAAACTGTGTACGGGTGGCTCGAGTGCTGGGGAAATGTACGCACAAACAACACGCTGGGTATTCGATTTCCAAAGTAGCGCTCACAGTTTGAGTCAAAATTTGCTTAAAGTTTATAACTTGAATTCCAAACTGTTCGAGGTCTGATTCCAGATGTACTGTATAACTTTTCTGTACTACAACATATTTATATTTGAAGAATATTTTTTTTGTAATTTATTTTTTGTAAACAATTTCTTTTTTTGCTAGGACACATGTATTCATTGATGCAAGTAAGGTGAGCAGCGTTTGCGCAACGAACCAATGAGGATTGCAAAGCAAGAATGGCAATTTTTTTTCTTGCCTCTTGTTTTTTTTTTAATCCTTGAAAATTAAAAAAAAAAACATTTTCCCTCTTTTCCAGATTTTTTCAATTAAAAATTATTTTGAGCGTATTTCATGGCTAATAGAAATCTTGGAAGAGCAGGTTGGTGAAATGTAATATTGGAGCAAATAGTTTGTATTGGAAAACAAACTATGTTTCATCAAAGTATTTGTGAAAGCTACTTTGAGAGGTTTCATGAGATCTTTATGTGGTTTTGCGACACAACGTAGAAATATGTTCCATAAATGTTGTATACCCCGAATTTTGAAATAGGGATTATTATGTTGTCTGTTAATCGAGGTATGATGAAATTTACTGATTACTAACCGCTTGCTCAAGTACAGTTACATCTGAGTGCATGTCAATATAGACAGGTGTGAAACATTATTTTTCGTCCACCCAAGCAGTTTTCTTGTTTCTGAGGAGGCATAATTATCTGCTCAGCTTTTGTAGAAGAACTTCCAACATTCTTCTTTGTATGTGAGAACTTTTTATATTAGTCTTTTAATATTTTCTTCATTCGTTCATCATAACTGGGTATAAAATGTAGCTGAAGCTGGTATGAATCTATTCTCTATTCATTTAGAAGAAATCCTCAAAAAGAACCTTAGAAATAGGCTTAACTAGTCTGTGTTTAAGTTTACGAATTACTTAGACAAGCCAATTATAGTCTTGTAATACTTTTACGCTAAATTGAATTTCTCCGCTTCTTCATTATTCATACCACATTTTCCCTTGGTACTAGAGATAATGTTTTATTAAAGACACTCTAGAACTCAACGTGTTGAAATTGCGCGACGGAACCCTAAAATTATGTATTTAACTCTCCAAATGGGGTTTCGACGCGATATTTTGTTCAACAAAATCTGGCCAATTTTGCTAATACGTGACAAGATATTCATCATCAAGATGTAGATTTTTTTTATGATGATGAGATCAAGATCTGGTTACTTTTAGTCTAATGACGACGTGTCAATCAATATATGGTCAGTTTTGCTAAGGACGAGACACCCCATACAGGCAACCACCAGGGGGTAAATGGGTTTCTTGAATTCACACAGAGTTTTGTGTGACAAGAACTTGCAAAAACTGTGAAGGCAATTGAGAGCATTGAGTATTATAAAATTTCTGTACAAAAGAAGTTAATGTATAAAACATATTCGTAAATGCACAGAAGGAAATAGGATAGGATGACTTCAGTGGGGCTTTTAGGGTTCTGTGAAAATAACTAAAAATCTTGAAGGTAATAAACAGTGATTAGTAAGGCAACTTTTTGCAACAAATGCAACTTTTTTCACGCGTTCTAAGCTGCATGTAAAGTACTAAAACCAAAATTCCTCCTACATGGGGTGTATAGTTAGTGAGTTATAGCCGCAACATAAATGCAACACCCTACAACTTTTTAAAACATAGCTTGAAATTAATTAATATACTATTTCATTTTTTGCTCTCTAAATCAACCCTTATATACTATATTTCTCAACAACCTCAACTAATCTATTTCTCCAACCAATCCAATACTATTTCTCAACAACCTCAAGTAATCTACACCTTGAACAAATGCTCTTAATAAATGGACTAAAATCGTTTAAAATATTCAGATTATTAGATTGTTATATAGAAGTAAGGGAGCGATATATACATATACTATTTCAATTTTTGCTCTCAAAATCAACCAATCGATCACGTGTGTCTGATTTTGCGAACGCCGAAGTATTGCGGATCAAACAAGTTCATGGTAAGAAGGTCTTCGTCCCAAGATGAAAGTGAAATAAATGGCAAGAAGTACTTTAATACATTGGTTGGCACTCGTGATAATCCAGAAGAAACTTGCGTAATCGACTGTAGAGTTTTCGAGGTGAGTGTTGATGATCAATATGTTGTTCGCCTGGTAGATGACGTTTGAAAATCTCTGAATGTTGAGCTAAAGGATTTTGCGCTTCTGCTATCCGATACAGAACATTATATGACTGTGGTTGGTGCAGTTTTCAATGTTAAAGAAATTACTGGCAAAGGATCGGCCATTCAACGTTATTCTGTGTTTCAGTATGTTATAATACTGTTGTACACGACTAAAATTGTCAATACATTTTAAATTGTTTTAATTTTTTACGAATAATTTATTTTAGAATTTAATGTATCAAAAATAAATGCAACTTTATTTCCATAAATGCAACTTTAGAGAATGATAAATGCAACTTTTCTCATTTTTACTGCAACAAAAAAGTTGCCCTAGTGATTAAGGCAATCTATTGTAAGAGTAACTAAGAGTCAATGGAAATAACATTCCTCATTTCAGTCTTTTAGATTGCAGGGAACTCTAGTACAAATGACTCGGTTGTTCCAGTTGTTTTGGAGAACTACTGTTTTATACTTCTAGAGTTGGTTATACTATTTCTGTGACTCTCTTAGAATTAACCACATCCTAAAGGTTGGTTGAGTTTTACGAAACAAGAGTCGAATTTAGCCAAATTGAGCCAGCACAAGACTCACAACAACCTCAAGTAATCTACACCTTGAACAAATGCTCCTAATAAATGGACTAAAATCGTTTAAAATATTCAGATTATTAGAGACGACGCAGCTCAAATGTTGTGTGTGGATTTGTCTGAAATTCGTTTGGTTTTCAGGTAGTAGTTTCAGAAGATATATTAAAGAAGTCGTATCTTATTCTTGTTTATTGAACAGATTTTATAATCTATTGTAGGAAAAAAAAGAGAAATATGTCGTTCGTATTAATTTTAAAACACAGGCTCGTCTCTAGATTATCCTCAAGCGACTTTCTTTCAGTTACTTATTGAAACTTACCGATAATTGGAAATGTTTAGAAGTAAACTATGGAATAGCATTCTTACTAGCATTTACATTGGCAAATGGCTGAGTACATCGTCCCCCACTTGATATTTGGGAGATACGACAGACTCATTATGATAGAAAGATAACAGTGACGTTTGTTTGATTTTCCGTAAAAGTTTACAGTTGAGCATTCCTACTGTCATTTAACACCCTCTAGACTGCTGCCAAACGTAAATCGACGTAAGCGTAAAACGTTTCTCCGAAACGCTCAAAACCAACACATTGAAAATGGTGATTGTTTTGATAATGCAGATGAACCAGGAGAAATTCTGATGCATGCAAGTTGGACCTGGTCGCCTCAGCGGCTCCGGAGAGACATGTGCACTACTCCATTAGATCTAATGTATCTCAGACCGCACTTGCGTTGCCGCAGCGGCACCGCACGTTGAAAAACCGGATGTGTGTATCGGGCCTTAATTGCTCTTTTGCATCGGACTTGATTGCAGAGGTAAATAAAGCCACAGGAACTAACTACCAGCACAATTCGACGGAAATTAATCATCAGAAACCATTGTAGTCTGCAAACTAGCACTACATTACCCATCCTAATGTAGTGGTCGCTTATACCTCTGTTAGTCACTAGGAAAACTGATTAGATCTGGATGGACGAAATGAATCGTCAATACAAGAAAAACGACCAGATCTTGTCCTTATAAAACAATTAGTTATATCTTGATGGCGAGCTATCTCATCATCAGCAAAATTGATCAGATCTGCATGAACTAGATGTATCGTCAATACAAGAAAAACGACCAGATCTTGTCATGATAAAGCAATCGGCAATATCTTGGAAACAAGCTATTGCATCAGTTGCAAATTGATCCGATGTTGATGGACAAAGTAACTCGTTGAAACTACTTGGGCAGAGAACAAGAAAGAGGAAAGGGTTACGCGTGTGTGTGTGGAATAACGAATTACGCTTCAAACTTTTCCTATCGGATGGACGTGACTGTGAATGGCCGTTGTGTGAGAAGCGCTTTCTCTTTCACTGTTCCAACTGTGAAATTCAACTGGGAAGGTAGGTATTTTAATTAGCGTCGTACTGGAAGCAACACAAGGGGCTATTCTCGATGGACGGGGATGAATCCCCCAAGGGAAAGATCCGAGGAAAGCACCACGTTATTTTGAACCACGGTCAGATGGCGAGGTAACATCTGATCTGGAACCCCATCTCTCCAAACTTCCACACAACGCCAACGTGAGAACATTTAAGGCCATGTCAGATATAACGCGTACTAAACCCCTTTGTACACGACGGTGTTTGTTGGATTCGAACTCGCAACCCTCCGGTTGCTAATTAGCTACTCTTCCAACTGGGCCACCGCGGCCCTGAAATTCGAAGGAGATCTCTGACGGTTTTGGCCTGTTTCTCCAGGAAAGGGAAATCATTTCCTTGTTTTAGAAAAGCTGCAAGAGCCTAATACATTGTGTTAAAAATAAGAAAATCTACAAATCTGCCATCGCTCAACATCTATATATATAATTCTCTTACGTGGCACGCAAAAAAGAAGTTATTTGTTATCGCGTTTTGGCAACACTGTACGATTGTTTGCTTATCACGAAGTCTCGCGCATCAATTGAATTTACAGCGTTATCGGATGAAATTTTATTGAAAAAAAAAAAAAAGAATTTTAGTTGAGCTGTTGCAGTTTTTATAGAAATCAAAGAAAGCGGAGGATCTTTTCACGGCCATTTTAAAAACGATCCTTTTCAGGGCCTACAATTATAGTTGAACAAGACGCTTGCACAACAACTTTCGACAATAAACTCAATGAAAAAGTGTGAGTCGTTCGGGAGCTGGGGAAATGGACACGCAAACATACTGGGTATTCAATTTCCAAAGCAGCGCTCATATTTCGAGTCAAAATTTGCTCAAAGTTTTCATTTGAATTTTGATTTCAGAGGTACTGTATATATATTTTCTGTAATTCTGCAAATTTAGGTTAGAAAAACATTTTTTTTGGAATATCATATTTTGTAGACAATCCCTTCTGCTAGGACACATGTTTTCATTGAGGCGAGCGAAGTGAGTATAGGTTCGTGCAGCGAACCAATGAGGATTGCGAATCAATCCTCCGGGGGTTGGCGAGCGTTAGCGAGCAGGGGCGGGCCCCCTAGTTGTTTGAAATTTTCTCACCAGTTTTGTTTCAAACAAGCGAAAATGGTCTAATCGCCGATATCTGTACTATGGAGTTGAACATTATAACTACGTAGGTAGGTAGTTGAATTAACGTTGTACAGGAGAAACTCGACGTGATATTGGAGACAGTCCAGGATCAACCCGTAGTGAAAGATTCGAGGCAACCTAATCGTAATTTTGAACCACGGTCAGATGACGAGGTCAACACCTTAGCTGATAATCCACTTTCCAAACTTCTATACCACGCCAACGTGAGGAGATTTAGGGTCCTTACAGATTTAATGCACAATAGTCAACATATGCACGACGCACAGTGGAGAATTTGATGCAAAAACCTGGCCAAAAGTGTAAAAATTAAAAATTGCTCATCACTTGTAAAAAGTGCATTTTATCATTTCTGACTAACTGGTGCGTGAACCAACATCCTTTTCCGAAGTATAAGTAACTTCCAGCAGCCCCTAGCCTCAGTTGAAGAACAGGTTTATTTGAGAGTGGACGTGCCATTTGATTAGGCTTCAGCTTTGTTGTTAGTTTGAATCTATAATTCTTTGTGGCATTAAGAATTAATGTTTTGAAATTAAATCAGGTTTGCGTGTTAAAAAACGGTCAAAGCTTTGTTTTAAAATACATAATAATTTACTTAGTTTTATTATTAACATATTAAAAAATGAGAAAGCTTGAAAAAAATGTAATTTTTAAGCCTTTTTGGATGTAATTTAGATTTTTCAAATGCTTTATGAAGGGGTGTCGGGGCTTGTCGGACCTAATTTCAATTATAATCGTAATGGCTACAGTATTGAGAATCTATTTCATAGAAAAAATCTTCCGACTACAGTTGCTCTTTTTATATAGAATTTTTTTTACAAAGTACTATTTTTATGTTCACGATATTTCTTGACGGGTATGATTTGAAAACAACTTACAACTAAAGATGTAATCTTTACTTAAATCTTGTTAACATATAACACTTTATTTCTTCTTAAGCCTTTCAGACAAAAAAAAAGTTTTAAGAAATAAGAGTAAACACAGCGTAGAACTTGACCAGACAAAAATCCTTAAAGATAGTATAAAACTTTTTTTTTATATTATAAGTATAATGATCGATTACATTGTATTTCATTTTATAAATTTATTGCTATTAGTCAAAAATAAAAATATATTCCCTTAAAACAGTTTATACGATTGTAGACAAAAGTACACAATCAGTAAATAAATTAAAAAAATTTGTTACATCACAACTTAAAATTTGACTACTTCAATACTGATATTGGTTTTAGCGATTCTTAAATACCCTTTTTTGTAGCCAAATTGTAGAGATAAAAACTATATTTTTACTGGCACATTACAGGTTTTTCGTTTTTTAACTTCTGAAGATGGAAAGGGAGTTTAGTAGACTAGCTTTGTACGAATTGGCGCAGGTATCTCCCGAAAAATCAATTGATGAAAAGCTCCAGTTTTTTCAGATTTATAAACTGCCTCACAAATCACTGGAGTAGATCCTGAAATGATAAAAAGGATGAAAGTGATATTGGAAGTCATAACAAATGGTCATCACATTGATGCAAAAAAGTTTCAAACATATGCTGATGAAACAGCAAGACTGTATGTGGACCTTTATAGTTGGCACCCTACGACAATTCACGAAGTTTTGATTCATGGGGCTACTGTAATTAGGCAAGCAATAGTGCTCATCGGCCAATTATCACAGGAAGCAGCAGGAGCTAGAAACAAACATTTTAGACTTTACCGTACAAAATACTCCAGAAAGTTCAATAGAGAAGTATACAACAGAGATGTCTTAAACAGGCTTCTTTGAATCGTTGATTCTTATATGAGCTGCTCTAGACAAAGGCCAAGGTAAAAGACCAAGCCTTATAGAAGTGAGACCCTATAATTTCTTCTTCCAACGGAGTTTGATAGTGGTCCCTTCTCAAAAAACCCAAGAAGAGAGTAAAGACGGAGATGAATTTGAAGAAGATGACAAAGATCAGGAGTTCAGGAGAATCAGATTGAAAACAAATCTTCTGAAGTCACTAGAAAACTAAGATCCCGTGATTAAACTTTGGTTCATATTAAATGTAATGAGTCGTTTTTTTTTTAAAGTGGTGTAAGTCCACTTTGAAAAAAAAAAAGTTTATTTTCTTTAACAATTTTTCTAATTATTATTGCATAGTATAATTTATCAGGTTTATAGTGTTAAAAACATCATCCTAATTGAGGAACGTTTGCCAGTATTTTTAAATTAATTCAAACGCAAACCCTTAAGTATCTGGATGTATGAAAAAATGGACTTACACCACTTTAAAAAATAACGGCTCATATGATAAAGATTGATTAATAGAGATAATTTTTAGGAGTATTTACCGTTAAAAAGTTAGTCAAAAGTCAACAGCAATGGTTTTAACTTTAAAACACATAAAAAATATTTTTGGACTGGATTTTGCCTCAAATACTCCTGTGCGATGGTCTTTGGTTGAATCGAGTTTTGAACTCGCTACCCTTTACCATTAGAGAAGCCATATCTTTTTTTTTTCGTTATCAAACACATCAGTGTTTCACCGCCTTTACACTTGGGCTGGTTAAGCTTTGTTAATAAGTGAGTTGTGGCAACAGTATAGTAGAATAACACAGGAAAACTCACGTTTTATTCTCGACCTACTTCTGTTTTGAGGATGATGGATATTTTGTTGCATCGAAATGACCATTGACGATATTCACGGGTCTTGAACTTTTATTAATCATATTTTGAAGTTTTGCACTTTTGCTATTTTTTATTATTTGTCTTCAAATAAGAACTCCGAGAGGCACATAAATATATTCTAGATTATACACTTCACAAAATATAGTAGTACCTCGGAAACAGAACCTCGTTTCTTTTTAGTGTGACCTGACTCTGTCGAGATCATCAAGTCAAGGATTTAAGAGCAAACATTATATAGCTAGACTAGCCGGTTTATAATCCGGATCTTTACACAGTAAAACACTTGTGGGAATTTAGAATAGAGGAATGGAGACAAATACAAGGAACACATATACCACAAATTGATTGAAAGTCTATCTGGAATAGACAAGATAGCATTGAGGACTCAATTGGTCCAACAAATACATGGAGTTTATGGTCTCAATAGCCATCGTTTAGCAAAAAGTGACAGAAGAGCGACAAACCAAACTAAGTTGTTGAAAATTGTCGGTTGTTTGACCGCTAGGTCTTTAGATATTACATGCTTTCTAATATTTTTATCACAGTACAATTGATAAACAACTAGTACAGGGGAATCGTCCATATTTTCACTATACAAGTGTCTAAGGTTGCAAAAATACCAGTCTGAGGTATAGGTCTGTGGTGTGTGATTAATTTGTAATCGTAATCGCGTATAAAGTCGCCACAGCTGCTTTCATCTCGCGTATATTTAAGTGTAAAAATTCAGTTGATTCACTATCTCCCTTTTCGGGTTGCTTGTTGCTAGCAGTTTATTTCTTGTAACCGTTTTTGTTAAATATTGTTTACTTATGTTAAAATAAAGATTTTATTTTTGTTATTACCTTTCGAGTAAGTTTAAATTGGATGTAAAGATAGTCATCCATCGTGAATCCTATACGTCCTATTCGGTTGAGATGGGTCTCGTGACAGTCGTGGTCAGTAAACAATGAGAAATTGGAATTGCTTCCAGTCTTGAACTGTAGCTAAGAGGGTCCTCTTGGGAATCGGCCCCGTGCGCCATTGTCAAAGGGAAGCATTTCTGAAACATTTCTCTTGTTTCTCTTTAAAATGTTTTATGTATTCTCTTCTAACTTTAGATTAGTATTAATTACATGCTAGGATCCTTAGGCCGTTTTCCTTATAGGTGTAAGCTTATATAGTTTTAGCAGAATTGCCCTAGGTTTCTCAGATTGAATAGGTCTTAAACTTTGATCGTAAGTGATAAAAAAAATTTATTTCTCTAGCACAGAAAACGCATATATAGAAAAAACTAAGAGAACGGAAAAAAATTTTAAGATATATTTTGACATTTTTATAACTTTCACAATTTATTTTGACGAAATTTGTATGCTTGCTATATCTATCCATATAATTCATTTCACATACATCGTACTGAAGTATAAGGTGAAATTCAAATGACTACTACAGAATTTTATTTTTATAATTGGAGTTATTATGAAAGCCCTTCAAGTTCCTTTCTTGTAAAAATGTCAAATTACAGCGTATTATCGCAGCCAGTTTTCCAAACAATATCTTTTGACTTGTAGCACTTTTACATCAGGAATGCTTTTTCTCTGAATTCCATCATTATGAAAGGTTGACAAATCCTCTTGAATATGATATTCATGCCATTTTCTTTTCAAGCAAATACATTTTTTCTTGAAAATTCCATTCCGGATTTGAATTAACAGCTTGCTTTAAAATTAAACTCCTTCAGTACACAAAAAACATAATTCGATTACAATTATTTAAAAAACGGAAGGTCAATTTTACGGCGTTTAAAAAAACCTCAATGTTTTACACGAATGTATGAGATAGCAAAGTTACATAAGGATAGCTACAACTCAAAAAGTAAATAACATCAGTCTTCAGTCACTTTAGAACAAAAACTTTCAACTTTCCCAGTCCTAGTTAGAATATGTTCTAACTATCATATTCCAAGATCAGCAAAGATTTATTTGATTTATTTAAAATTCGCTTTACTCCAACTGACATGCAGTTTAAATCGATTATCTGTGGCCCTTTTTGTCAATTCAGAAACCCTGTATCTAAATGGAAACTACGTATTTATTTAAAACGATAGATGTTGCTTCTCGATGATTGAGTAGTTTTCGATACAATCCAATAATAAAATTTTAAACTTGAAGAAGAAATGTAAATTTTACATATATTAATAGACTTATATGATTGAAGAGATATTTTACCGTATTGTTTTATCTTCCGAGTAATTGAGAGAGAAAACTATATTAATTATTATTATTATATTATTCATAAAAACCACATAATTTTTTACATAAATAATATAAAAGTAATTGAAATAAGAAATCTTATTGATTAAAATAGTTATATTTTCTCAGCAATGTGATTAAAATTTATATTTTCTCTTTTTTTGTGCGTGTTGTGTTGCATGTTTTAACTCCAAGTATTTTGTTCCACTTCCATATTGCAAATTAAATAATAGCACAAGTCAGGAACAACCAAAATGAAACGTTTTGGCGACTGGAAAATTCCTTTGATCGGAAACCATATTATCTTAAACTCTTCATTAAATAAGGCTCTTCATTAAATGAGTGTTATAGTATAAAAATTTGAGATGTTGCTAAATTCGTTGACGAAGTCAATGATTAACTCTGTAATTTTTATAATTCTTTCAAACGCGTATTTATAATGCATCATCTTTTAATAAAATATTTCATATTAAATTTTTGTAGTGAACTAGGATTGTGACAACCCATATATTACAAATTTCTATCGTGTCTTAGTCTTGAGTTTTTATGTTTTTGAGCCTTAATAATTTGCTTAATCGAAGGTGACCTTTTGGTCTTTATACATTTCATGTTGTACCATGCAGCTTTTGTCACGTTAATGGCATCTATATCGTCGACTTAATTAATTCATTTCTAAAATATCTAAGTTTTATTGTTGGTAGGTTCTATTTTAATTTATCTATTTTTATTAGTTTGTAATTTGTATTGCGTTTTGCTCAACGTGTCAATTTTTGGACCTTTTGCTCCATAAAAATCAAACTATCTAATCAACTAAACAATACTATCGTGCGCACGTTGTAGCTCGAGTTTTTAATAAAAAATTGAGCACTCAAAAATCTTTTTCTAGCTTTTCGAAATTCTAAAAATAGTTGTGATACTGTTCTTTCAAAAATTAAAATATTTTGATTTAGAAATCAGTTTTATCTGTAAACGAGTTTTTGGTAGAATAATATATCAGATCAGCACGTCAAATATCTACTATGCTGAATTTCCCTTTTCGTCATAGAATAAAGGTGATAGTTTTAATGCTCTTGTCAAAATTGCTTAGTGTGGAGATATTTTAAAATCATACGAATGAAAGTCCGTTTCAGCAAACGTAATGCGCAGATAATTAGAAATTTACTAAACGTAATAAAAGTGCAATCACCTTTAAAAAATAATTGATACCGTGAATAGCAATTAGTGAATGAAAATTAATATGGTAGGGGAAAACCGGGTAGCGGATAAGACCGAGACTCAGCAGCGCTAGATTTTTACTGTCGGATAACGCATGAAACTAGTTGCAGACAGCCGCCATGTTATTTAGAGTTGAATGAAAGGCAGTGTAGATAATGTGTTTGCCGATGCCGATGTTTTAAAAAATTAGAATTTAAAAGGTTCTATTTTTACTCCACCGATTTTACTTTGTAGTTTCTAATTGCTTCAAGATTTATCCTAGGTAAGAACAACATCTGAAAACACCTCTTTCAGCTGTTATTTTAAATTATTAAACCAAGTTTTGCATCATGTTTGAAATATGCTACGCCTTCTTTTCTGATTAATGGCGTTGCCGGATAAAACTGTGACCTTGGTAATTGGACAGCACCGGGTAGGAACTAGAGCTTGGAGAACAAGAAAAATCCAGAAAAGAAAAACTTAAAGCAGAAACTGTTTTATGCCCCTAAGCAAAAAAAAAGTCAAAACAAGTCATAAAAAGAAGTTCAGCAGTAAAACATATTTCTCGTCATCAGATGAAGACGACGTGGAATGTGACAAAGCCTGTATCTCTTGTAATGAATTGTACGTCAGGTCAAAATCTCTGGAAGGTTGAATACAGTATCTCATCTGTAATGGATAGGCGCATGAAGCCTGTAGCAATTCAGATGAACATGTTCAAAATTTTAATTGTGATTTCTGTTCTTCAAGCTTCTTAGAAATTTGATCAATCAACTTAATTACTATACATTCCAAACACATTAAATTCAAAATTACTTATGTTCCTTGATTTTTAAACCCTCGTATGTTCCTCAGCGTAGGAAGGCCACTGTACTAATTTATTGTTGTCGTGTGACCAGTGCAATAATTGGAAAAGGATGGGAGAGAGGCGGGGAGATCATAGTAATGGGTCCAAAAGCGTGGAGCACTGCGTAGACCACATCTCCAGCTTTGTCCGTATAAAGGGTCTCCCTGGAACAGTTCAAGTCGATCTTGAAGAGTGCTGCAATAATGGAAGGGCAGTTAAAGAGGTGGTTGGGATTAAGCTGCATGCCCGGACAGTGCCTGCATTCAGTGTATGTTCTTGATCCATCTGGCAAAATCTTCATACCTCTGAGGTATGAAGATTTTGCTAATTTATTAATACAATTTAATGCACTAATTTATTAATATAAATAAATATTTCAGCAGTAAAACAACAAAGTTTTTTAATTATTCCTATAAATACCCGGTTTTTCCGACCTGGTCGGATAAAACAGGGTACTTGTATTCTTCCAAAAAAAATTATTTACCCTCCAAAATATAGTTCTTTCACATTGAAAAATATTTATTTATGGATCTAAAGAACTAATTTATCATTCATATAGAACATGAAGCAATTTAATTCACGTAGTTGTTTAGGGAAAAAGATTTTGTCCCTACTAATTAAGGTGAGGCATATGTATAATTTTACTAAACTACTTTCTTACATTTTCAATAAATTTTATTTCGTTTTCCAAAAAGTCTAAAAACGTTTCTCAGTCTAGATCCAGAACAACTGAAATGTCACAGCAGAGGACGTTCCAAGGCGTCAGCTTGATGAGTTGCAATGAACTAAACCTCCACGATATAAATTTTATGAAATTCACTTTTCAACCTTTGTCCAATTACTTTTAAAAATTGCGAATACTTAGCTCCTTGTAAAATTAACGAGACATCTAACGTCTTCACGACTTGAACATTTACACGACTGGAAATGTACATCGACACGCAACAAACACGTTAAATATAATCTGAGTTACATCTGTATAATTACATCTGAGTTAAGGGGAGTTAGTACCTTTTAGACCTTGAGTTGCTCGCGAAAACATACTTTTTTCGATTCATCATAAATAATTGAGTTTTTTATATTGTAGTATAAAATTGATACAGTTTAAAGATAATTGTATGGCTTTTAAAAAACAGCAGTCATATTTGTAATTAAAAAAATATTTTTATATAAAACCTAGCAAAACTTATACATAATTTCTTCGTTTTGAAATTTACCCACTTAACTTTCCCTCAAGTTTAAAAAAAAAACTAATAAACGTAGAGTTAAGAAATTTTGTATGGTTATTCTAAAAGAAGATCTTAGTTCTCTGAACTATGGATTTATGTATGAGAGCTATAGTTTTTTATTTATAGATCCATACATAACTAAAAAAATTTCAAAGTTGACTTATTTTAATACTATTAATTTTTATAAATATTTGTACTTCAAATATCACAAATTCCTTAGTTCACAGAATTAAGACATTCATTTGCTTCAATTTGGTGCAAACATTTGGGTTTTACAGTGCATCTTTCAAAAGTTATCTTGTGGGAAAGTTAAGTGGGTAAATTTCAAAACGAAGAAGTGGTGTATAATTTTTGCTAGGTTTTATATAAAAAAATATTTTTAATTACAAATATGACTGCTGTTTTTTAAAAGCCATACAATTATCTTTAAACTGTATCAATTTTATACTACAATATACAAAACTCAATTATTTATGATGAATCGAAAAAAGTATGTTTTCGCGAGCAACGCAAGGTCTCAAAGGTACTAACTCCCAACATTTTGTACTGAGCAGAAGGGGAATATAGGAAAGAGATTGCAAAATGATACCTATTTGTCCTTGATAAACAACAATAAACCCCTTTCCCATAATATCCTTATTATGAAATTGTTTTGAAATTTGGAAATCTTCTAAACATTTTGAAGACAATGTAATAGTTTTCCGTTGAGTAAAAGAATTACATTTGATTTTATCTGATCTACTATTTAATTAGAAGGTTTAAGATCTTTTCTTTCATTGATAGTGGAATATTTTTACGTTCAACTACAAAAGAGGGAGCTGATATTCCCATCAAATGAAAATGTTCTCTTGTCGAATTTAACTTTGATAACAACGTATCCTGTAAATTGCTCTTTGCTTAGATGAACTATCGTTTTCTTGGTTAGTGGCAGCGACTTCCAACTGTGCGGAATTGTTACGTTTGTTGTTAAAAGGTTTTTATACCTACAGAATATTCAAGAAAATCATATTAATATGATGCCAAGAAGTAAGAGAGGTAAGTAAAATTTATAAACCTAAATACTTGTAAAGCATTCTTAAGAAATGTATTCTAACCAAAAACGACTTTTTAAAATGTTTTTCTACTGTAAATCTCGGTGTAGGATATTTGCCGAAGTTTATATAACTGTTGCCGAAGTTTGGAATCCTCAGTTTAAACTAGAAGTTATTAAAGTCCATCTAAATTCATATTAATGTTGCTTTTCATTAGAGTAACTCTACAGACGTTATTGCATCAAATAAAAGAAAATAACGGTGTCTTAACTTAACGGAATTCAAAATCATAGTTCAATAAATATTGAAACCTAAGAATGAAAATAAAATATTCATTTCATTTGCTTTACCATCAATTTAAATCTCCAAATAAAAAAAAATATTACAGAGAACTCCAATTATCCTGTTCAATTGAGACCAGACCCCATCCGGATAATCAAATATCCGAATAAGTGGATAGTTCACGAATAAAAGGTTATTTATTAGGGTAACTTTTTTGTTGCAGTAAAAATGGGAAAAGTTGCATTTGGGTCATTCCACGTCAGTTCAACCAGGGTCCGACACCCATGGTCTCATATTTTGATGAAACTTGGCAGGTTTGTTCATGCATGTTTGTTGGCAATTTTTTTTAGCTCTATCTCAAATGGCTTATGTTTTAGAGCCTGTTAAAGTTTTTGGAATTTTGCTGTTTTTAACGATCAGACGGAGGAAACCGAATTTGTTTTTTATAGAAAATAAATTATATCTCCCTTGTTTATCAACCAATGTTGATTAAAATTTTAGGAGTTTACATCTATATGTAAGGAGTCCAGAAAAAATTAAATTATACCTGCAAGTATCTAAAAAATAGTCAGAAAAAAATTCCAAAGTTCTATTTAAAGATTTAAAAAATAAAATGGCGAGTGCTACGCTAAGTGTAATATCTTCAAAAGGGTTAAGGACAATCAAAAATTTTTTTTCTTATTCTTGTTCTAAAATATATGCTCTGCCACATGGAAAAATAAAATGAATGGTTTTTTCACTCCTTTATTATTTTTTCTCACTTTAATATATAAATCATTTGACTCACTAATTTTCTTAAAAACGTTAAATTAAAGTTACAATTTTAGTAAAATTTTAACTACAAATGTCACATATATCAACTAATTTCGAATAAAATTAGACAAAGCTAACACAAATTTAAAATTATTAAAGTAATATAGTATAATTAATATTGTAAATCAGGCCTGTGTGTGTGTACAAAAAAAATGTTTTAAAATAGGTTATCCACAATTATATCTTGAGATTATTTATAAATAAGATAATTAATTTCTTTATTTTCAACAATTAGGTCTAATTAAAGTAAATAAAATTACATTACAATTTAAATTTAGTTTTAAAAACTAGTTCTAAACTAGTCAACTCACTAACAGAGTAACTTATTTCAAGAAATATTATAAGCAATAAAAATACACTCAAGCTGTGACAAAAAAGATGTGTCTTCAATTTTGATTAGTACCTTATATGGTGTGTTTTGGCTGGTGCCAGTAGCACACACTTAGAGTATGTTTGCACAATACATCAAAATGTGATTTTATTGTTTCACTGAGCAGGTATTGAAGAGGATTACAAAGACCTTTTTCGTATATTGTTTGTGAAGGAACAGTAAGAGAATGTATGCTAAGGCATTGCGACAAGTGTCCATCAAAATACAGCCTTGTCCAGTTTTTACAGTCAAAATTTGAAAACTATGATGATGAAGACCCTGTCGAGTACAATCAGTGGGTTTTGACTGATCGAACTGAAATGATAGGGTGCTCGAGCTCAGTTGATGACGTTAGTGATAACTTAGTAGAAAAACTGAACAGGTCAATACCTCATTTATACATTGCTAAATCACAAGATTCATTTATTAAAAGTTTAAAGGAAACAGTTTCCTTAAATACAGCTGTTATCTCTGGATTTTAGTGAAAATTATGCTTTCACAATACAAAAAGAGGCGCAAGGTTACCACTGAACCTCAGATTCATGCACTATTCATCCTGTCTTTATTCATTCACTGCAATGATGCAAGCAATAAAAAACTGAATTTACCTCTTTGTATCAAATCTGATGACCTTAAACATGACGCGAGTATGGTGTATGAGATCCAAAAAACTGTAACTACCTTTCTGAAAGAACTACCCACATAGCAAACATTCACTACTTCAGTGACTGATGTTCTCTCTGGGCAATATAAAAATAAATACAACTTCATTAATCTGTGTCTGCATGAAAAAGACTTTCAATTAAAAGCCCAGTGGTCATTTTTTGCAACCAGTCACGGTAAAACAGAATGTGAAGAAATATGGGTTTAAAGTAAAACACAATTTTTGTAACATTTTAACCGTATTTTCAAGATTACACTCCTTTTACACAAATACTACCACTATATTAATCAAAAATATATAAAAATACTTCATAAAAATCATATGCAAAAATAAGTGACCCCATCCCCCCAGATAAAGCTCTGAGTATAATCTTTCAAATTCTTTCAGTATATAATCAACTCAATTTTGGGACTCTAGGTTTTCCCTACATAATTTCTAAATTATATTTTTTCTGGTTCTTAATTAAATTATTAGGGATTTTGAAATATGTCCCTTAATTTAGGTATTTGAAAATATTTTAATAGATTGATAAATATTCTGCTAATTATCATCTATAAATATTCTAAATAATAAGTAACTTTTCCCGCATTTTACAGATTTAAAAGTAACATTTATCTCGAAAACCAAGAGCATACTCAATTTAGGAACTGACTTTAAGTATCATGTATACCTTATTTTTTTTACATATTAAGTTATTTCATTATAACTTACAGTTATAATGAAAAAGACCTAACTCATCTCGACTAAAGGAACTATCACTAATTCAAACAATCTGATGGAATATTTCTGATATATTCTCTGTACCTGGCGAATGTCATGTTTGAATATTTATTTCGTAAGGTATAAGAAATGGAGAATAAAATAAGTTCTTGATAGACTTGAGACGAAATAGATTTCCATCTTCGATTTGGTGATTTCAAAAGTTAATAAATTCAATCATTTCCAACAACGCGTTTTATACTAACTGTCTTCTTCAGATATAAATATTTTATAGTAGGAATGAATTTTTTAGAAAACCCCCTGCCAATAAGCTCTTTGCTCCGAAGACGCAATTTATGTAAGATTGATGTGATTACGTAACATTTCCTGTAAAATAAGAAAGTTCGGGGAAGAAAACTAAATTCTTTTGTTGGGCATCTCAGAATCCTTATCAAGCGCAATATATCAAAACCACAGAAGGAAGTTATTTCATTGTTCAAAACTTGATATCAAATAGCATCATACGATTTATATCATCGTGAACAAGAAAGGAAACAAAAACATACATTCGTTGGATGTATCCTCGCAAATAACAAACCAGCCCGAGTTAACAATATATAACAGTCAAAACTAGAATAAGTTGTTGAAATTACAAAGTACGTAAATTGAGGAAATTGATAACTTTTACACAATGCTTCATTCATTCTAACAGATGTGATTTCCAAAATACAGGTAAAAAAATATCAAGGCCATTCTATTATTTGAACTAATAACTTTCTATTGAAAACGGGTAAAACCAATTTTAGACAAAAAATATATATACATTTTGAACTTTTATTGTCCTAATCTTAAATTTCTGCACAAATTGATTACTTTAATTCATATTTTCAGCCTTATTAAGTTGCGGTTTTTATTTTCTGTAAATTTTGTAAATAAACAGAATTAAAACTATTATTTTAAGAATCAGGTCGTATTAATTAGAATTTGTTTTTTATGTTTACAAATTTTTTAAATATTTTTGTTTATTTTTGAGTTTTTCAACATAAGAGAACTGTTAGGCCCAAACTGCTCTGAGATATACATAGCTTTTCCTCATAAGAGGGTAGCATTGGTCTACACAATCCAGCCAATAATGGACACCTTGACATAAGAATGGACTTTGTACGTAGGTTTTGGTTTTATTTTGTGTGTTTAATATACTGGGTTCACGCAGGATGAAGTGTTATCTCAATGTATACTCACGGATAAAAAGGACCTACCACCACCTTTTGTATCGAGCAATATTCATAGTCGAGCAAATTTAAATATATCATTTAATAGGGAATAACGTACTGTATAAATTAAAATGCAGAAATATTGTTTAAAGAGTCGTTTTCACATAAAATATTGCATTTGCAACAAAATTTCTAATAGCAATGTTTTGATGCTTTAATACGATTCTACAGTCAAATTAGTCTAAATAGAAATTTCATGACTTTACTATCGTTATATCCGCAGATATTCAACTTTAAAGCTGTTGTTCGTTTGAGAGATCATCTCCACATTGAAACTCGTACAAAAAAATCTAGATCGAGATTCTTTGTAGTTAATCAGGAACTATTCATTTGTTGCTTGACTAAAAGATTACAACTTTCTCAACAGTTGTCTCGGCGATGTATTTCGTCATTAGAAAAATTGACCAGATTTTGATGGACAACATATTTGGAAAGAATAATAATCAATATTTACCAGTTTAATTTCTCTCTCAACTTCAATTCTTCAATTTTCAACAAATAATGATAACAGTTAAAAATTCGCTAACTAGTTTTTGGTATCTGTTATATGAGATTCTCTTAATAACAGTTAACAACTGATATCGCAAGTTAGCAATAGCCATTAAACCTCTTATCGTTAAAACAGTTTTGTCCAGCCTACTATTGGATTGATCATTTTTCAGCTGTATCCCACATGATGCGATACTAGGCATGCCCTAGGGCGGGACGGCTCAAACCAGTCAAATTTCCAAACACTTTAAATGAATTTACATACTCCTCAGTATGTTATATTTGTTTTAATTTTTTGGATGTTCTCTAAAATTGGCGCAGTGAAGAAAATTTGAGTGGGGCGGCAAAAACTATCCAGATGAAAAAGCTGAAATTGTATATGGCGTTATTAAGTCTTTCTCTTCTGATTCTATTTCTGTCAAAATATATCAAGGTTCTTAATCATAATTTTTCCGAGTATTAATTTAATAATAAATATTGCAAACTAAAAATTATTTGAAAACGTAAACATTATGTATATTTTTTGGGGGACCTTATTCTACAAAAAAATCAGCGGTATAGGAGTATTATTTAAAAAGTATCCATAAAAGTTTCGGAAACTAAATTTAATATTAGGAGCTCCAAACTTTCTGTATACACGAATGAAATGAAACTTCTGATGTTAAACTATGACATAGATTCTTATGCAAATTTTATACATATGAATTTATAGAAGACGTTATTCCGTGTCGTGCCGACCAACCGGTCTAGTGGTCAAGGTGTTGGTCTCTGGATCGGAAGGTTCCCGGTTCGATACCGGGGTTAGGGCATGGATGTAAATTGTGCTGTCCTTTGTTAGGGACAATGATGGTCCACCCACTGGGTGCCCCTTCACAAGTGACCATCACTTCTGGCCATTTATAAGGTAAAATGACCTCGGTCGACTCTGTGCTTTGTATTGTATTGTATTTGTATTTGTCCTCGCAATTGTACTGCCTTGCCATTGGAAATAAAAAAAAAATTCCGTGTCGTATGCCACCTTTGTATTTACTCTACTGCTAATTGTTTGAATGAAGAGGGATACTTCGTTTTTTCCCCGACTGTACATATTATTTCACATGCATACTAAACAAACGATTTGTGACAATTTTGGGACCTCCTTGCCCCAGGTGCAGAATTATATTCAGTGTTCTGCAACACAACTCCAAGCAATTGCAATTGTTCTGCAGGCTTTGTCCTAATTTTGTAAACTGCAGTAAAATCAAAAACAGACGTTAAACATAATAATCGGCTAAATATCTATTATATATTTATAATAAAACACAATGAAAATTAATTAACTTATTTTATTTAAAACCAAGGCATACTTTCAGAATTTGTAATTGTGTCGATAACGTTTGAAGTTAAATATTTTGTCATTGACATAAAAGATGTGTTACTTATTAAGTGTTTATGGTAATTTGGGCTATGTAGGGAGGTTGTTCCGTAGCTAGAGAAGAAAAAAATAAGTGGCAAGGAGCGCGTTTTGTACTGCAAAATATCGCACAACTTATGATTAAAAAAAATCGGCCAAACTTTTCATAAAATTAATTAAGGAAAAATTGTTCTACAAAGCCTTTGTTTGTTCTGCGATATAAGTCGCAGTTTCAAATACTTTCTGCTCCCGGGCTTCTTGCTTTCATTGCACTAATATCATGTTACCGCCCGATCAGATCTGTTACATGCTCCAGCTCCTATTTTAACAAACGCCCAATACAAAATTTGCATAAACCTGCATATAAAATTACTTCGAAAATTCTTTTCCCAAACGAGTTTTCCAATTGCATTGCTTCTTTCAGCCAATGCATTTTTGGACAGTCAGTTTGTTGGTTTTGACTTTGGATCTTGCTAAATTTAGGTAAAAAGTATTCGTACACTCTCTACATATTTTGTGGACATCTATATATATATAAAACACTAACGTACGTGGACCCGAATGGCAACAGCGGAGAGCTACAAGAAATGCTGAAGATAAAGATCGGATTGCGAATGAAACGGCTGAAAAAACACTAAAATGCCGCGAGAATGAAACTGCTGAGAAAACATTAACGTATGCACGTGGACCCGAAATCGACGTTATTTGTGTATCGTCGAATGGCAACAATCAGCGTAGATAAAACAACCAAGATTTCTAGAATTCTTGCTGTTTTCGAATAGCCGAGGTCAATTTCTGTGCAAAATGGAGTTGCAGCTTAAAAATGCACGAAAAAGAACAAACCGCGCGAATGAAACAGTTGAACAGTTGTTTGAACGGAGAGCTAAAAGAAATGCTGAAGATAGAGATCGCTGGGCGAATGAAATGGTTGAGCAATGTTATGAACGGAGAGCTCGACGAAGGCTTAGTAATCAACATGCTTCAAGGGAAATCTTTCTGGCGTTCAAGAACACAACTGGAATTTTACAGAATTGTGCATTATTTGCCATGCCCTTTATTTGAAATACGAACTCAATACAAGTAAAAATTTACTAAATGTTGTCACGATGGGATTAGTATGAAATTATAATTAACCGTTTCAAATGCATAAAAGAGAGCTAATTGCAAATGTGAAACTCTACATGTCTCAAGAGAGAAGGGCTTTAGATTTTTTTCGTATTCTTGTTCTAAAATATATGCTCTGCCACATGGAAAAATAAAATGAATGGTTTTTTCACTCCTTTATTATTTTTTCTCACTTTAATATATAAATCATTTGACTCACTAATTTTCTTAAAAACGTTAAATTAAAGTTACAATTTTAGTAAAATTTTAACTACAAATGTCACATATATCAACTAATTTCGAATAAAATTAGACAAAGCTAACACAAATTTAAAATTATTAAAGTAATATAGTATAATTAATATTGTAAATCAGGCCTGTGTGTGTATAAAAAAAATGTTTTAAAATAGGTTATCCACAATTATATCTTGAGATTATTTAGAAATAAGATAATTAATTTCTTTATTTTCAACAATTAGGTCTAATTAAAGTAAATAAAATTACATTACAATTTAAATTTAGTTTTAAAAACTAGTTCTAAACTAGTCAACTCACTAACAGAGTAACTTATTTCAAGAAATATTATAAGCAATAAAAATACACTCAAGCTGTGACAAAAAAGATGTGTCTTCAATTTTGATTAATACCTTATATGGTGTGTTTTGGCTGGTGCCAGTAGCACACACTTAGAGTATGTTTGCACAATACATCAAAATGTGATTTTATTGTTTCACTGAGCAGGTATTGAAGAGGATTACAAAGACCTTTTTCGTATATTGTTTGTGAAGGAACAGTAAGAGAATGTATGCTAAGGCATTGCGACAAGTGTCCATCAAAATACAGCCTTGTCCAGTTTTTACAGTCAAAATTTGAAAACTATGATGATGAAGACCCTGTCGAGTACAATCAGTGGGTTTTGACTGATCGAACTGAAATGATAGGGTGCTCGAGCTCAGTTGATGACGTTAGTGATAACTTAGTAGAAAAACTGAACAGGTCAATACCTCATTTATACATTGCTAAATCACAAGATTCATTTATTAAAAGTTTAAAGGAAACAGTTTCCTTAAATACAGCTGTTATCTCTGGATTTTAGTGAAAATTATGCTTTCACAATACAAAAAGAGGCGCAAGGTTACCACTGAACCTCAGATTCATGCACTATTCATCCTGTCTTTATTCATTCACTGCAATGATGCAAGCAATAAAAAACTGAATTTACCTCTTTGTATCAAATCTGATGACCTTAAACATGACGCGAGTATGGTGTATGAGATCCAAAAAACTGTAACTACCTTTCTGAAAGAACTACCCACATAGCAAACATTCACTACTTCAGTGACTGATGTTCTCTCTGGGCAATATAAAAATAAATACAACTTCATTAATCTGTGTCTGCATGAAAAAGACTTTCAATTAAAAGCCCAGTGGTCATTTTTTGCAACCAGTCACGGTAAAACAGAATGTGAAGAAATATGGGTTTAACGTAAAACACAATTTTTGTAACATTTTAACCGTATTTTCAAGATTACACTCCTTTTACACAAATACTCTCTCTCTACCATTATATTAATCAAAAATATATAAAAATACTTCATAAAAATCATATGCAAAAATAATTGACCCCATCCCCCCAGATAAAGCTCTGAGTATAATCTTTCAAATTCTTTCAGTATATAATCAACTCAATTTTGGGACTCTAGGTTTTCCCTACATAATTTCTAAATTATATTTTTTCTGGTTCTTAATTAAATTATTAGGGATTTTTAAATATGTCCCTTAATTTAGGTATTTGAAAATATTTTAATAGATTGATAAATATTCTGCTAAATATCATCTATAAATATTCTAAATAATAAGTAACTTTTCCCGCATTTTACAGATTTAAAAGTAACATTTATCTCGAAAACCAAGAGCATACTCAATTTAGGAACTGACTTTAAGTATCATGTATACCTTATTTTTTTTACATATTAAGTTATTTCATTATAACTTACAGTTATAATGAAAAAGACCTAACTCATCTCGACTAAAGGAACTATCACTAATTCAAACAATCTGATGGAATATTTCTGATATATTCTCTGTACCTGGCGAATGTCATGTTTGAATATTTATTTCGTAAGGTATAAGAAATGGAGAATAAAATAAGTTCTTGATAGACTTGAGACGAAATAGATTTCCATCTTCGATTTGGTGATTTCAAAAGTTAATAAATTCAATCATTTCCAACAACGCGTTTTATACTAACTGTCTTCTTCAGATATAAATATTTTATTTTAGGAATGAATTTTTTAGAAAACCCCTTGCTAATAAGCTCTTTGCTCCGAAGACGCAATTTATGTAAGATTGATGTGATTACGTAACATTTCCTGTAAAATAAGAAAGTTCGGGGAAGAAAACTAAATTCTTTTGTTGGGCATCTCAGAATCCTTATCAAGCGCAATATATCAAAACCACAGAAGGAAGTTATTTCATTGTTCAAAACTTGATATCAAATAGCATCATACGATTTATATCATCGTGAACAAGAAAGGAAACAAAAACATACATTCGTTGGATGTATCCTCGCAAATAACAAACCAGCCCGAGTTAACAATATATAACAGTCAAAACTAGAATAAGTTGTTGAAATTACAAAGTACGTAAATTGAGGAAATTGATAACTTTTACACAATGCTTCATTCATTCTAACAGATGTGATTTCCAAAATACAGGTAAAAAAATATCAAGGCCATTCTATTATTTGAACTAATAACTTTCTATTGAAAACGGGTAAAACCAATTTTAGACAAAAAATATATATAAATTTTGATCTTTTATTGTCCTAATCTTAAATTTCTGCACAAATTGATTAATTAATTCATATTTTCAGCCTTATTAAGTTGCGGTTTTTATTTTCTGTAAATTTTGTAAATAAACAGAATTAAAACTACTATTTTAAGAATCAGGCCGTATTAATTAGAATTTGTTTTTTATGTTTACAAATTTTTTAAATATTTTTGTTTATTTTTGAGTTTTTCAACATAAGAGAACTGTTGGGCCCAAACTGCTCTGAGATATACATAGCTTTTCCTCATAAGAGGGTACCATTGGTCTACACAATCCAGCCAATAATGGACACCTTGACATAAGAATGGACTTTGTACGTAGGTTTTGGTTTTATTTTGTGTGTTTAATATACTGGGTTCACGCAGGACGAAGTGTTATATCAATGTATAGTCAAGGATAAAAAGGACCTACCACCACCTTTAAATCGAGCAATATTCATAGTAGAGCAAATTTAAAGATATCATTTAATAGGGAATAACGTACTGTATAAATTAAAATGCAGAAATATTGTTTAAAGAGTCGTTTTCACATAAAATATTGCATTTGCAACAAAATTTTTAATAGCAATGTTTTGATGCTTTAATACGATTGATTCTACATAGTCAAATTAGTCTAAATAGAAATTTCATGACTTTACTATCGTTATATCGGGAGATATTCAACTTTAAAGCTGTTGTTCGTTTGAGAGATCATCTCCACATTGAAACTCGCACAAAAAAATCCTAGAACGAGATTCTTTGTAGTTAATCAGGAACTATTCATTTGTTGCTTGACTAAAAGATTACAACTTTCTCAACAGTTGTATCGGCGATGTATTTCGTCATTAGTAAAATTGACCAGATCTTGATGGACAACAGATTTGGAAATAATAATAATCAATATTTACCAGTTTAATTTCTCTCTCAACTTCAATTCTTCAATTTGCAACAAATAATGATAACAGTTAAACATTCGCTAACTAGTTTTTGGTATCTGTTATATGAGATTCTCTTAATAACAGTTAACAACTGATATCGCAAGTTAGCAATAGCCATTAAACCTCTTATCGTTAAAACAGTTTTGTCCAGCCTACTATTGGATTGATCATTTTTCAGCTGTATCCCACATGATGCGATACTAGGCATGCCCTAGGGCGGGACGGCTCAAACCAGTCAAATTTCCAAACACTTTAAATGAATTTACATACTCCTCAGTATGTTATATTTGTTTTAATTTTTTGGATGTTCTCTAAAATTGGCGCAGTGAAGAAAATTTGAGTGGGGCGGCAAAAACTATCCAGATGAAAAAGCTGAAATTGTATATGGCGTTATTAAGTCTTTCTCTTCTGATTCTATTTCTGTCAAAATATATCAAGGTTCTTAATCATAATTTTTCCGAGTATTAATTTAATAATAAATATTGCAAACTAAAAATTATTTGAAAACGTAAACATTATGTATATTTTTTTGGGGACCTTATTCTACAAAAAAATCAGCGGTATAGGAGTATTATTTAAAAAGTATCCATAAAAGTTTCGGAAACTAAATTTAATATTAGGAGCTCCAAACTTTCTGTATACACGAATGAAATGAAACTTCTGATGTTAAACTATGACATAGATTCTTATGCAAATTTTATACATATGAATTTATAGAAGACGTTATTCCGTGTCGTGCCGACCAACCGGTCTAGTGGTCAAGGTGTTGGTCTCTGGATCGGAAGGTTCCCGGTTCGATACCGGGGTTAGGGCATGGATGTAAATTGTGCTGTCCTTTGTTAGGGAAAATGATGGTCCACCCACTGGGTGCCCCTTCACAAGTGACCATCTCTTCTGGCCTTGTATAAGGCTAAAATGACCTCGGTCAACTCTGTACTTTGTATTGTATTTGTATTTGTCCTCGCAATTGTACTGCCTTGCCATTGGAAATAAAAATAAAAATAATTCCGTGTCGTATGCCACCTTTGAATTTACTCTACTGCTAATTGTTTGAATGAAGAGGGATACTTCGTTTTTTCCCCGACTGTACATATTATTTCACATGTATACTAAACAAACGATTTTTGGCAATTTTTGGTACCTCCTTGCCCCAGGTGCAGAATTATATTCAGTGTTCTGCAACACAACTCCAAGCAATTGCAATTGTTCTGCAGGCATTTGTCCTAATTTTGAAAACTACAGTAAAATCAAAAACAGACGTAAAACATAATAATCGGTTAAATATATATTATATATTTATAATAAAACACAATACAAATTAATTAACTTACTTTATTTAAAACCAAGGCATACTTTCAGAATTTGTAATTGTGTCGATAACGTTTGAAGTTAAATATTTTGTCATTTACATAGATGTGTTAGTTATAGTGTGTATGGTAATTTGGGCTATGTGGGGAGGTTGTTGCGTAGCTGAGAAGAAAAAAATGAGTGGCAAGGAACGCACTTTGCACTGCAAAATATCGTAACATATGATTAAAAAAAATCGGCCAAAATGTTCATAAAATTAATTAAGGAAAAATTGTTTTGCGATGTAAGTCGCAGTTTTAAATACTTTCTGCTCCCGGGCTTCTTCCTTTCATTGCACTAATATCCTGTTACCGCCCGATCAGATCTGTTACATGCTCCAGCTCCTATTTTAACAAATGTCCAATACAAAATTTGCATAAACCTGCAAATAAAATTACTTCGAAAATTCTTTTCCCAAACGAGTTTTCCAATTGCATTGCTTCTTTCAGCCAATGCATTTTTGGACAGTCAGTTTGTTGGTTTTGACATTGGATCTTGCTAAATTTAGGTAAAAAGTATTCGTACACTCTCTACACATTTGGGGGACATCTATATATATATATATATATATATATATATAAAACACTAACGTACGTGAACCCGAATGGCAACAGCGGAGAGCTACAAGAAATGCTGAAGATAAAGATCGGATTGCGAATGAAACGGATGAAAAAACACTAAAATGCCGCGAGAATGAAACGGCTGAGAAAACATTAACGTATGCACGTGGACCCGAAATCGACGTTATTTGTGTATCGTCGAATGGCAACAATCAGCGTAGATAAAACAACCAAGATTTCTAGAATTCTTGCTGTTTTCGAATAGCCGAGGTCAATTTCTGTGCAAAATGGTGTTGCAGCTTAAAAATGCACGAAAAAGAACTAACCGCGCGAATGAAACAGTTGAACAGTTGTTTGAACGGAGAGCTAAAAGAAATGCTGAAGGTAGTGATCGCTGCACGAATGAAATGGTTGAGCAATGTTATGAACGGAGAGCTCGACGAAGGCTTAGTAATCAACATGCTTCAAGCGAAAATCTTTCTGGCGTTCAAGAACACAACTGGAATTTTACAGAATTGTGCATCATTTGCCATGCCCTTTATTTGAAATACGAACTCAATACAAGTAAAAATTTACGAAATGTTGTCACGATGGGATTAGTATGAAATTATAATTAACCGTTTCAAATGCATAAAAGAGAGCTAATTGCAAATGTGAAACTCTACATGTCTCAAGAGAGAAGGGCAAAGAATCTCTAAATGTAACACTTGATATGTCTCTAATGACCATTTCAACAATTGAACATATGATAGACCTGGCTGAATTTTGCAGTTTTGAGTTGTAGTGTATTGGTAAATATAAATGTTTCCATTGTCTGAAACCTTTCCCCTACCATTTTGATCAAAAACTGTGCATTAATTGAAAAATTTACCATGAAAGTATTTATCTGCAGCCTGCTACTAATATCTTAAGATAGATTAAAACACATATTTAGCCCTTTCATTTACGAATGAGCAAATGTCGTGAGTATTCGTGGTTTATTCAGGTTTGATAGCTATTACTAACAGCTTAGCGCCAGCCGGCGCAGCCCGGCTAGTCCTTTATGTTTTCACACGAGTATTTTATAATCAAAGCTTTGGTATGTATCGCTTTGATGGCGAATAACCACCAAGAGCAGTGATGGCGAACCTTTTGATGGGTGTCAAAAACCGGAAAACACCTAGCTTTACTAGAGTGTCGTGTCACATCTAGAAATAATCCAATTTTGTGATATTCACAGCCCTTGTAAAAAAAAAAGATTATATTAGTGATATATTTATTATTAAAAAGGCAAAAACAAATAATTCTTTAGATTAGTGACTTTTTTGTTGCTGAATTGAGTTTGCTAAATCTTCGATTGATGATTGGCATTTCGTACACTTTAAGCAAAAGCAAGCGCTATCAATTTCACCTGTCAGCCGGTTTCTAAAAAATTAATTTTATGACCTATAATATAGTAAATATCTATTCAACGCCGGCGTTAAATTTTATAAATATATATTTAACGCCGAGGATAAGGTCTCTACGAAGTACCTCGAGGGAAAAATTGTGGGTGAAGCCATCGTCAGATTTTTAAGTGTGGTAAAAGTGTTCGGTGATCGGTTCCAAACACTCCAAATTTCCTGTTCGTAGCTGTACTCTTCTTCAAACGATTTCTTTCCAGTTTCTCAAGTTTGGACCACAAGTCGACAAACACTTGAGACCAGATGCTGTCTTAAAATTCTGCATGTTGTACCGCCAAATCATCAAGTTGCACATCCAAGTCATCAAGTTGCACCCATTGGAAACCATTAAATCCAAGTTAGACTACTACATCCGGATAATTAATTATTTTAACTGTCTGTTATAGGCTTCTAAATTGATAAAATCTTTCACCGAATTGGTCAATAATGAGTTTACATTATGCTGGAACTTTAAATGCATGGGATCCATTTCACTTTGCGTAGTGTGTGTTGACTGTTCTTGGGCGAACAACGTCCGTAAACAATGCGTGTCACCTATAATGTCT
Source organism: Metellina segmentata (assembly GCA_947359465.1). Lineage (NCBI taxonomy): Eukaryota > Metazoa > Arthropoda > Arachnida > Araneae > Tetragnathidae > Metellina > Metellina segmentata. The sequence goes on along the minus strand of OX375875.1, from coordinate 28,578,602 downwards.
TGGCGTGTCATCTTTGACATGCGTGTTATAGGTTGGCCATCACTGACCTAGAGCCTTTGCTGTATGAGTTCTATTACATTTGAAATGATCGAAATTGATATACACCTAATTCAGTTTTTGCATGAACCTTTTTTACACGAATTTGATTTAACACGAATTCAAAATAAATATTTCATTCACTTTTTACCCGATTCATTTTGATTTAACCCGATCGCGCCAAGCTAATTTAAAAGAATGTTTTTTTTGCCTAAATTAAAAGAATATTTTTGTTTCTGACATAGTTAATATAATCTCTATATTACACGCACTTACGAGGATCTAACTGGAAAGTTTCAACGTAAACTGAGGTTGTTGACAGCCTCTTACAGAGGATTATATCCAAACCAAAATATCGAACATAACGAATAATAAATGAATTCGTTCGCAAAACCGGTGACATATCTGCTCCAGAGGAGACTCATGACAATTTTGCTCAAGAGATGGCAGATAGAAATTCATTAATAGAGGAAGAAGACGATGACAACATTTCTTGTGACAACAGTGATATTTCAGTCGTCCGCAAACGTATGCGCCGTTTAATGTCAGAAAGTGAAAATGTATAAAATCTTGTTGTGTGTAAAACAAATTTTTTGTTCATGAAAATTAAAAAAAATTTCAAATGCAAATTTAGTTTAATACATTTTTATTACATATTATTACATGTGTATTTTGTTGAAATAAAATAATAAGCTTAAAACAAATATTTTCATATGATTTTTTTAATTATTCTTACTGATTATTTAGATCCGGAACCAATCTTCTTTTCTTCCATTGATGCAAAGTCTTTTTTTCACGTATTCTTCAGGAACGTATATATCGTGTAAAAACAGAATTAAGCGTAATACCCTGTTCTTATCTAAGGGCCTTTTTAAATATTCCGTGTTATTAATCGTCTTTGGTATAATTTATCATCCACGATTCTTTAAAAAGTTTGATTGGATTAATGTTCGAAGACTGGGGAAATTCTTAGAAATTTTGTGGTATTATATACCTCTCAGAGCCGGATAATTCAAGACGGCTGGATGTAATTACGTTGCATAAAAAGCTAAAATGAATGAGCCCCAATTTTGTCACATGAAACTAAAGTATTATTTTTAAAATATCTGTGTAAACCGTACGATTTAAACATTCCACTGTCCTACGCAAAAGTATCTATTGAATGCAAATAGCCCAAGAACTTCCTCCATGTCTTACTGTAGGATACAAATTCCTTGGCGCATTTGTGTGTTGAGAGGGGATTATCTTTTTTTCTGCTAAAATTGACGCTTTATTGAGATATTTTTTTTACTGACAAAACTATTCAATCAAATAATTCCAATATTTGTTCGTCTATTTATTAACATTTCTGGTATTTGCAAAAAAAACTAAATAATTTACATGAAGAAGTGACTGTGCGATTTATCGTGGCCACTGGGTTCACATGACTTCTCAACTCCAAGTGATCTTAAGGTATATGACTACGTTCGGAGTACTTTTTTTTTCACAAGAGATTCAATAGCACTTTTTTTTCTTTTAAAAGTTGAATGAATAAAAAAAAAAAAAACACATCTCAACCCAGCAAAACTCTGCAAAGAAAATGTTTTTTAAATAATTGACAAAAACTGTTTTGTTTTGGTCACAAAGTGATGTTTACGAAAAGCACTCCAATTTTCTTACTGATTACAATATTAACATAAAACTTTACACTAAGACTCTTAAATATATAAGCTAATGGCTGAAGCTGGATATAAGCTAAATTTTATTCTAATCTGAAGATATAAGGGATAACGTAAAAATTATATGAATTTCTGAAAGTTTTCTCTACAACATAACAATGAAGTGACTGACAATTTCTTCCTATTAAAGATACACATAAAATACAGCTTCAGGAACTAAAATATACATACAAGAACCGTACTACCCAATTAAAAAAAATATTAATTACTTTTTTAGCTATCATTGTTACTGTGCAATGATTTGGTTAAAAACAGCTTTCAGAGAAAAAAAAGCGTTTAAAGATCGAAAAGCAATTTTTTGAATGGTATTCTTTATATATTTGCTCTAAAAATAAATGTTGGCAGGAACATAGCAAAACTAAAAATCATAAACAGCAATTTCAATTTTTTTAAATCCTGCGGAAAACCGAAACTTGAACCGACTTCCGGCGCGAAAACACCACTTCCGGTTTGAAAGGTTTGCATCAAGGTTTTTTTCAAATTGAAATATCTCAACTTCCTGTTTTCGTTAGAGACAAAACAAAAACAGTTTTGGAAAGATAAGAGTTCATGTTTTGAGAATATTAAATTAAAAAAAATTCGAAATTTTGGTTAAAAATTGACTTTTTAATCTTGTCAGATACCTTAAACAAAAACGAAATTCAATGAATTTTTATTTCATGCACATGTGGCCATCGCTTGATGAACCAGAAAATAATGTTCACAAAAATTCTTCAGGAAATGGTGACTTTTTGCCAAATCTAGGTAATTGATTTTGCTGAAAACAACTGACCAATGTTTTAGCTTTAAAAATGCAAAACCGGAGCACATCGCTTTTGTGGATCATTTAACGATTATAGGATGCTTGCCTGACGTGCTGTAAAAATTTTAAATTGATCAATGCAATCGATTTATAGATTTAAAGCCGACCTCTGTCGAAAAAGCTGTTTCGAGAAGAAGGCGTTTAAAATCTCAGTACACAGACAGTGGGAGCATATTCTACGCTTAGTAATTTTCTGCTGATCTACTGCACCATTTCCATACAATGCTGTAGATAATATATAATTGCAAAGTGTGATCTTTCGATAATCAATAGCAGTGAATCGACATTTTGGAATTTATATCTTTATGAAGTGGCTCACGCTCCAAATTCTATACGCTCACATTTAGTGTTAACCTTACAAGAGGTTTCGATGAAATATCTCGTCTATCAAACTCTGATTAATTTTTCTAATAACGAGATATCTAAATAACGAGATATCTCGTCATAAAAGTATTGCCACTTTTTTTTATCATGACGATATCAAGATTTTGTCAGTTTTCCATCGATGATCTTGATTTACGAATATATTGTCTGTCAAGATCTTGTCAGTTTTGCTAAAGATGAGATATCTTGAGATGAGAGATAAGAGATCAAGATAAGAACCAGGAGGGTTAATGGTTTATAATTGAGCCTATTTCGAGAATTTCGACATAAAATTTGGCGCACGTGGGTTTTACATGCCTTAAAAAATAAAGTTCCAGAAAAATTTACGAAATCGATCTTTTTTGCTGTAAAAGAAAAACCCCACCTTGTTTCTCCACACCATTTGTGGTATTGTTTCATGAACATCAGACACAGGTTTCAATTTTCTTACTGACGAAGAATTTTCCAAATGAATAACCCCCAACTGGGAAACCCAGTTTAACTCCATTCCTGTCTTACTTTAATTAGAGATGAGGCTATTTCTTTGTTTTCAAGTTCTACATCCAGATAAAATTTTGTGTCTTCCTTTAATTGTTGCATGAGAAACCGTTCGTTATCATTGGAAAGGAGAGGAAATCTACCAGATTGTATGATTATGAAGTCTTATTCTCTCTCACACACACGAACGTACACAAACACACGAGCTCCGAACGCTCTTAACTATTTTTGAACTTTGTACTCCAAGCACGGTAATGAAAAACCTATTAATCTATGTAAATATCCAAATCTCGCTCCACGTTATAGGAACTTCTTTCGCTTTTGTGCCAATATAATCGATATTTAATATTCGTGTATCTTTACTTCACACTTCTTGCAAGAGTATTTCAGAAGCCTGAATGAAAATATTTCATCCAACACAGGACCAAAGGTTTGAAAAATATATTTGATAGCTTACATTTCAATTTCTCTTACCACTGAAGATTAAAATTAGTTTTGATAAAGATATTTCATACAATGTATGAAAAAGGTAATAATACAATGGTAATAGTATTTAAAAACGTATGTTTCGCGAAAAATAAGAACATGTTTTTACTAAAAGATAAGAAAATAAGTTATAGTGGAATGCATTTAGTCAAACTAAAATGTGTATGAAATAAATAAAATTTACTCATCTGTAAATATACTTTTAGTAGTGTAAGAAGTATTCTCATACACACCGTAAGCCATTTTTAGAATTTTACTCTATCATTTCATAAATATTACTTTGCTAGATGTATTTTCCATTGTGAATAACCATAGAGAATTAATTGCATAAAGTCGATTCAATTTCATGTGTTCATATTTGAAGATAGTATACCATTCTTATGGCCTACCAACCGGTATAGTTGTTAAGGTGTTAGGCTCTAGATCGGAAGGTTCCTGGTTCGAATCCGAGTAAGGGCATATATGTTTGAAGGCGCGCGGCATAGAGGCGGCTGGTGCACCTTAAATCTATCGTGATCGAAAGTCCTCTCTTTGGGTTGGTGTGGAAGTTTGGAGAGTGGGGTGTTGCCTCGTCACTAGGGATGCGACATCGACATAAAAACATCGATGTTGATAATACACCGCCACAAAAACATCGATGTTTTTAAAATTCAGTGTATTTAAACTTTTCCCCCCCATTTCTTAAAACTGGTTTAGCAACTAGTGATGCCACATCGACAGCAAAACTTCGATGTTCAAAATTAAATTATCGATGTTGATAGTACATCGCCTTAAAACCATCGATGTTTTTAAAATTCATTGATTTAAACTTTTTCCCCATTTTTTTAATACTGGTGATGCAAACATCGGCTCCAATACATCGATGTTTTTGTAATAAAATATCAATGTTTTGAAAACATCGATGTCGCATCCCTACTTTTCAGACACTTCACCCTTGGTCACTTTGGTCTAAAAGTATGTTCAATTTGCTAATTATGAAAATTATGCTACTTGGTTATTTTTAAAATTTTTATAACGGTACTTTTTTCATTTAAAAATAAAACATCGACAAGTATAAACATCGATGTTACAAAAACATCGACTCCAATAAATCGATCTTTAAAACATCGATGTTTTTTAAGAAACATTGATGTTTTAAAGAAATATCGATGTTTTGAAAACATCGACATCGATGTCGCATCCTTACTCGTCACCTGACCGTGGTTCAAAATTACGTGACGATACACCGAATGGCTTAGCCTGGGACGGTGGTAATTAGTTGAATACCATTCTTATGGATGAGCCCTTTTATTCTTCCTTGGTAATTATCACACATAAAATTTTTCATTACAAATGCTGAATTGGCTTGATGTCCAGAGACTCAGAGAAAAGGTTTTGCAAATTAAGTCTGAAACAAACAGAAATCGATTGAAAACTGTATGGAATAAAATAATATACTCATAAATATATACACACGTTTCGCTTTCAGTGGTGGAAAAACATTTGCACGCCTTAAATAATTTACGCACTTATATTTTCATAATTAATGCTTTGTTAGACATCTTTTGCTTATGAAAAACCACTTGGAGACTTTGTTAGAATTCGATCAAATTTGATGTGATCATGAATTACTTAAAGGAATTAGTTTCATGGGGCTACAAATACTCTAAAAGCTCCTTGATTGTTTCATAGCTTAACGAAATACTTTTAAAAAATCCATATTTTCCCTCTTAAAACTAATTAGCAACTGAATATTCTATAATTTTTCTTAATATATCTAGGTATTTTGTTCGAATTAAAATATCGCTCACATGCTACAACACTATCGCAACTCAAAAACAAACATTTTTAGAGTAAGTACATGTTTCATTGGAAAAAACTACATTACTTCCAGCAGTATATATCTTACTTCAATACTTGAAGTGAGGAGGTTCAATGAATATTCCTCATGATTTACCTCTCTTCAAGTTCGGTAAAACTTATTAGACATTCAGAGAGGAGAGAGAGAGAGTGTGTGTCCGTGCTTTGTTTTTAATTAAATTTATTTTATTCTGATACTTGAAACGCTACATACTTATTTAAAAATCCTATATTTCTCGCTTACATTCAACATTTCAAATAGGGTTTCCACCATTTAAGAGAAAAATTAAAATTTTTCTACCACCGAAATAAATCTGTTTTTTTTTTCTGGATTAATTCTTTTTCGACCACTACTTTCACTCTGAACACGAGAAACGTAAAATATTTGCTTATTATTTTAATTAAATTTTAAGCTTTACAGTCCACTTAGTACAGTATTACTGTTACCAGTTCTATGATATTGAATGAAAGGAAAAAAAATTAGTTTCTGTGCAATAGTTATTTGTTTTTAATTAAATATTCAAATATTTGTTATTTCCCCATATTTTTTGATCCATTGTAAACTTTACATTGGATTAAATTTAAATTGTTTTGCAGGTTTCGACAGTCATTGAAGCATTTTGAAATCTATTACATTTTGTATAAGTATGCAAAACAACTTTTTTCTGTACAGCTTTCTTGATTAGTGCTTCGATTAAGACAAAGGTTTAGTCATGACTGTTTACAATGAAGATTATACTAGACTGTGCATTTTATTGTTTTACTTTACACTTAGATTTTGTCTTTATTATTTGTCTTAAATTTATTTTGAAATGGATACGAGTGCACTACTCTTTAGTCATAACGATCCATCTTATCTTGAAATGGATTTCCTCGCTTCGTTTCATCAGCAGTTGATTGTACATTATCTTTACCATTATTTGTCTTAAATGTGTTTTGAAATGTTCAGTCTCCATTATTTCCGCGTTCTTATCATGGGTCAGTAGATAGTGGAAACACGCACACTAATTTCTCGAGATACTTAAATAAATGCTCTGAGTAATTATCTTTATCGTCCTTATCCGTAAGTGTGGTATTCGTCAGGCGTGTAATTATTTAGTTTCGTCAAAATAATGTGTCGAAAACAAATGGAAAGGTTGGAATGAATACGAGTTCCCCAATTCTACATAATTTGTATTTATACTTCCACCTATTTAAAGGGTAATTAATAGTCAATAATAACGGAAACTTTATTCAAATACGTTGAAGATGTAAAACTAAATTTAATTTTTTAATTAATTCATTTAAATTAATTAATTAGTACTTTTTGTAAATTACTTTTAAAAGAAGTGAGATCGTTCCTATAGATGAAAAGTAGAAATTGTAAGTTTGAAGAGTTCCGAGCAGCATAACAATAAGCAATTTTTCAAACTTTTTAGCCAAAGCTACTTTTAAGGTTAAAAAAAGTAAAAAATTATATGATTTATCCACTTTTCAAGGAGGAGTGTCATGTGATCTTAAACTTTCAAGTATTGAGCACTCATTGAAGCCATCAGAAATTCTTTTGATCGTCTTGAATGTTTTATTTTTAATTTCAGTGGCCCATCATTGTGTTCTTGGAGTCCTTCATTTTATTCGATGAGGTCATTTTTTGGCGAACTCTAAACTGATCGATTGCAAAATCAATACGTTTCAATACCACATCATCTAGTGTACAAATATATTTTTGCATTTAAAGATAAAACGAGAGCACTTCCTGTGAACGACATGAGTGAAATTGAATTGCAATGAAAGACTACGACGAACTAAAATGCAATAAGTTTTTAAATTATACATCCGTGGAATTTATGTTACAATGGATCGCTTGATATTTACAATTGTATTTACGATTCACAAGAGTTAAGGCGCTCTAGTGGAAAATATTTTGACTTTATAAATGTTATAGTTTAAATTATGATTTCATTATACTGTAATCACAATGCAATTATATTTGTGCATATTGTTTGAAAATAATATTTTATGTTTTTAAATTTTATGTATTATTTTTTTTAACCATTTATCTTTGTCTGAAATATTTAAATACCTAAGAAAATTTTACATAGGACATGAACATCAGGCAAAACTTTATCATACATAAGCGATATTCAACCTTTTAAATCTCAGGCATGCAGAAACTAATTATTAAAATTCTGTGGCACACCAAAAATCGTTCCGCTGAACTAAAAAAATATAAAATTTTGATTTAAGCGACTTTTAAGGCCCGGTGCACACATCCGATTTTTCAACGTACGGCGCCGCTGCGGCACCGAAGCCCAACTATGCACACATAACCGTTAAATGACTCATGTACTCATTTCGCGCCATTTGCGATAAATATTCTATCGAAGAAAACATATTTATTTCACTTACTTGGTGCACAAAAAGTATACTTTGAAACAAAATAGACGTTACTGAACACAACCATTTATTAATTATTATTTATATTCCATTTATTTATGAAAACAAGATACTTCAGACAGGAGACGCATGTGTGACGAACTGCGGTACAAATTGCACGCAAGTTGAACCAGCGGCTCCGGAGGCATGTGTGCTGTGCTCCATTGGATCTATTATTCATCTCAGACCGCGCTTACGTTGCGGCAGCGGCGCCGCACGTTGAAAAACCGGATGTGTGCACCGGGCCTTATTAACATTTTATACTAACAGTTACAACAATAATCTCTTTGCTACAGTTTTTGTACTAAAAACCCTAAAAAATTAATGGATTGATTAATTAAAAAAAATACTTTAGATATTTTACCAGGCAGTGAAAATTATAATGCTTTTATATTTTTTTTAGTGAACTTGAAATAGAAAATGATAGAGTCATCCAATTTGATTGAGCAGGGCGATCATCATGAGCTCTCTGTGGAAATTCCGGTGAATAAATATTTTATATCTTTTATTTATGTGTAAAATATGATGAAATTCTTCTTAATACTTCATTTCGCATTAAATTTCATTCAGTACATATTGTTAAAATATATTGTTGACTCGAAATTTAGCTTTTCATGCTGAGAATACTGTAATTGTGACCAATCTATACTATTACGTGAAGAAATAACAACTGATAGTGATAATTAAAATGTATTTTCATCATCCAATATGTTCAAGGTCAAAAATACGACAAGCTATACCCAGAAACAGAATAAAATAGAATCCACGAAAATAGCATAAAGATAAAAGAACTGCAAATGTTTGTATTTCATTTAGCATCATAATAAAAGTACAAACTGAATAAAAGTGTAGAATTTATAAATTTTGGTCAATAGTACAAAAAACATAAATACGAGATTAAAACGTATGGATCAACAATATAAAAATATTAAATGGTTTAGATGCAGATGCTTATTTACAGTGTATAACTTTATGAGTGAGACGATAGATATGAATGGCAAAAAACTTTATGTACAGTTAAAAATAGTAGTATGTTGGAGCATCCACTAAGACAGAAATTCTTCATTACTTAAAAAACAAAGTACATTTTTATTGAACCGATATTTCGTGCTTTATCGTTTTCTTGTGTTGCAAAAAAGTGACGAAACAAACCAAACCTCGTCATATGTTCAATTTCAATTGCCTTTCCTTAATAGTGCCACACACACACACTATCTATTGCAACACATTAACACATTACTCACCATTAATAAGACTTCAAATTTGAATCAGTCATTCGCGACATCTTTTTTATTTTAATAAATTTCATGGATGAGAATGCTTGTCCACATCTGTATGTCGTTCCGAAACGACATATATAATTTTTTGAAGATTTTCTTATTTCTGAAAAATGTCTACATGGTAATGGACGCCAGAAATCAATAATGACAGAAGCATTTTGATCTAAAAAAAAGCTTATCAAATTTTATTTTCAATAATGAATTTGTTTTTTAATCATTAAGTTACATATGTATGTTACTAGGCATCTTTATTACTTTTTGTTCACTAAGTCAAAACTAATTTATAAATACGAGAATGCAGTTTTCTATATCCAAATATGAAAACGGCCTTCAAATCACCCTTGCAATAAATTTGATTTTTTGCAATATATTTGCTCAAGTTATTATTATCCACAGTATATACACTCTGCTCTTTTGAGTGTGGAAATAGATTAAAATCCTGATCTTTCTAACTGAGAGACGAACAGTATTAATTTCATTTTAAATGAATCGATGCTATTTACTAAGTTAGGAACTTATTTATTCTTGCCTTGTAGTATCGAATTTAGATCATTGAGATGGATAGTTACATCAACTAAAAATGCCAAATCAAATAGCCCGTTATCAAATAAAAGGGTTCTTTCATCAGGTAGTTCATTTTTCTGTTTTAAAAATATTCTAAACAGCATTCTTCAATTTCCAAAATCTACTCAGAACCTGTCCTCTAGAAAACCAGCGCACCTCACGAGGAAGGACAAGTTCACCATATTCCAAATCTACCAATTCACAATATTCTCGTCTGTTTAATGCTCTTGCTCTAGTTTTATTCACACATTTCACATGCAGTAACATAACATGATGCATTTTTAAAGTGTTTCCACATAATGCCTCTTGGTCTATAATAAAGTTATATTTTAGTACAGGATGATTAAAAAAATTATAAACAAAGTTGTAGTGCCATTGACTTTACCTATCATTGACGGCGCAACGTCAGTATACACACTGATGAGTTTATTCTAATATAATTTTAGAATTTCTAGGCATCATTTTACTTTTTCAAATATGTCTGATCCTCTTGTTTTACCATGCAATGACTCCAGACTGGCAAGTTCTTCAAAGACATTAAAATTATATCCAATTCCTCTTATAAAAATGCTTAACTGGGCTACATCACATATGTACTTTGATTGATCCAAAGCTTGAGAAAAGAAAGTACAAGAATGAACCAGGTCTTCCAGTTGCTGAGATACATCCTGAGAGAGTTACTCGATACGTCTCGTAACTGTCTGCCTTGATATAGCAATTTCGTCTGCTTTTCTTTCAAAACCTTTATTACCAAAATGGCACGCAAACATTTGGAGACAAGGCTTAACAATTCCTTCTGCGTTAGGAAAATGTTTCTTTTTTTTTCGCCAATGCTAAAGCAATTTCATAGGACTCTGCTATTATCGCCAAGTCTTCACAACTTACTTAAGCAAAAATGTTTTTTTCTTCTGATTTCTTCCTTTTTCTTTTAGTCACATAACCTTTTGTAATTCAGACCCATGAACGAGCTTCATTTTTCCTTCTATGTTTGCTTGATGCTGTGCTTTAAAGTGTAAAGATCATGTCTTCTATTATGTGAAAGAGTACTTTCTCAAACAACTATTCATTAAATTCATACCTACTATCATTTTCTACTCTTCTTTTGATCAGTTTCTGTTGCACTGTTATGGGAAGCAGGAATTTAAAAAACACAGAAAAGTACAAAACTCCAAAAGTCTTAATGTGGAAAAAGAACCAACTGATCACAAGTACGTACGACGTATCACACATAATATCAATAGTAAACTGTCAAAAAATTGCGACGAACTGATGAGTAAGACGGCTGTATGAGTTGAACAGAGAGCACTCTGGTGTTGAAAATAAGAAGATAGATAGGCGCAAGGATGCAATGCGTCATTTGTAATCATCCAATGCGCCACAGGTTTGCCACATGATCAAAACCGAACTCAAGTTTATGTTTTTGTGTCTATCGCGTTACCATCCAATTAAAGTTTAGTTTGACACTCTATTGTCAGTGTTGTCCACACAACATCTATTTAGGCCGGTATCTGTGACTCAAGAAGTGGATCCCTAACCACTTCGAACGTACATGCCCAGGCCAAATTCAACATACAATATCCACATCAACAATTAAATAAGATCGTTTAAACTATTTGCATTGACTAATGCCCGAAAGTGTAACCAATCAAAATCTAGTCGTTGAATTCTTTACATTGCGCCGTCTAACTGGTAGATGAGTCATATCGTTTGTTTACCACTCAATAGATCTCGGGTACGAATCCCAGTTTGTAGACTCTTGGATGTTGATGCTTATCGTTGTTAGGAGTAAAACTCACCCCATTGGGTTTTCCTTTAGAAATATATGTCGGTTTGGTATATGAAGTACCGAAGATATCAGTGGTTGGGCATTATAAATACAGAGTGTCCTAAAAGTTCCCCGTACGCCAACTTTAAAAAACTATTGCTTGCGGTTTTTTTTTGTTTTGAATTATTGAATTTTATCGTCTGCTTGTAGTTTTATCGAGTCTTTAATAATTATCGCTTGGTTTTTCTTCGAGCTCAAGTTGTGCGATAATAAAGTTCCCCGTCATTTTGTTCTTCATTGCAAGATGAGTTTATCAAGCCTTCAGAGAATTCCGCTATTTGAGGTTTATTTTGAATGTAAGTCATATGAACGATGTAAAGAAATTTGGCGACATAAATATCCAAATGATGCAATACCGAGTAATGATACGCTATATCAACTCGTTTGGCTATTTCGTGAGACGGGTTCGGTGGAACACAAAACACAGGAGTGGAAGACTGATAGTCGTTACACCAGACTTTGTGAAAGAAACTCAACGGAAGATATTGCATTCCCTCATCAATCCGTGAGGCGTTTGTCGCAATAAATGGGTACATCACATTGATCGATACATAAGGCTTTAAGAGCTTTACATTTTTGTGCTTATCGTGTAAAAATGTTACATCAGATAAAGCCATCGGACAATGAGAAGCGGCTTTATTATTGTTGATGGTATTGCGATCTTATTATTGCAATCGACTCATCTGAAGAAATCTTTGACCACCTTCATCCCCTGATCTGAGCATGCCTGACTTTTTCTGTGGGGATATTTAAAGAACAAAGTTAATGAAGATAATCACCAAACAATAGGTGATCTGAAAATTGCCATTACTCAAAGGATACACGATGTCACTCCCAGTATCTTGAAACGCGTTTCTAAAAATATGCGCAAACACCTTCAGATTTGCCTTCAAGAAAAGGGCAAACATTTTGAACATTTATTATAAATGTAAGTTCAAATTTTTTTCCTTGGTTAGGTTAAAAGTACTTTTCACCATTGGCATAAAATAATTGTTTTAAAGTTTGTTGTTTTTGTATGATAAATTCACGAATCATCAGTACGGGAACTTTTAGGAGGACACCCTGTATTAGTAAGAAATGTAACATTTGCCTTCAAGTATTTATTCTGTACTGAATTTAATATGGTTCTACACACACACAAAAGCCTTTTTAAATAGTTAATACCAATAGAATATCCGACCGAATATCCAGATGTCTAGTACTTCAGTTTCCTTGAGTTTTTTTGAGTGATTGATGAAGAGTGAATATCAAACTTAATTCATTCTCAAAACGCGTCGGATCATCACGCTCTCAAATATACCTAGCCATGTAAAAACTTTCACATCTTTCACGTAGTTGCTTGTTTTACTAAATCCTGTTCCTTCTGAAACTAAAACGTTGTACAATGCTAGCATCGCGGATTACGAATCATTTCTTCAAGTAAATTATTCGTAAACTACATTTTGAAGTTTATTCTACTTTGAAGTATGAAATACAACCTATTGGTTAAAAATTTCAGAGATCAGGAGGTGCTCGCAAGTCGAAGCTTTCTACTATTGATGACATAATACCTTTTCCCTATGAAGCTTATGACAGTGTGAAAACTATATGGGAAGTGTTGGAAAGAGGATGTAGATTGTATGGTAAGTGAATGTTAAGAATTTGAAGATCATAAAATGTATTTCAATTAAAAATAATGCTTAAAATATAACTTTTAATAACTTTGTTATAACTAATAATATTTGTCCACCTAGGATGAATGAGGTTGTTGAAATGACTTAAAAGAAAATCGGGGTAAATGTTGTTTATTGCTATAGATAACTATGGAATTTGTGTATTGGAATTATGGGAATGGAACCTCTAAGGCACGGTGCACACATCCGGTTTTTCAACGTGCGGCGCCGCTACTGCACCGAAGCCCAACTATGCACACATAACCGTGAAATGACGCACGAATTCATTTCGCGCCATTTGCGATAAATATTCTATCGAAGAATAAAGTGTTTATTTCGCTTACTTGGTGTAAAAAAAGTATATTTTGAAACAAAACAGACGTTACTGGATTCAATCATTTATTAATTATCTATATATATAATTCTCTTACGTGGCACGCAAAAAAGACGTTATTTGTAATCGCGTTTTGGCAACACTGTACGATTGTTTGTTTATCGCGAAGTCTCGCGCATCGATTGAATTTATAGCGTTATCGGATGAAATTTTATTGGAAAACAAAAAGGAAATTTTAATGAGCTGTTGCAGTTAGTTTATAATAGAAATAAAAAAAAGCGGAGGATCTTTTCAGGGTCATTTAAAAAACGGTCTTTTTCAGGGCCAACAATTATAGTTCAACAAGACCCTTGCACGGCAACAAACTCAATGAAAAAGTGTGGGTCGTTTGAGTGCTGGGAAAATGTACACACAAACAACATGCTGGGTATTCAATTTCCAAAGCAACGCTCACATTTCGAGTCAAAATTTGCACAAAGTTTTCATTTGAATTCTGATTTTAGAGATAATGTATATATTTTTTCTGTAATACAGCAAATTTAGATTTGAAAAACATTTTTATGGTAACATATTTTGTAAACAATACCTTCTGCTAGGACACATGTCTTCAATGAGGCGAGCGAAGCGAGCATAGGTTCGCGCAGCGAACCAATGAGGATTGCGAAGCAATCCTCCGGGGGTTGGCGAGCGTCAGCGAGCAGGGGGCAGGCCCCCTAGTTATTTATATTCCATTTATTTATGAAAACAAGGTACTTCAGACCGTAGACGCATGTGCGGCGAGCTGCGGCGCCGAGGGGAACTGCGGTAAGAAGAGACTGTAATATCATCTAAGATTACAATTAATCGATTAGAAATAACAAATATATGATCGTTCCTATGATATAAACTGTTATTATAGTGCTTTGTGAATAAAATAAAATATAATTTATATTTATTTAAATTTTAATTAAAAGCTTCAAATTCAAATATTAGTTACGCTGGTAAAATAAGTTAAAAAAATTTGTTAAAATTCCGGAAAGTGATTTGCCCATTCTTTATCTACATAGAACTCTAAAAACATTAAACAGATGTTTCAATAAATGCCTCTTTTAAGATCGAACTTAACAAATGCAATTTATAAATAAATTACTTTCAATACTCTTCGATTTTTGAAAAGCTGCACTTTCGAATCACAATACTAAGAGTTCGGATTTTTGGGTATGAACAGAGGCCAACTTTGTCTTATGAAGTACCATTGTAGAACTTCCAATAGGAATGAACTTGAAAGTTTGTTAAAATCTATTTTTAATGTTGCAGGAACATTTTTATTTGCTTTGCTCAATAATAGTACCATAAATTTAATTGATTTGTCCCTTCTGAATACTTCAAGTTGCTTTTTACGTACTACAAAGATTTATTTGAGAGATTAATTTCAAAAAATCCCAGAATGCTTTAAGACCATATTCAAGAATTATACGCCATAAACTTACAACCCCAAATTCAAGAATGAAATAATAGTAAATGGGTATATCTAAACGATTTATAGGAATAAAAACTTTGATCAGATAAAAGTTAATGATTGGCACCATTAACTTACTCTTTCGCTATTAAAAATAATAATCTCCCAAGTGAGTAGCTGGGTAGATTCCAGATGTTTGCTGGATAAAAAATAATCAAGTCTAATTATATTATTTTATAATTGTAATATTTTATAATTATAATATTTTATAATTATAATATTTTATAATTATAATATTTTATAATTATAATATTTTATAATTATAATATTTTATAATTATTTCATTTTATTTTTTACTATTACTATTTTATTTTATAAGTACATTATTTTATTTTATAAATATAATATTTTATAATAATATTATTTTATTTTGTAATTATAATATTTTGTAATTATAATATTTTATAATTATAATATTTTATAAATATATTATTTTATAATTATATTATTTTATTTTGTAATTATAATATTCTATAATTATATTACACTCTATAACAAAAAAATCGACGCACCAAGAAGGAATCATCGGATTGCTTTGAAATGTCGTATGCAAAAATGTTTTGACCAAATGTGCAAATGATTAAAATTTGGTGTCCAATGAATGAATAGTGCGATCTCCAGCGCATAGGAACTGCGCAACCAGGAGATATTTATAAGGAGTTGTTCTTGAACTGTTGTTAAAAATTTCTGCTGCATTGCGATTTAGGATTCCTTTCAACGACTGAAAATATGCCTCGCCGCAGGATTCGAGCTCATTACGAGCAACTTTCAGAGCTTGAAAGAGGTCGTATCATTGGATTGAAAGAGGCGGGTTGGGCAAATCGGAGAATTGCTCGTCATGTGCGTCGAAGCGATGCGGCGATTAGAAGATTCTGGCAAGAGTGTGGACAATGGCAGATTTCAGCGTCATGATGGTAGCGGTCGACGTAGGGCCACAACAGATCGCGAGGACAGAGTGATTCTCAGATCAGCTGTCACAGCGCCTGATTCATCGCTATCAACCATCAGTCGTGCGTCCCACACACGAGTGTCCACCATGACCATTCATAGACGGCTGAGAGAGCGAAATCTACGCTCGTACAGACCGTTACGCCACCTGCCACTCACGCCTGCACACTGTCGAGCCAGATTACAGTGGTGCTTGGCTCGATCAGGCTGGAATGATGCTGACTGGGGACGTATAGTCTTTAGCGACGTATCCCGCTTCCAACTGTGTCCTGACGATCATCGAAGACGCGTCTGGAGACGCCCAGGGCAGCGTGCCGATCCTGCTTTCACTATTGCACGCCACACGGGCCCTCAACAAGGAGTTATGGTCTGGGGTGCCATTTACCTTGATAGCCGGACCCCTTTGGTCGTCATTAGAGGTACACTTACTGCACAGCGGTACGTTGACGACATTCTGAGACCTGTTTTGCTACCGTTCCTTTCGCAGTACCCTGTGTGAGTTGAAATTTAAATTTAGACGATATTTTACGTTGAAAGTTCTTAGAAATCAACCTTTGAGAAACTAACTGCTTAGCTATAAAGGGGATAAAAAATCAAGAACATTCTAATAAACTTATACAAAAATGTTTTATAAATTTTAAGCATGGCTTTTAAAAAACATCTTGATTAAACTTATGCAAGTTTCAAGATGAATTGTTAAAAAACTAATCTATTTAAAATGTTTTGTTATTATTAGGAACAGTACATTTTAGTACCACAAACAAAAACAAAACAAGTTTCTCTCCAATAGTTTTAGTTTTACAAAAATTTTTTTGACCAGCAAAGTTAAATATTTTATCGGTACTATTTCTACGAAAAAAAATTATTTTGAAAAAAATGAAATTAATATGGTATAGTTAAACATACATATATACTTTATTGGCCATCATATTTTGGACTTTGCCTGAATTTGATTCATTATTGCTTGAATTTGGATGGATTCACCTTTTAACAAATTTTATAGATGTCCTTTTAATTTAATAACTTTTAATTCAGTTTTAATTTTAGTTTTCCTTTATTAAATGTAAACAGAAATTCCAAATTTAATATTCGATTAGCAAAAAGTAATTAAGTATTTTTGTTTGCCACTTTAAAACCTCAAAATTACCCATTTAAGACCTCTATTACTATTCTTATAAATGTAAATTAACTCATTGTCAAACTCATAGGAAATAGGGATAAATAGATTTTCAATGCCTATGTGCTTATAGCAGTATCTTCTAAAACTATCCGGTACCATATCAAAACATTGGTTATACTTCAATGGCTACCTTACAATGTCTTACATTTAAATTGAACAAGAGAAGGCTGGAAAATTTATTTCATAACTGAAAATGTATTACTTTACATTATATTTGAAGAAAATAATTGTTACCTTGTCTGTGTATATTATCTTCATTAACAATCGAAGAACGAAAAAGAGAGATAAAGACTATATTTTGTACTTTGCATTCTCGATTACTCCATCAACTAACACTCATTGCCATAAAAATTTGCGCACCAAGAAAAAGTCGTCAAAGTGAAACGAAATTTTACACATGTAAGTACTACTTTGATGTAAGTAAGTGATTAGAAAATCAAAGAAAAAGGATCAATTATTGCAGAAAAAAGTACAAATGAATGGTAGTTTTAGTACTCTGTTGGATCCTATCTACCGCGAATGCACGATGCTATACGAGCGGGCATTGAGGCATATATGTTCCGTATGTCGTTCTGAGACATCTCGTTCCAGAGTTGCAGTAAACGCGCCTCTGGTTCGACCAAACTGGTAGAGTGTCCAACTTGCCGTCCCAAATGATCCCAGATATGCTCTATTGGTGACAAATCTGGAGATCGGGCAGGCCAGTGATGGGTGGTAATGTGGCGGAGGCAGTCTTGTGACATTCTTGCTGTGTGTGGCCGAGCATTGTCTTGTTGAAAAATGGCTCCTGGGAGCCCTGCCATGAGTGGCATCACATGTGGCTGAATGATGTCATGTACGTACCTCTGGGCTGTCATTGTGCCATGGATCAATATTAGGGATGACCGTGTATTGTAAGCAATGACACCCCATATCCTCACACCAGCTGTGGGAGCGGTGTGTCGCTGTAAAGTGAAGGCAGGATTGAGGCGTTCACCACGGGACCTCCACACACGAACACGATTATCACCACTGCTCAAATTGAATCTAGATTCGTCGCTGAATACGACCTGGTTCCATTCTGTTGCAGTCCAATCCCGTCGTGCGCGGCACCACTTTTGACGACTGGTCTGTCGTAGGCGTCCTGAGCCTGGTCGCCGTGTAAATGACGTCTCTTCTGTCCACTAGTCCCAACACCTCTTCACAGTAAAATCAGAACAGCCTATTTGACGAGCTACTCGCCGAGCTGACCACCCATCATCCCAATGATTCTTCCCCTCTCGAACTCTGACAGCTACTCATATTGTGTTCGATGGCGGCGTAACGGCATGTCTACCTCAGCGTTTCCTTTGCAAAAGATTAAGTACACTCAAACAAGCTCTGCTTACCTGTTTTATACTCCAAGGAGAACGAAGTTCAACGCCCTCTAGTGGCATTACGCAATGAGCAATCACGCTGCATTTCTAATCATTTGCATATCTGGCCGACATCTATCTTTATGACATGTTTCGTTACCATCCCACAATTATTTCTTGGTGCGCAAATTTTTATGGCAATGAGTGTATTAGAAGTGCATAGACAACAGCCTAACTGAAGGATAGATGATACTTACACTTCTTTTAATACACATATTTTAATTTTTTTTTGGAAAAACTATTTTTGTTTTTACATTTATATTGCTTATGCAAAACGAGGATTCAATGGAAATAAAATAAAATGAAATTATAAAACTTTTAAAGATAAAAATATTGATTAAAATATCGCTTGAGTAAATAATATAAGAACTTTATTAAAAACGAAATAATTATCGTTTGATAAAGTATTAAGTGGTATGAATGTATTTTACCAAATTATATCTATCTATCTATTATAAAAAATTTTTGTCGGCCTTTTCCAGGTTTATTCGCTTTGTGATTGGAAATAACGAGTCTTGTGGTTCAAGGGGCTAATGAATTTGGAGCACGCACAGACGATAAACACCAGTTATATTTTTTAAATGATTCATTCATAAAATTTGAGAGCACGCGCTAGAAAGTTTGCAATGTTTTCAGAAGAACTAGCAAATTCGGTCGCCGTTCCATAGCAACAGTCAAATATGAAAATATTAAGAAGTTCTATTACAACAAACAACACGGATTAGCTAAAACATTTAAAATTATGATGAGATTTCTTCTGAATTTTAAGAATATGTTATGCTAAAATATTTCCTTTTTTTTTTATGTAGAAATGAGATGTTTTTTTCTTGATATTTTAAAAAACATTTTGTTTTTATTTACGTTATATTTCCGTGTATGAGCCGAGAATTTTTGAAACGTTCTCTAAAACTAAAGTACTGGGTTCGGCTTATATACGGATCCGCTAATCTCGCAAAAAAAAGTAGGCAATTTTCCTATAGTCGGGCGCATGCGATAAATATCGCAATGAGAAGAGAACCTTCAATTAATATACTAGAGGTTCGGGATCAATCTGAATAGGGATGGATTGTGAAGCAATAACCTCCCCCACATTGTTGAAAAGTATTGTTTGCTAAGCGAACTAAATATGATTGCGTAGCAATCATCGGGGGTTGACGAGCGACAGCAATCAGGGGGCAGAGCCCCCTTAGTTTATTTTTAAGAAATGTTCAGATTTATACTTTAACAATCTGTATTTATGCATGAAATCTTTCTTTGAAATCATAAATACAGTTTGGTAAAGTGTAAATCTGAATTTTTCTCTTATCTAAATATAATTTGGTAAAATGTATTCAAACGGATATGTGTTTGTAAAACATGTCTTGTATCGATGAAGAAAGAAGAGGAGTTTTTCTTATGGCACAGATGTAATTGCTTTTACTTTCTGATACTGTACGAGTTTATACATTGTATCGAAGTGCGACTCACAACGAAGAAAATATATCAGAAAGGAATTTTATACATTTCAACGAATATGTTTTATGCACAGGCATGAGAAATTTGCATTACCTTTGAACTTTTATAACATTTAATACTTAAGTATTTATTTATATCGAAGTAAAAGAATCGAGACAATTAGTATTCTTTACTAGCAATTTTTTAAACAAATGCTTTTACTGAAGAAGTGTAACGGCAAAGGTTTTCTTTTTTTTTTTGTAGTAAATTTATTCGTCAATTTTCACTTGAATAAATGATTCACCTTTGTAATAAAACTATTCGGCTCTTGTGCAGAAATTTGAATGCTGTTGTTTTTATGTTTACAGGCAATCACCGTTGCTTGGGCTGGAGAAATTCCAAACCTGCTTATACATGGATAACATACAACGAAGTGAGTTATCTTCAGTCAGAATAGTAAATAATGCATGAAGTAAGTTTACTTCATGTGCGACTGATGCCTTTATGTTTTAGAAATCAAGTCTAATCAATTTTTTAAAGTTTTTTAAATGTTAGCAAGGTTTTATCTTAAGTAAGTTTTACAACTGTGTGTCGTGAATTTTCTGTTTAGCAATTTTTTAAATGATAAGAGAGCTATTAGCTATTCTAGGAGCGATGGTATCTCTGACATCCAACCACCTGAAAAGATCAAGGCAATGAATATAAACATTATAGGAATATTAATGCTAAGGTACAATGAAACTTTGATTAGCCGTTAGGGTCGGGATCGGGATCGTGACGGTTAATCGAATTGATGGATAACAGAAAATCCTAAAGCAAGAACCCACCACATTCATTCTGTACGAATGAATAGTAAAAATAAAAAAGAATGTGTGTATATGTGTGTGTATGTTCTATAAAAATCTACACCGTTTGACCAATCCACACTCATTTTGGTACACTTATACTTTAGAACACTGCGGAAAACGTAGGCATTGTCTTTCCTGTCTTCAAAACCAATCTGTAGCCATGAAAATTGGAACACAGGTAGTCCTAAAAGTTACCCTCGATGCCCCAATTTAAAAATCTAAAGTTTGTTTTTCTGCAATTAATGCACTTGGAACGCGTTCTACAGTGTTTGTGTATGAGTTAACACAGGAAAATGTCGTGGTCATATTTTAGCTGTCGTAGTCATATTTAAAAACAGAGCAACGCCGTGTTATTCAGCTAGTGAGTGATAAAAAGATGCAAGTTTACGAACTGGAAATACAATGTACATGCATTTTTTTTACAGAAAAAAAACAATATACAATTTACATTAAGTACAGTATAGTACATATTGTTACATGAACACGCTTCAGACGTACATATTATTCAAATTTTAAAATAGTCTGTCTTTTTCTTTTGTTTCTTCGAGGCTCGTGTTTTTTGAGCTGCAATGTTCCTTAATAACTGACTGACGGTTAAGAGAAACAGAAGGTTAAAAGAGTGACGGTTATAATCGAAGTTTCACTGTATATAAACTTTTATCATTCAATATTTTGAGGTCAAAGAGTGTTCTTGATGTACAGTGATATATTGTGTCATCCCACCCTCTCCTTAAAACCCAAAAGTATTAAATATTTCGTTACTTCAGAAATACACTCATGTATCATGATCTTCATCCATCAAATATTTTCCCAAACCTTTTTGAGCATAGTGCTTTTCAAAGGTTTAAAATTTAATTTTCAAGATACTGTTTATCAAATATTATATTTCCTTTCGTTGTTTATATCGCACCCCGGCAAGAAAAACGACACAAGTTAAAAAAATAAAAATTTTGATCTTTTGCCATTGAAAAATATATATGAGGTGCCCCAGCGTGTTATATTGCTATTATATAGAATATAATACAAGTTACTCCCTAAATACTTACCTAAAATTTAAAAGAAGCTTTTACTATTTCAATATAAGTTTTATAGTGTGTTTTAAGTTGATGTTTCTCATATTCTGCAATTTTGAGTTGTGTCACTTTTCTGGGCCGGGGTGCGATATGTACTAAACGAAAAAGAAACAATATCGTACAGGACATAAAATTTTCGGAAAAAGTCTTAAACACCGTTTCGGTCTCATCAAATAGGTGATGGCAATTAATCGCCAATTGGTACATGTAAGTTCTTGACGTGTACCCAATTTTTAACTAGGAGAGCAACCAAGTGGAGCTATATTGAAATGTTTTTCAGTTCATGGATCGCGCTCGGCACTTTGGTTCAGGTCTAGTCAACATAGGAATGTCACCGGGTCAATCAACTTCCGTTGGGATTTACGGAAAGAATACTATAGAAGTAAGTCTATATTTTAGTTAGTGATCAGAATTTTGTAACACAATGTACCATGATTATTTTGAAATACTTCATTTTCTTTCTAGTGGTTAGTGGCTGAGTATGGTTGCTTCAGTCAATCCGTGGTTATTATTCCAATTTATGATACACTGGGGCCAGAAGCTACCACCCAAATGATACAACTAGGTAATAATAGTTTCTGCTCATTTTTTGTACTAAATTGTTAGGGTAGGTGTTCCAAGTATCGCCTACCCTAACTATTTCTCTGTATCTTAGCCTCCTGAGTTGGGAAATCAAGCTGGAAATTAACTGAATATCACAAGGAACTATTTTCCTTTGGTTTACAGAGATCACATACCTTCTTTACTTAAGTCAGTTTAATTTAACTAGTAAAACTTCCAAAAGTTTCGCAAGAGAATGCTCAAGAGTGGGTTCCTAATATCGCCTACTCCTGTTCCTATTACCAACCACCAGGTGAAATGATTGGATTGGATATAGTTTTGTGGCATTGAGTCCTCTTGGGACATAATCCAAACTCGAGATAAAAAATCAGATACACAATATAGTAATAAAATGAAATGAGTCATGTCATAATAAAATGAATACTATATAAAATTATATGTGATATATGAACCCAATGTCATGTAAAAAGCTAAAAATATTTGGATGAGGATTCTCTCCAACCATGTCTTTTAAAACCAAGGTATAAGAATTAAAATGTTTAAGTCGTTGACTGTTAAAATTAGAACATTCTATTAAAATGTTTTACCGTTAGTGGGCAAACACAGTAATTACAAATAGGATGATCTTCTACGAGGAGGAGGTGTCTATGGGTGATCCGAGCATGTCCAATACGGAGGCGTGTTAATATGACATTCTGTCTTCTTAAAACCAGGTGAAATGATGAGCAACTATTAAAACCGAGTTGCTAGTAGAGCATACATACCTACCTTTAGTATTGAATGTACTTTCAAGTCATAAAAACGAAATTATGATGTGGAAACACTTACCTGTATATTCCCTGAATGGATTGGAGACAAAAAAAATACATTACTCACAGCCTCAAATTCTTCAGATGCGATAGTGTTGTTGATATTACTGATAGGAAACTTGCCGGTGGCGCTACGTGTGGCAAAACCCTAGATCGTCAAGGTAACTACATAAACTGATAGATGTCGCGCATAGTAACTTGTAAACAAGAGTAAACAAGAGTAACTAAGCAGAGGGGCGATATTTGGAATACCTACACTATCATAGTTTAAATTCAAATATTGATGCTGCTGCATTGATTGTTCTGAAGTGAAATAGCAACTGAAGGAGGCTAAAAAAAATCCAGACCAGACCGTGATGAGGGGTCTGGGCTACTTACTGAGTGGCAAGTCCACTTTCTCTTATAGCTAAAAGGGCCATTTAACATGAATGCTTTTATAGAAAAATTTCAAGAAAAAATGTAGGTTGGGACTCAGTTTTGCGATCCAGAGTCTTTAAAGTTCATATTGAACCATTATTCTGTCTCGGTTATTTTTAACCCTCCGAAGAGTTCACAAGCATATCTATTCTGCAACCTGCAGTCTTCTGTGCATGACAAGTTATCAGTCTTGAATTTCTTTACCAATAATAATATTTACTAAGATTCTCTCAACCAATCTATGTGGTTATTTAATCATTATATATGTCATGCGATAAAAGAAATACCATATCACTCGGAAATCTCCTGACGATGAAAGTGTTCAAAAATGTTTTTTACCACACCCAGACCATTTCTTAAAATGTTTAAACTCATTGTTGCTTGAACTTATCCTTGATATAATTAAAAAAAATTACTTTCCAATGCTGTTAAACTTGATCATGACAAGGCAAGTTCATACCATACAGTGTTATCTCCTTTACAACGGGATCGAGTATTGTGAGTAGGACAAGGTCCTATGTTCTGCACCTTCCGAAACTAGGAGCACTCTAATGGTGAAACCAATCTATAGAACGTTTTCAAACTTTGCCAGTAGGTGTAATCCCTACTTCAGTCACTAAAGCTTTGGTTTCCTAAGAAAGTGGAGCCGTTATATAACAGCCGTGATACGTCATGATGCCGCGGGCATAACTAGACGGCCGTCTAAACAAAAATCCAGAGGTGTCAACTTAGACGGACAGAATACGTTGGAGAATGGGCAACACAGACGGCTGTCGTTGTTTATTTTATTCGAGAAACAAAACAAAGTGGTTTTTTATTCTCTAGTTTAAAGTTTCTAACTTCGGGATCGTTGAAGGTAGAGTAAAAATTTCAACAGATTTCAAATCAGCGTAAATTTCTACGCCAGATCGATATCAAAAACAGTTTTATTATTCAATTATTTACCATTTGATTATTTAATTATTTATTAAATAATTAATTATTTATTTAAAGAAAATCACAACTAAGGTATCGATCTGGCGTCAAATTTTCCGCAGATTTCAAATCCGTTGCAATTTTCATTCTGTGCTTAACGATCCCGATTTTACAAAAACGAATTAATAAATGGAAGTCAAAGATGTTTATTTATTTCGCTCCTCTTCGTTCGAATCGTTTGGAGCAGGAAATGAAATCTGGCCGCTACAAGAGAAAAAACGTTCCCCAACTGTTTGAGACCGCTATGACGACAGTCATGGAAATGGCGGCTCCGATCATTTTCGTTACGCTGACAAACAACGCTCTCTAGGAAACCAACACCATGTGTTAGTATAAACAACGTTTTAGTGACGTCACCCACCGATACATCACCGAAGCTTAACACGTTTTATATTCAGTGGACACACCTGCCCCTATACGATTTACAAAATATCTAGTAATACTATATTTGAAATGTCCTTGAAAATGAAATTGTTTCCTGCTGATCAGGGTAGGACGGGCTACGTAGAAGTTTATTCCATGTAGTAAATTCCACATGGATTCCGTAGATGTGAGGACTTTAAGCGCCGTCATATTTGGTGGCTGTAAGAAGATTTATAAATTGTTCATCTTCCAAAAGTGTTCAAGAAAAAATGTCTCGGTCCATTTACGATTACTATCTGCTCTTTCTCTCGTTCGTATAGTCCTACGTCCACACTACTTGACAGTCCAGTCATACGGTTTCGAACAATTCTATTCTTGAAATTAGGTGATAGGCTGGAAAACTTGAACAGAGTATTTCCACAGTAGGTTCTGGTTCTAAGCTTATCCTTCGGTGTCGAAAGCGATAGTGCAGTGGTAGAATTCACAGCGATCACCATTCATGCTTTTGCGCATGGCATCTAACATAACCTAGTTCAGTGACTTTAAACCTGTGTGCAGATAATAGCACTAGTGTTTTAAGGATAGTGAAATAGTTGAAATTGTGGAAGATTTATTTTATTTCTCTCTCAACGTTATTTTTTTTTTGAACTTTTGACATGTGTGAACAAATAATTTTAAGTAAGACCCGAAAAATAATCATGAGTATTAATTTTATTATAAAGTATCATAAATGTGTTGTTTAAAATTTTTTTCATAAGCCACTTACTAGCAAAAAGGATAACTTACTATAACAGTTATATTTCAATCAAACATACCTATTTTCAGCCAGATCAGAAAAATATGTAATATTTGTTTTGATGTTCCACTGAATTTTTATAATTAGTTTTTGTGTATCTTGAGATGAAAAGGGTTGAAAAACATAATCTAGTTCAGTGAGGATTTTAAACCGGCGTGCAGAGAAAATGACATTAGTGTGTTTTAAGGATGGTGAACTAGTTGAAATCGTAGAAGATTTATTTAATTTCAACGGTTTTGTTTTGAACTTATGACATGTGTGTACAAACAATTTCAAGTAATACCCGTATAAATAATTATGAGTATTACTTTTTATTATTTGCATCAGAAATGTTTTGTTTAAAAAATCTTCCAAAAAGCCACTTACAAGTGAAAAGAATACTCATTACTGTTATTTTACAATCAAAACTATAATATACCCATTTTTAGCCAGATCAGAAAAACATGTAATATATTTTTTGATGTCCCACTGAATTTTTGTAATTAGTTTTTGTGTATCTTGAGATGAAAAGGGTTGAAAATAGTCACTAATCTAATCGATCATCACACTTCTTTTTCACTTTGATGACAGTGTTACGCTTCTTTATTTCGTAGGTGAAATTGAAATCGTAATATGTGATGATGAAAGCAAAGCGCTGAATATTCTGAACAAATGGGATGAAATTCCTTCTTTGAAGCACATCATTGTCATGCACGGCGTAAGCGACGAACTGAAACAGCAAGGGATGGGAAAGGAAATTCAGCTGCATTTGTTTAAAGATATTGAAGTAATAAGATATTTTTATTTTACTATTTAGAACTGCTGATGTATTGTTTTTCGGTGACATTCATTTCAAATAATTATTCAACCATGAGTTCAGTTTGCAGTTTGATGCTTTCACTCTATTGTTAAGACTATTGATATAACTGCTTCAGCATTAGCTGTCACTTGTGGATTTATGATATTTTAATTTTATTTTAGAAGCGTTGCTTTTTCTGTCATGAAAGATGCAAAGGTTCTATGTTATGTAGACTGTAAATGCTAAATGCAAAAGTAACTAATACAATTCTAGACTGCACGAAAACTTAATAATGTTTAAAATGAAACTTCATTTGTATAAGTTTAGATATATATTTTAAACATTGCTTGTATTTTTTAAATTCTATTTGATTCCGAACAGTAGATAAACTATTTTTTTTGAGGAATCAAATGTTAAGATATTGTTTCAATGTAATAAACTATAAATAATGTAATAATTTTAATGCATTCTTCGCTTATCTAGGCTTTGGGCAAAGAAAATCCTGTTCAAATTTTAGTAAGTATTTATTTTTCTTTGCTGAATAATCACACATTTCAAAGTATTCAATAAACGTTGTATACTCCTTCTTTGCTATATCTAAGTCTACTTGCAACCAAAATTATACTTAAACGAGAATACTCAAAGTAAACGAGTCAGTTTAAATATATCAGAAAAATAATAAAAATAATCATAAACACTTCTTTTTAGATATATTTAAGGGGTACAACTTATTTTTTTTTTGATTTTGCATTTAATATTTCAAGAGTAAAGGCTAATATATAATTTTCCCA